>BSBK01008684.1:80000-502864 GCA_027943335.1 Chamaecyparis obtusa
TCAGTTGCTTTGGGGTATTCTTGTCCCTTTGTTTCTATTTTTGTTGCCGCTTTTTCTTCTGGCTTGTTTGTTTCTGCAGGTGTTTCAGTGCTTTGTTCCCCTGTAGTATCCATTGGTTGCTCAGGGTTTGAGCCTTTGGGTTGTTCCTTTGTTATTATTTCAACAACTTCTACAAGCATAGGAAGCTCACCTAATAATGATGTGATGGTAGGCTTGGTAGAAATAACTTCATCTTGATTTGTTTCTCATGCTACATTTACATCCTTATCATCATCCCTGTCATTAGGATCACCATTTGTAATGTCCTTAATGAGTACATCATCATCAGTTTTATCCTTAACTTGGATCTCTACTAGATCTGATGAATCCTGTGAAATACTTATAACTTCATTTACAAGAGTTGTATCAATCACCTTGGTAAATGATACACCTAATTCTTTTGTTTTGTTTTCTACATCATCATCAATGTATATACCTTTTCCTTTTGTCTCTTTTTAGACAAATTTAGAAATGCATTTTTTCTTAGTTTTCTCTCTAACTATAATAATTGATGTCCAGATGAGTTGACCAGACTCATCAATATCTGCCAGATTTTCATCTAAAACTTGCATAGCCCAGCCTTTTACTTTGAATCTCTTATAATAAGTGTCCATATAATCCTTAATTTCATCAAGAGATAAATTTGGTGCTACTGATACTAGGACTTGTTCCCTCATTTTCCTCTCAGTATCCAAGGCATAGGTCCATTTCTGATTTATTCTTTCTTCTAATGCCTCAAGTAGTTGTGTAGCAAATTCCAATGGAACTCTTCTGAAGCATATCATCATCTGAATGACTGCTTCCTCAATTTTATGTTGGTCCTCAGTAGACATGTTGTCAAACCAACTAAGTTCCAGATCTGTGAGATCTCCATTCTCAATTATGTCTGTAGCAACCTCATCAATTGACCTTTCCTTGTTGCTGACCACCTTGAATTGTTCATTATCATTTTCCTCTTCCTCAAGGTCTTCCTTACCTCTAATCAATCTTCTCCTTTTCCTCGGTGCAATTGCTGCCTTGGTTCCTCTTTTAGAGTACGTCTTTGTTGATGTGGCATGCTTAGGTTTAGAAATATTTGCAACTCCCTTTTTCAAAGGTGATGAAGTTGCAGTAACTGACCTTGTTTGTGCTCTTGACTGCACTAGTGACTGCTTCTTCTTTGGAGTTTGAGTGGGGGAAACTGGTGTAGAATCTTTCTCATTGTTGAACTTAGTTTCTTCACTATCACATGGTTTGTCAGTCAACAATAACTAACCTTCGGTTGCAATCTCAATTGGTGACTCACTCGATGAGTCATATTTATCTCCAAACTTTTCAATTAGAGTTTTCTTCATTTTCTTGGCTTTTCTAATTATTTTTTCAATGACAAGACCTGTTTTGATTCTTGATTTTGCCTCATCATAGGTTCCAAACCTTTCTGTATTTTTGTCCTTCAATGTGGCTAAGAGATCCATGATTGATTTGTAGGCAAGATCATTATCCATTTCATATCCCATGGGGGCAAGCCATTTATTTCTAGGCTCCACAGCCTTTATGAAAGTGTGATCAGTGTCCGCAAGAAAACATATATCCTCTTCATACTTATCGACTAAGGAACTAGGAATCCTATCTCATAGATTCATCTTAACCTTAAAATCTTCAAAATATTCATCTAGAACTCTATTCATGTTGTCTCCCAAACTGTTCATCATATCAAAAATTTGTACTATAATCAATTTATCGGTAGACTAGTTCATTTTATCGACACCAGGGAAATACCTTTGAAGATAGAAAAATAAACATACTAGGAGTGAACCAAACTTACACGTATTCAACTTTGCTGACCAAATAGTCTTCATATTTTCCTTTACTTGATTCAACAATAACTCGGCAAGGTCCAACTAGTGATCTTTCTTAATCATTTTGTATGCCATATCCACAACACTACAAGGTACACTATTTAATCTGTTCAACTGATAAATTTTGTAGCCAATCACATGTGAAGCATACTTGACTTCTGGGTCCTTGATTGTAGCAATTTTTAAGTGCTTGGCTATCCCATGCCACTCCGGTGTTCTTCTCAACGTAAGCTCTTAAGGCACTATGAAATGCTTTGGCCTTGTCGGTAGTCGGGTAACCTGTAACCCTATTAATCATTTGCTTTGTAATCTTAACTGTTGTATCCAACTAGAACATTCCATCATGATAATGACTCAATATGACCCTAATCCATTCAGTTTTAAAGTTCTTCACGAAATTTAGGGTTTTGTTAATCCTATCTTCTTAACCTACTTAAACTCTAGTTTTAGCTTTCCATCCTCACCACAGAGTTGTTGATATGCCACTATCATCTCAAAGTCTCCAAATTCCCCAATTTTATAGTGTATATATGATTTGACATCCTCAATCAACAAAACCCTAGGTGGGATACTCAAAAAAGCTCCCGCTGAATCCATTTTTGATGTGACTTCTAGATGAAGCTTGTATGTAGGTTTGTCATAGTTTGCTGAAACTATTAGATTAACTTCCTCTTCAACATTCATTGATTTTCTCGCAGTAGATGTGGAGGCCATTGTGCTTAACTTAGGGTTTTGGCAAAAATAAGTTATGAATGTGCTCGGTAGTAGATAAATTTACTCAGAATCAATGAAGAAGGTGCTTGGTTCGATCTACAAAAGCTTTTAATTCTTCAGAAAAATCCTTTAGCTCAAACTTGCTCTATGAAATCTTTGCTCTTGTAAATCGCTTTGTGAAAAATGAATAACCCTTCCATCTATATATAGCTTTTTCCATATTCCCGCTCAAAATTTTTGTAATAACTGATTGACCTACTTCTGGTACGATGATAGTTGTTAACTTAGTGACGATTGCAAAACATCAGCAACTCGGTTAACACACAATTTTACTCGATTAATACTGATACTCGGTTAACCTTCGATGGAGATTACCGATGGGTAATCTTTTTCTCGGTCTTACTTTTACTGACTATGTGACTTTGTTAGTTCATAACATATAAACCACAATGCATCTTTATTCATGCAGATTTGGTATGTGCTCATTATATGCAAGGAATTGTATGTATGATAAATCAATTTGGAATGTCAGTTCCATACATACCTAATTCACCTTAGGTGGAGGTACCAATGTCACCCAATCTAGTGGATGAGGTTTCACTGACAGTATTACTTGACTCAACATTCTCATTAGATGCCTTTCTCCACATAGTGTTCCTGATTCTCATGATATCTACAATAGTGTTTCCACTCTCAAATACATGTCCTTCTTCTGGTGCTCGGTCTCTATAGTCCTTTCTTAGATGACTGACCTTATGACAATGTAAACATGCCATCCCAGTTCTTGTCCAGCTTCATGATTGTCCAGCCCATCTTTTCCTCATATAGTTTTCTGCAATGTGCCCATATCTACCACATGCAATATAGTTATCCCATGTGTTGTAATCCCAAACATAAGAATTACCTTGTCTCTTTGGTTGATAAGGCTTGCGTTTGATCTTTTGCTTTGGTGTCCATACTTGCTTCATTTTTGTCTTATATTCTCGTGCAATGTGTCCATGTTCATTACAAGTATACCAGAGTTTCTCCATGGTAGGATTGTTAGCATTCTTATTCAATTTAGCTCTACACTCATAAGCTTGGTGACCATATTTTCCACAATAATAACAATATCCATTAAACTTAGGAGTGACTGTAGGTTTACCTTGTGCCTTGCTTCTGCACACATTTGAAGTATGTCTTGGTTTTCCACAGTGATAACATGACAACACTTTAGGTCTTTGATTTTGATTGTTATTGACTTGTTCATCTTGTTTGGATGATTCTCCTTCTCCAGTATAGCCTAATCCAACTTTTCTTCCAAACCTTCTTTGATTAGTCAGAAAATCATCAATCCTTTTAGAACTGTCTTCAACCAATTTCATCATTTCATTGTGTTGTTGTTGAGTTTTCACTTCATTTCTCAACTTCTCATTCTCTTCTCTAAGTATTCCAATATCTTCAAGTTTTCTTGACAATTCACCATTTACTCGATTGACCTCTTGGTTTACAATAATCATCTGATTGGAAATTTTGAAATGGTTCTCGGTGAGTCTTTCTATCTCACTTTCTTTCATTTGAAGTTGTTCAGTTATCTATCTTCTGTCTTCAATAGCTAGATTCCTTTCTTGCTTAGCCTGTCTAGCATTGTTCATTACTTCTACCATTCTCACCATTTGTGATTCTTGACTGATTTGCAGTGCTTTCACTTGTTTGGTTAAGTGAAGATTCTTTTCAGACAAATCATAGATTGCACTTTCAAATCCATCATAAATACTTCCTGAACTAGATCCAATGTTATCAAATACATCATCAATCTCTTCTTCATGGTAACTAATGCCATTCTCCATAATAGCTAGATTCTTCCTCTGAACCAGTAACTTTTTCAAGTCATTCTTAGCTTGCTTATATTATTCAAAAAACATCTGCATTTGAATCTTTTGATTCTCTATTGTTTTATCTAACTTATACACTCCATGACTAGATCTTTACCCTTCAGTAAAGATAAATACCAAATCAAACCCAAGGCACTTTTTATCTTTTCTGATTTTTTTGTATTTTCTTTTTTTTCAATTTTTTTCTTTTCATATCATCAAGGCACCTATTTGCTAGGTTTTCACCAACAACATTTTTTTTAGGATCATTTCTGAATGTTTTTGGCTTTCTTCATGCTCAATTTTCCACTATTTTTGATCTTTTCAGCATTTCTGATTTGTTTTCTCTTTTATGCTTTTCAATGTTTTTGGTATTTTTAGGATCTCATTTGACTATATGCAATAAATAGGATGCTTTGCATCTGATTTTATGATACTCTTTTTTTCTCTATACCCTTTCATCTGCTTCATGTGTAGAACCTTTTTAGATGAATGCTATTGTTAGGTTCTTGTAATTCTTCTCCATCACAATCAACTAATTTATAGGTGCCTATCCCAAAAAATGAAGTGATCACAAAAGGTCCTAACCAGTTTGCTTCCCATTTTCCTTTATTTTCTCTTTCTACTTGATTTTTGGGATTTTCTCGCAAAACTAAGTCACCTATTTGGAATTTCCTTGACTTAATATGCTTGTTATAGGTCATTAACATTTAGTTATGATACACTTTCAAGTGATCAAAGGCTTATTGTTGTTTTTCATCTAGCAGTTCCAGTTGATGTAATCTAGCAACTCTATAGTCCTCTTCACTTATCACACCATGTAATGAGACCCTTAAAGATGGAATTTCTACCTCCAAAGGTAAAACTACCTCTACTCCAAAGACTAAGGAAAATGGTGTAGCTCTTGTTGGCATTCTAATACTTGTCCTATAAGCCCACAGGATTGGGTTTATTTGTATATGCCAATCTCTACCTGAATTATCCACGGTTCTCTTCAATATATTTAAGATGTTCCTATTTGTTTCTTTTTCTTGTCCATTACCTTGGGGGTAATATATTTAAGATGAATGATGTATCATGTGGAATTTGGTACATAACTCCTTTAAATCCTTGTTTTTGAAATATTTTGCATTGTCGGCTATGATGGCATGAGGTACACCATATCTACATATTATGTGATTTAGAATAAAAAAGGATATTTGTTTTCTTGTAGCAGTTGACAAGGGTACAACTTTCACCCATTTGGTAAAGTACTCTATTGTGGTGATGATAAATTTATGACCATTTGAAGATGGTGTTTAAATCATCCCTATTAAGTCTAAACCCCATTGATAAAACATCCAAGGTGTTGTCATAGGATGAAGCTCTTGTGCTGGTACATGGATCAAGTTCCCATGATATTGACACTTTCGACAAGTTTTAGCAAAGTGACAAGCATCTTTCTCCATGGTAGGCCAAAAATATCCTATCCTAAGAAGTTTATTAGCTAGGGTTAAACCATTTGAGTGTGACCCAGAAATCCCCTCATGAATTTATTGTAAGGCTACATTTGATTCCTCTTTCTCTAAACATATAAGAAGCATTCCATCTAGACTCTTATGATATAATGTGTTAGATATTAAGGTATAACGAGAGGCTTGTTGGATAAAGAATTTCTTTTGATTCCTAGTTTGGTCCATAGGTAAGATTTGGTCTTTTAAGTAGGTATAAATGTCTCCATACCAAGGTGATTCATATCCGATTAGGAAACAAATGGTATGAGGATGGGTAGGGTCAAATGCGGGTTGCTCAACTTCTTCTACTATGAATTCATATCTGGCACTTTGATCTAGTATTTGGAGAAGTGATGCCAAAGTAGCCATTGCATCTGTTGCTTTATTCTTCTCTCTTGGGACTTTCTCAAATGTGATGAGAGTGAAATATTTCTTGAGATTCTCAACCTTCTTTTTTTAAGGTATCAACTTGTCATCTTTAGTCTGATATTCATCATTAATTTGGTTGATAACTAGTTGTGAATCTACATATACTTGTAGCTCTATCACTTTCCATTCTAATGCCAATTTTATGCCAATGACCAATATTGCTTCATGCTCAGCTATAGTATTTGTGCATGGGAATAGCAATTTGTATGATTTTGGAATTTTAGATCCTTGAGGAGTAATCAAAAGTACGATGGCTCCTGATCCATGTTGTGTATAGGAACCATCAAAATATAATTGCCATGTTTTTGCTTGAACATTCACAATTTTAGAATCTAGAAATTCCACCTGAATGGGATGTTCATCTTGTAATGGTGATTCCACTAATTGATAAGATATGAATTGGCCCTTGATATATTTTTGATCCACATACTCTATGTCCAATTCACTTAGCACCATGACCCATTTGGCTAGTCTTCCATTCAATGTTGTTTTGCTAAGAATATATTTCAAGGGATCAATCTTTGTGATGAGTCAAATCTTGTGGGATAACATATAGTGGTGAAGTTTTTGGGAAGAAAAAACTAAAGCCAAACATTCTCTTTCAATGAAGGTTTAGTTCAACTCATATTTCACCAAAGTCCTACTTATGTAATATATGGCCTTTTCTTTTCCTGATTCATCTTCTTGTACCAAGAGTGCTCCTAATGAATGTTCGGTCACTGAAATATATATAATTAAGGGCTTGCCTCTTATATGTGGCATCAAAGTTGGAGGGTTCATTAGATATTGCTTCAACAAGGTGAAGGCTTCTTCACATTTCTCATCCCATTTTAAAATTGTGTCCTTATGAAGCAGATGAGTGAAATTGTGGCATTTTTCTGCTAATTGAGAGATGAACCTTCGAATGGATTGGATTCTACCTTGAAGAGATCTCATATGGCTTATGTTCCTAGGTTCCTCCATTTCCATGATGGCTTTTAATTTAGTGGGGTCTACCTCTATTCCTTTTTCTGAAACAATGTACCCTAGTAGCTTTCCTGATTGAACACCAAATGCACACTTCTTTTGATTTAACCTTACTTTGAATTGCTCCAATCTTACAAAAAATTTCTCTAAGATGGGTAGATGTTCTTTCCTTGAGTTGGATTTAGCAAGTATATCATCTACATAATCCTCCATGAACTTGTGCATCATGTCATGGAATATGGTCGTCATGGCTCTTTGATAGGTCGTTCTAACATTCTTTAGACCAAAAGGCATAACATTCCAACAAAAAATCCCCCATGCGCATGTGAATCTTGTCTTGTCTTGATCTTCAAGTGCTATCTTTATTTTATTATAACCACTAAACCCATCCATAAGTGAGAACATTGAATGTCCTACTGTCAGATCTACGATGGCGTCTATGCTTGGTAATAGAAAGTCATCTTTAGGACATGCAAGATTAAGATCCCTAAAGTTTGTGTAAATTCTGATAGACTTGTCTACTTTTGAAATTGGAAAAATGTTTGAAATCCATTGGGCATAATCAATGGCTCTTATAAACCCAAGTTTTAACAATTTTTCTAACTCCACTTTTACAAGTAAAGCTATGTGTGGATGCATCTTTCTTAGTTTCTACTTCATTGGTCTTACTCCTTCTTTTATGTTCAAATGATGCATGATTAAATTTGGATCCAATCCTGGCAGATCATCATATGACCATGCAAAATTGATTTTTTTTCTTTGAAAATTTTGATGAAGTCCTTTCTTTCTTCACTAGATAGAGATGTTGCTAAGTGTATGATCCTTGGTTCTGATTCTGACCCAATATTCACTTTCTCTATTGGTTCAATCAAGATAGGAGATATTTCTTCATAGTACTTGGGTAAAGTATCCAAAATCCCTTCCTTAGGTGCCTCTACAAGGTTTTCACCTTTGGAATCATTCTTTATTTGTTTCTCTTTTTGATCTAATGTTGCCACAATGTGGTTTTTAACATTAGATTCTTTCCATTTTTTATTTTTTATTAAATTGAGATTTTGGATACTTTCCTTTGTCACTTCTTCCTGATATTCCATGGTAGAAGAAGGCTCAACTGCATTTAGGTATTGGGACACCAAGTTATCATTAAAAAATGTAGGGAGGATAGTAGGTTCAATGGAATCTCATTCGATTAATTGGGGATAGATAAGAGTCAAAGGGTCAATGCTTTGGTTTAGTCCAATGGGGTTTAGGGACATGACTTTGTTTGAGGGTTCAAAAATTGTATCACTTAAGTCTATAATATGTTGTTCTTCAAGATGTTCTAGAGAACTAGGGTCAAAATCTTCCTCACTAGAATCCTCTAAGGTTTCTGTTGGGTAAAAATCCCATGGATTAAACCTAGGGTTTGATTATTCCATAGTAGGTCTCCATGATGGTACGCAGGGTTCTCCTACCCATTGATTTATTTCAATCTCTTGAATTGGTACATTATCTAGGATCACTTGACTCGAAATTGAGGCTTGATTCTGATTTGATTTTGAGGCTTGTTCCTTTTCTTTGCTAGGGGTATAGGTATGGATGACATCCACTTCTTTATCTTGGCATGACTCACTTAACAATGAGTCCCATTCCCAATTGTTGGAATCATCATCACTTTGAGAACCTAATTGTATAATTCGGTCATAGACCTTAGGATAGTTCTTTTGAGTGTACCCTTTTTCTAGGTACCCTAATCCTATCTTTCCTTTTCTATCTCTCCATGTCATTTCAATGGGTTCAATGAGTCCTTTGTTTCTTGTTCCCAAAGGTCCTTGTCTTTTGTATCCCATTTTATACATTATTTGAAATCCTTTCCCATATTGATGTGTGGGAATGCTTACATTTTTTATGTGCTTTTCATGTGTACTTGATTCTTCATCCTTATATATCCAATTTAGATTTCATTATCTTCTTCATCCATGAATGAATATGTATTCACCCTCACAAAGTGATCATTGTATTTATGAGGTAGATTGGATGGCCTTCCATATGATTTTGTAGATAAGGGTAGATCCATCATAGATAAGGAGTATTCACCTACTCCTTTTTGTTTAATTTGACATTACTTTCCAAAGTTTCTCATCATATGGTTCATTTTTTGATAATGAGCATCTTTTGTTGTAGATTTGAATGGATCTAGCTTGGTCTTCTTTCTTTTTCTCCGGAGCACTCTCCTCACTAACCTTCTCTTTTCCTTTTGTTGATGTAGTTAGGTTAGTAGGACTTCAGTTATTCTCAACAACAATTTATTTTTCTTCTTTTTATTTTCCCTTCAAAGATGGAAGATCTTTTGAAATTTTCCCTTTCTCTATTCTTTGAGAAATTGACCCTTATGTATTATGTGGGACTAAGGAAACATTGATAGGCTTCATGTTATTACAATATTGAAAGGGGTTTGATTCCCTTCTTACCATGACTTCTTATCCTAGATAGGGGAATTTGAGACACTGATGGTAGGGTGAGGGTACAACTTGTATTTCATGGATCCATGGCCTCCCTAATAGAATATTGTAAGTAAACTTTAGGTCTAGGACTTGGAAAATGGTCTCTTTCTGCATTGGGCCAACTCTAATAGGAAGTATTATGACTCCTTTGGAATCTCTCTCTTTATCATCATAGGCTTTTATGGTTATCTTTTTCTTTGGATCTATAGCCTCCTCAAAAAATCCTAAGGCCTTTACCAAGTTTAGGGTACAAATATTTAAGTCAGCTCCTCCATCAATGAGGACTCTTTTCACTCTATGCTTATGAATTAGGACCTCTATATGCAAGGGTAGATTTTTCAGGTGGTTTAGGGACATATCATCTTGTTTTGAAAAGGATAGGAAATGAGGTGCAACAAGATGTCCTACCATGTTTTGAAATTTATCTACATCTAAATTTAGAGGTACATTAGTTTCTACCAAGGATTTTTCTAGAATCTCCTTGTGAGTTGCTGAGAGTTTGAGAAACTCTAGAATAGATATCAGAGTAGGGGTTCATTACAATTGGTCTACCAAATTATATTTTTTCAAAGATGAAGATGAAGTTTTATTTGGTAGGACAATTCTTGGGGCATTTCTAGGTAGAGTAATTTTTTATGCTTTCCCCCTAGTTACAACATTAGATGTTGCTTCCATTGGCTTCTTCATCACCACTTAAAGTATTAATGGTGTTATCATAAGTGTGCACAAAATTGACCTTCTCATTACCTCTTTTATTATTTTGATTGGTGTTTGAAGACTCACCCTTTTCATGATTTAGGAAAGGGTTTTTGATGGCCGTATGATCCTCATTGTTTTGAGTGTTAGGAATGGGAACACTGAGAGGGGGGCGGGGTGAATCAGTGTTCTATAATTAATTTATGATTCTTGAAACTTAAACTCAATTACTTAATTATTGAACTAAATATTAAAGCAAGGAAAGTAAATAACCATAACACATAACACCAGATATGATTACAAGGAAACCTTGGCCAAAGGAAAAACCCCGGTGGGAATTAATACCCACTAATAATTGTACTTTATATTATGAACTTGCTAATGTTCCTTAGCCTTGTTAGGAGCAAGCTATAGTTCCACTAGTAGCAGTTGTACCACCTGTGCCAGTGTTACCAGCATTCAATATGCAAGTTGCAGCAAAAGAGCATGCTGCCACAACTCCTTTTAGAGAGCTAAAAGAGCAGAATCTAGAGTTAAAGGACACAAGTGACAATATTTTGAGAATGCTGAAAACTTATGGTAATGAGATCACAAACTTGAAGAGGCAAAAAGGTCAGTACAATAGGCCTCCTCAAGCTTCTTATTAGCAGAATAGGCAATTTAATCAAGCCTCCGGTTCAAATCAGTCACATCAAGCTCAAGGTCAGCAAAGGAATTATAGTCAAAGGACTAATCAACCTTATAATTATGCAACTCCTAGTACATCCAAAGAGTTGGTAGTTATTCCTCAGAATAACTATGCACAAGAAGAAGAATGGTGTAATACTTGCAATGCAAGCCATTTTTGGCTTGATTGTCCTCATGCACTTGAAGCTAGGAGGTAGGATGTTTTAAAGGTTCAATTGACTAATGTACAAGGAGATGCTTAGAATGATCAAGTGCAGCCACAAGGTAATCCAAATGTTACTTTAATGAATTTTAATACTGATGAGACTATTTTAACAACTAATTTTGATCAAGGTCAAGTTTGGAAGCCTGTATTAGTAGGCACAAGGTCCAAAGTAAGGCTGTAAATGAACAACAACAAGATGATAAGGTAAAACAACCCGCTATTATTCCACAACAACAGATATAAAGGCTAAACAACATCAAAATCAAGCTCAGGATGCTCCTTCACAATCATTACAATCAACAAAAGAGATGACTATTCCAAAACAACAACAAAAGGTTAGTGTTTACAAATTTCAATATTGTTGATCATCTAAAAAAGACACATGTTCCTATTTCTATTTGGGAAGTTTTAGCACTTCCAGGTCAAAAGGATATGCTATAGGAAGCATTGCAAACATTAACACTATCAGATGATGCTTTAAATCAGCAGACTCCTAAAGTGTTAATGGCTGGTAATGAAACTTCAAACCAACCAGCATCCAAGTTGATAAAGCCACCAACTTTGTACATCAGTGTTATAATAGGACATAATTATTGCATAACTGCATGATTGATTCAGGTGCTTCTAGTTTTGTTATGCCTAAGAAAATTGTAGATCAGCTAGGCCTTAAATTTGAACCAATTGAAAAGGGGGTAGGTCAGCTTGATGCAACAGTGGTAGATACAGTTGGAGTTATTATAAATCTAGATTTGACAATGCATGCATGTCCTAGCTTTTTAGTGCCTATCGATATTTTCATCATAGACTTACCTCCTAATTTTTCTATATGTTTGTCAAGAGAGTTTACTGCTAAAATAGGAGGATATCTATCTACAGATTGGTCACACATGTTGTTTCGCACTAGGTATGGTACAAAGGTAACTATTCCTTCTAAGCCTATTGCAAAATTTTGTATTGAGCCTTATGTCAGTAGTTATGAAAATGGGACAGCAACAATAATTTTTGATCAAGAAGAAATTGATGTTATTCACGAGTCACAAAAGCAGATTGTGCAAATTCCTATTCTAAAATTGTAAGGAGTTAGCCTTTTGCAAAAGTTATCTATTTGTTGATTGAATTTCTCATTGTTAGTGGTACTAAACCCTAATTTTGAATTTTAAATCTTCCTAGGTGTTGAAAAGTGATTTCAATTGCATAAATTGGTAGTATGTTTCTAATAGGTACAGATTTGTAATTCTAAAAATTCTACATCCTTTTTTTGTGTATCACCTGTTAATTAGGTTTTATTTTCTAAGTTACCTTTCTCCCCTTTTTCTCCAAATTTAAAGTTTTAGAATTAGGTGATATCTTGAATCTATAGGAACCAGCCTAGAATCTAGAGATTCGATCTCTTTCCCATAAAGAGTTCATTTCCATGTTTCAACAGGAAGGCTAGATTTTCAATCAAGCCAAGGTGCATTCCAGATTGACAACACTATCATTACAATGCTTTAGTAAAATGACCTTGTCAAGGGTCAGACCTTGTTAGGAGTCTTTGAGTAACAAACTCTGTTAGGGGTGGAAGGCTCACTGTCAGAGCTCACTACTCAATGAGGAAGGCTACAACCTCCTAGATATCAGATACACACTATATCTATAAGGTTGAACTGCTGCTATGACACTGCTTGTCTAATTAGTTCCTTTTGTGCGCTGATTCTTTAACCTCTTGTAAAGCACTATATCATTCTTACTACTCATAAAAAATACTTCTCATACTTCTACTCTTCTATTACATCTTCTATCAACTCTTGCATTCTCAAATACAAAATTGCATGTCTTATATATAGGCTCAACCAAAACTATTTACTAAGTCAGCCTATAACCTATTACATACAACGCTTCCAAATGAATTGGCTCAAGCGTGTTTACATAAATTGTTATTAAAATGTATATAACATAAATATAATAGGTGCATAGCCTTTACAAAACAAAATAATAATCGCTAATCAAATTCTTTCCTATCGGTTGCATGCTCTGTTTTGTTTTGCTGCTTACTATCTGTGTCACTTCAACTCGTTGTAACTTCTTCATACGAACACATCTGACCATGCATTCTTAACCATAACTTAATAACATACTTGAAAGATTATCTTCATGGGTGCATACCAAAAAAATTTCATACGCACATGCGTTGATGCTTTGTTCATCAGGTGATTTATTGACTGTTCTGTCTTCCATACTTAGCCAAATTCTGATCTTCTAGGTAATTGCGCTGACTCCAAAACTTCATATGACTTTTTTTCCATAATGAAAACACTAAACTTAGTCATATACACTAGTACAATCAACTTTCCAACAATCTCCCCCTTTTTCATTAATGGAAACAAAGGAATATGGTGAAGTTGCTAAACTACATCTTTACAAAAACTTTTTATACTCTTATCTTTTCCTGTATACTGTACATCATACACTATCTATCCTATATCTCCATTATACCATATTACTCTACTACTTCACATTATTCTACTCCCCCTTTGACATTAATGACAAAGGTGCACATAAATTAATCTTCAAGTACTTACATAGATAGTACATCTGGGTATGCAATCTTAAGGTTTTGGATCTCTTGCTACCAAAATGCCTTGAGTGCATCTACTATCTAGAGATGGGTGCATAATGCATAAGTTAAATTCTCCATCTTTTCTAACTCTATACACGGACCTTGATCATATGTCACAATAGTGGCATCTATCTCCTTGATGTTATGATTCAACATATCCAATGAGGGCACAAGAACATTTATCAAATGAGTTTGTCTAGCCCTTAACTTTACTATCTCTTTTTCCACCTTCTCAATTTTGTCCAACTATCCTTGATAGACATTATTGCACATGTTAACATCTTGAGTGGGATCTTCCACTAATTTACTCACAGCTTCCATCATAGATTTATCTTCCTGAATTTTCTTAAGATGATCTGCAGTTAGTTTGTCTTTATTCATACAATCAACAATTATTTTTCTTCATTTTGTTGCTAAGTCTTTCAGCATAGCTTGACCAACCTTAAGATAATTAAGGTCAAGTACAAAGTTACCTATCAATTCACTTAGCCTTTTCTTGAGATATTTCTCTTCTGCAATCTTGGATGTTGATTCCTCAAGACTTGATAAATTTTCTTTGAAGCATGTCAAGATGGTGCTAACATCATCCACTGAATGTACACTTGATACTTTCTTGTCCCTAGGTAGTAGACTGTTTAGTATGTTGACTGACTCAACAAACAGGGGATTTCTCATAACTTGTTTCTCTTTTGCTTTCTCCATTGCTAACACACTTATTTTTATCAAATCTTCTTCTCCCTAAGAGTCTAAACTTGTTGAATCAGGGGTCAAACTTGAAAAAAATGAAACTAATGGATTAGGAGTAAGGAGTATGTTTTGACTTGCATCCATTATCTAATTTTTCATCTTCACTGGATTCTCAATAGAGGGCTCTTCTTTTTCAACTTCCTTCTCTTTTAAAATTTCATCTTCCTTCTCACTTTCTTGTCCAGTCAAGTCTTCAACTTGGGCTTCTTCTTGCTGCATAGATGTGTCTTCACGACATGGTATCTCAGCCTCTTCTGTGCTCACAAAGGATTCCTCAAAATTATCAAGATCCTTATCTTATGCCGCCATGGATATTTCTACATTATCTATCACAATTGTTTCATCCTTAGCTTCAAGCATAGGCGCAAAATCCTGTGGACCTATCATAAGTGAATCAGGGATCTCAGATTATTTTTTTGGCTCAGAGGGTACTTGGGTTGTAGGTGTAGTAAGAGGATACATGTGTCTTTCCAAGAAAACCTTCTCAAATGCCTTCTCAGTCTCCTTCACAACCAAAACATAATCCTTATTCATTATTTGTAGAGTTCTAAGTTTTTTTCTTAGGTGCAGCTTCACCAAATCCAATAGCAATAATTTATCTTCAACTAAACATACTGAGAGGTTATCATCTAGTGTCTTTTCCCTTATCCTGAAATCTTCTTCTATGGATTGTCTCTTTAAAGCATCCAGAATATTCTAAATATTATCTAGAATGACTGTCTTAAGTTCTAGAACTATCTTCTTGAACTTAATCATGTGCTTGATAATCATAGAATGAATCTCTAATTTATCAATCTCATGATACTTTTATAAAACTTTGCAATTTGGTCTAACCTTCCTTCATCAATGACTCTAGTTCTCAACACTTGTAGATTTGGTCTGAATCCTACCTCAGGAGGTGCTTGTGTGTTTCTTCCTTGGCTTCTTGTTGTCCTTGATGATGGGTGGCTTGTGCTAGTCTAATTATTCCTCTTAGGCATCTTGCTAGGCTTAGGAGGTGGAGTGGACTCTAGATCAATAGTAGGTGTAGGCGCAGAGATTTTTTCTTCTGGCTTTTTCTTCTTCTCCTTGGGATCATCTCATTTTTCTATTTTCACTTCAATAGATGAGGGTGCACTCTCAAGTTTCATTGCAATCTTGGCTTCACTAGCCTTATCCAAGTCTTCTTGTGTGACACCATGAATTTTAAGAATGTCTGAAGTTATCTTGGATGCTTTCCTTTTTGTTGTTGCACTGTACAAGATAGAGTCTAGTTGTCTTGTCTTCTCCTCATAAGTACCCCATCTTGGTTCATTGGGATCCTTAGGTACTGATAAGAGGACTTGTGCATAAGCTTCTAGAATGTGTTCCTCCACTTCATAACCAAGTGGATGGATCCACGTAGTCCTAGGCTCCACTGCTTCCATGCATGTGATATCAGTTTCCACCATGAAACATATACTATCCTTATACTTCTCTACTATACTCTTAGGTATCCTATACCTTCTTTTCATTCTGATTCTAAATGTCTTTATTTTTAAGTCCATGAAATCTTTCAAGGTTCTCTCAGATGATGCCTTGAATTAAATTTTTGGCATTGTAGGTAAACTCCTATCAAGGTATAGATCAGAGAGTTTACCGACTATATGAAGCACATATAGATGATCAATGACCCAAACCTAAATATCTTACTCTTGTCATACTTAATAGACCTTATGTTCATCAACTGTGTTGGAAAGATCTCACACAGGTTAAACTCTCCATTTTCTCTTACAATTCTGATAGCTTCCAGAATTGTTGCCACGGACACACTATTCACTCTATTTCCTGACATCCTTACTAGTAGGAAGAATGGCACCGGTCTTGGATAGTCTTGTCATCTCATGAATGAGATTAGTAGTAATGCAAACTAGAACTTCTCCTATCCAAAATAGGTCATCATGTATTATTCTCAGTAGGATCTTGATCCATTCAGACTCATAGAACTCATATGTAGTCGCATACTCAATAATTGGGTTATTTGCAAGGTGTGCAAACTCATCCATGAATTTCATGTCTGGTTTCATCATTTTTTTAAGGTGTGACCTAATCCTATCCAATCCTACAGGTTCCTTCTTGCAGTATACGTATGTGCGTATGTCTTCTACATGCATAACTCCCACCAGAGTCCTAGAGAATGCCCCTTCCAAATCATCTAAGACTGACTTAAAGAGATGCTTCTTGAAAATGTATATCTTCCTTTCAGTAACATCAAATACAACTGGAGTGGCCATTACTTACTTGATCAATGCTCAAATAGGGTTCCAAAGGTTTTCTGAAATGTCACGTCTGAATAAGGGTTTCGCAACAATCTTAACTTCCTTCTGCTGATGAAATCAACTGTAATATTTCAACACTTACTACTTTGATCTCATGTGCTCTCCAAAGGCTTGATATCAAATGCAAATGTGTGGATAAAGGATCTCTGGTGACTATTAAAACAACTTTATGCAATTAATGCTTATCACCATAACACAAAATGTAACAGAGAATTCTAATATTTTTTTTTGCTAATTATTAGGATGTGCGATCTTGCATACAACATCAACTAGTATCCAAACAATTGTAACCAAAGACGCATACTCTGAGGGTGAGTATATCAGTCACACAAGGGGTCTAGAGATAATCTAGCTCCCGCTATGACCATGGGGGTCATTCATCTAGAAGTAGAAGGTGCATCCATTAAAGATGCATCCACTACATAGTCATCAACATTATCTTGCTTTACTTCCATCCAAATCTTGCTCGCATCTTCTATAGCTTTAAAAAGATTGACTTCTCTAGATTCATCCAAAATTGATCCTTGAGACTTATTAGGTCTTTCTTGTCTTTACGCTTGTGATCTGCAAAACTTTGAGATGTGTCCAACCTTGTTACAAGAGTGAAAAATGACTGGAGGCCTTATATTCCTCGGTGCATTGATGTGAGTTACCATACTACATTTTCTAGCCGTGTGACCATTGTAATTGCATATCTGACATGTAATTTTCTGAGGACTTCTAACATTTTTCTATGGTTGATTTCTCTGATTTTGTTGAGTCTGACTTCTTTGATTTGATCTACAATTCATAGCTCTACAAACAAACTTATTGCATGAATAAAAATAACCATTGAAAGGTCTTACCTCTTTACAATTTCTTGCTATATGACCATGCTTGTTATAGGCATAACAAGTTCTGTTTACTAGCTTGTGTTCATCTTTACATGGTTCTTCTTTAGCTTTAGTAGGATTTCTAGTCTTCTTGGCTTCTGTAGATTCTTCTAGTGCTTTCATTATTTCTCGCTTATCATTGATTTAAGTTTGTGCTTCATTGAATCCAATACCAATGGTATCTCCTTTAATCTTTTGTGCATACAACTGTGACTCTATTATATCCTTACTTGTGTGCAATTTGTCAATGTGATTCTTTGCTTCAGTCAATTCAGATTCCACCTTTTTCTTGATGTTTTCTAACTCCAAGATTTTCATGTTTCCTTCCCTCAGTTCATTATCTAATTGTTTGTTCTCTTTGATCTGTTCTTTATAGGCTTCTTGATTATTAGTTAAATTTTCATCCAACTCTTCAATCTGATCCTTCAGAGACATGTTTTCTTCATTAAGCTTTTTGACCATTTTTCCTAAATCATTGTTTGAACAATCCTTCAAGTCTTTTCTTAGTTTCTTGATGAATACTTGTGCACCACTGACCTTCAATTTCAGTTCTTCAATTTCTTTTTCAGATCTATCAAGATATTCAAGAGTTGCTTCAAGATTCTTCTTTAGATGTTTCACTTCTCCTATATCCATGATCTCCTCAAGTGGTTAAACTTCTCTTCAAAGGACCAAAGCTCTGATACCAATTTTTGGGAATGGGAACACTGAGAGGGGGGGGTGAACTAGTGTTCTATAATTAATTCTGATTCTTGAAACTTAACTCAATTACTGAGCTAATTATTAAAGAAAGTAAAGTAAACAACCATAACACATAACACCAGATATGATTACGGGGAAACCTTGGCCTAAGGAAAAACCCCAGTGGAAATTAATACCCACTAATAATTTTACTTTGTATTATGAACCTATTAATGTTCCTTAGCCCTGTTAGGAGCTGTCATTACAATGCTTTAGTACGATGACCTTGTCAAGGGTCGGACCTTGTTAGGAGTCTTTGAGTAACAAACCCTGTTAGGGGTGGAAGGCTCACTGCTAGAGCTCACTGCTCAATGAGGAAGGCTACAAACTCTTGGATATTAGATACACACTATATCTACAAGGGTGAACTACTTCTATGACACTACTTGTCTAATCAGTTCCTTTTGTGTGCTAATGCTTTAACCTCTTGTAAAGCACTATATCATTCTTACTTCTCTTAACACATACTTCACATACTTTTGCTCTACTATTGCATCTTCTATCAAATCTTGCATTCTCAAGTACAAAAGCACATGTCTTATATATAGACACAACCAAAACTATTTACTAAGTTGGCCTATAACCTATTACATACAATGCTTCCAAATGAATTGGCTCAAGTGTGTTTACATAAATCATTATTAACATGTCTATAACATAAATACAATAGGTGCATAGCCTTCACAAAAAAAATAATACCCGCTAATCAAATTCTTTCCTGTCGACTGCATGCTCTATTTTGTTCTGCCACTTACTATCTATGTCACTTCAACTCACTGTAACTTCTTCATACAAACACATCTAACCATGCGTTATTAACCATAACTTACTAACATACTCAAATCTTACCTTCAAGGGTGCATACCAAAACTTGGTCATATGCATGTGCGCTGATGTTCTGTTCATCAGGTGCTTTGCCGACTATTTTGTTCTTCCATACTTAGCCAAATTTTGATTTTCTAAGTAATTGTGCTGACTCCAAAACTTCATATGACTTTGTTTCCATAATGAAAATACTAAACTTAGTCATATACACTAGTATAGTCAGCTTGCCAACATTGAGGTCCTTCCACTTTTATCGTTCCATCATCAATTAGGTCTTGCACAAAATGCTTCAATTTCATGCACCCATTGGTTTTATGGCCCTTATTATGATGGTATTCACAATGGTGAGAATCATTCCACCAATTTGACTAAACTTGGGGTTCATATGGCCTTAAATCGGGTAAGGTAATGATTTTGTTAGCCACCAAAGTCCTTAATGCATTTTCCAATGGTTCACCTAAAAAGGTGAATTTCCTCTTTTGATATGTGGAAAATAAAGGCTTAGGCTTGTTGACATTAGAATTATTAAAGGGATTATTGTTGGCATAGTTGTTGTTGTTAGAATTGGTATTACTAAAAGGAGCTTTGTTTGTTTGATTCACATTATATGTCTAATTTTCTCCACTTGAAAAATTAAAGGGGTTAGCCTTTAAGTTGTGTGCTTCCACACCTCCATCATTCACAAGATTTTTATTATTATTCTTCAACCATAGTTTAGGTTTATCATTGTGATTGTTGGCTCCTTTATTATTTTTATAATTAGATACATAATGATTATTATTAGTGTTGGTATAGGGTTTATTATCTTTGAACAATTTGATCTCTCCCCTCTTAACCAACACATCTTCAATTTTAATCCCATTCTCAATATGTTTCTCAAAAGTAGGGGGACATTGAATTTGGAGTCTATAGTTCATCTCCACATTTAAGTTGTTCATAAATATTTCCATTTTATCCTTTTCAGGGATACTTCATGGATATCTTACAAAAAATGTCCTCCACCTTTGAAGGAACCCTAGGAAAGATTCACCATCTCTTTATTTAGTGTCATATAAGTTGAACATGGTAATCTCATGTTTAATGTTGTAAGAGTAATGGGTTACAAATTTGGAGGCTAACTCCTCGAAAGTCTTTATCCCTTGCGGAAGTTTGGAGAACCATTCCATGGCTTGACCTCCTAAACTTCTTGGAAAAAGTCTCATTAGGTATGTGGTGTCATGCATAAATTCGATGCTTAGAGCGCAAAACTCTCTAAGGTGCTCTTGTGAGTCTAATTTACCCATGTATTTATCATACTTAGGAAAGACTACATTGATTGGAAAAGGTTCCATAACCAAGCTTTTTTCAAAAGGGAATGGGCACAAGGCCTCGATAGAGAATGGTTTAGGTTCAGTGGCCTTTTTCATTAGATCAATCTGTGCTTGGAAAATTTTCAATTGTTTTTTCATAGCACTCATCAGACTTTCATCTTCTTGGTTTTTCTTAAGTTGGTCCACATCATAATCATGTGGGAGTTTTACCCCTTCTTGGGTTAGGTTTAGGAAAAAATTCTACCTATCTCTATCTATTAGTTTATCCATGACTTCAAGAAATTCATTATCTTGAGCCGCTCTATTAGCTCTTTCTTCAAGTGTTTCCTTAGACCCTTGGTTGGCATTATTGATATTGTCATTGTTTCCTCCATGATGGTAATCGTGAAATGTGGAGTTTCTATCCATTGATTCAATTCTCTTCTCAAATAGATTTGGGAGACTATCCCCTTGGTTGTGATTGTTGAAAGAGATTTGATATTCAAATTTGGGGACCTATTTTGTAATGCAAGTGTCATCTTCTTGTAAAGATATTTTAAGCTTATGAGAGCGTGTAGAAACCGACATCCAACAAGGTTTGATTTTGAATCATTTTTCCCCAATTTGGTAATTATTTATTTTTATGAAGAGATTTAAAAATATAAGATGAATTTTCAAATGGATATCTCTTACTTGTTGTATGTATTTTTCAAACAAAACAATCACAAGTACACTTGTTCTTTTTAACCCTCTACACAAAAACTGTTTGAATTTGTAAGGATGTTATCATGGGTTTTCGCACAAAAAGACACTTCAAGCAATCTACCTAGCTCATAATTTGGTTCATAAACATGGATCTATAAGGTATTATTTTCTAAGTTAACAAGGTATTTAATCAAGATTCCATTCAAAATGGATATTAAACTTTCATCCTCCAAGTATATTAAGAGGCTTCCCACCACCGGTATGTCAGAGTTTTGCGCAATCTCGAAGGACTACTCGAGGAAGTTTGAAAATTTAACACCCTTTTGTCACACACCCCATTAAGGATGCATGCTTTTCTTTTTATAGTGGGTTGGATTATTACAAAAAAGGTAATTATATCCCACTTTGGGTTGTCCCTCTCACCGGCCTCGTTAAGAAAAATCTTGGGAGGCGAGCCCACTATAGATCTAGCCTGTTCATTTTGAAAGCAACAAAGTGGAATAAAGAGATAGGTTTTAGGAGTTTGATTCACCAAAAGGTGAAGATCATATCCCTATCTATTTCTCAATTCCCAAACACTTTTAACAAGGTTCAATTACCAAACCCACTAACTAATGGGAATCGAGTATTTCTACTCTTTTCCACAAACAAGGGGTTGTTCAAATTTAGTGCTTGATTTACTTAGCCTTTCTTTTAATCAAGGAGTTTGATATTTTTGGCATTTTGATTCACTAAAAAAGTGAAGAGCATAGGCCTAGTATCAAATCCCTCAAACAATAATAGGCTACTTTAATTACTAGATTTTGAAATTGACAAGGCCACAATTTAAGCAAAATTTGACAAAATTTTAGGCTTACCTTGTTTCGAAGCTAGCTAAGGCTAGGGGAATTTTTGATGAATTTTCCATTTTTATGCTCACCTATTGGTGATTGTTCCTTTCTATTCGCTTCTCCTCCAACAAGTTAGTCAACACAACCAGCCAAAATGAAGAAAAATGAGAATAAACTTTGAATTTAAGCCTTATTTATCAAATTTTGACAAAAAATAGTTAAGGTAAGTAAATCCAATTTAATGATATGAAATTTGATTTATATGCTTCTACAAATTTCAAATATTGTTCATATACCTCATTTTCTTGCTGAGAATTCTCCAAAACCAGCTTGATGTGTGAAATGTTCTCCTCCTTAATCCGTTTAGTCAAAGCCTTCCCTTCGCTGTTAAATTTGGTCTTTGATTTTTTTATTTTTTCATGATCAGTTATCTTGCAGACATAGAGAAATCATTTTCTGCAAGTTAAATTCTATCAATTTTCAATTTAATTGAAAGCGCAATAGAATCTATTATAAGTGCTACTAAAATGATTAAAAACGTTGTTGAACAAATTAAACGTGCTGCAGAAAACTATTAAAAGTACTGAAACATAAATTAAAAGCACTGATAAACTAAGAAAAGGCATTAACAAAAAGTATTAAAAGCACTGGAGAATGATTTGGACGCGCTGGAGAGTCAGGGTAAAACCATTGAAAGAAATAAGACAGAAACAGAATAAATTGAAAGCGCTAAAACTCCACGTAAAGGCACAAGACTTTGTCATAGAAGCGTTGTTTTAGACCTCAAACATGCTGGAGAATCAATTAAAAGTGTTGGAGAATGTATCAAACGCGCTGTTAAATCTGCAAAATAGAGAAGAAAACAAGATTTGCAAGAAAATTTTTACTTCTCCAAATTTAGAAATTTATGAGGCCTAATGCCCCCATGGTGGGCGTCATTTTGTGTACTAGAAAAAGTACCTTCATAGGGTTAGTATTGCAAATAAATGAATAAAATAACTAAATTACCACAAAGAATAAGCTATTTTAACAAATAAAGAACAATTAAACACTCTATGGATCTCTATTTAGGGATGCTAATGCAAAGCTCTCAGCAGGCTTCCATTAGTGACAGTCCTAAAACGAGAATGAATGATAAGAAAAGCTAATAGTTCAATTCCAAATTGAAATTAAGCCTAGTTAACTCTAAATTGCAAGAGGTTTGATGCTATTCTCATATTTGTGGATCCTTATTGAGTGAATTATGCCTTTCTTTTATAGATTTTGGCAAGGGTAGGAGGTGTGGTTGATTTGATCAAGGTTAGGTGAGAGTTGAGTCCATGGTTCCACCTTTGGAGACCATTTAAATATTTTGTCCTCAAAGCTTGGGACAAGAGGACAAAATGAGTGGACAAGATGCATCCTCCAAGTGAGTGATTAAGATTTAATTTAGGCTTGATTCATGTGAGCTTGGTCCTCAATTCCTATTGGTTGATTCATTTTCCTCCCATTTGGTGGTTGAGAGAAAATAGGAATTAATTAATTGAATTTATTTATTTATTTTAGCTAGGTGTACCCCTTAAATGGGTTGATTTGATTTAATTTGAACTATACAATTAATTAGTTTAATTGTACAATTTATTGATTAATCATGATTTATTAGGTTTAAATTCATTTAATGGCCTTTGATTTTCAATTAAATTTGGATTAAGGTTCAATTGCAATTTATCTTTGATTTTAACTTGATTTGATTTAATTGCATCTAATTGTATTGATTTTTGCCTTGATTTCTCACTTAAATGATCTTGTCCAATTTTCAGTGATTACAATACTACCTTTAGATAATTTTTCAATATAATCCTAACTCTCAATCAGTTGTTCATTAAGTTTTCTCCTTACTACCAATGATTTCTTTATTTTCTCCTTCATCTCATGGATCACTTTGTGTGCACTTTAAAGTTCCATTTTATTCTTGTAACTTTCTATAGTTATAGATCTTTCCCTCAAGCTATTAGGCTTATCAATAAGAGGAGTAGTGCTTTGATACCAATTGTTAGAATTCTTAGGCACTGATAGGGGGTAGGGGGTGAATCAGTGAAAATAGGTTTAAATCTAATTCATCCACCAATCTAATTAACCTTACTAATACCTTCCAAATAATAAAGCATATAACTAAAGTAAACAAATAAAAGATAGAAATATCATACATCCACAAAATCATCACATATTACACAATGATTTTTACATGGAAACCCTTGGTTAGAGGGAAAAACCACAGTGGGGATGACACCCACAAGCCTACTATTGTAGTAAATGATTTTTCCCTATTACGAGCTTACAATTACTCTTTTATGAGGGTTCACCCTATTAGGAGTGATTAGTACCTTGTTAGAAGTACAATCAGAACTAGTAAGATCTACCTTTCTAGAAGATTTAAAAACTTTGTTGAGAGATCACCCAGTTAAGGGATTTACAATAAGAACCTGTTAAAGTTCACCCGAGTAAGGGATTTTCTTGTTGTAATTGCTAGGGAACAACAACTTGAATGATATAGATATAGAATTAACTACTTGATAGATCTAATCTATTTCTTGTACTTTTTAATTTCTCACCAATATGACTCTATTAGATCTTTGATCATAACCCTAATTGATTTCATAGTCAACCATACTAACCTTCACAAATATCACAAAAACTCTTAACCAACAACAACAACTATCAAAAACCTTTTCAATTTGAGTAGTACCACTTTTATACACTTCTAAAATTGACTTCATGAAAAATAAATATTTTTTCTCCAAAGTGATAATCTCTATGAAAAACACAATTTCCTATGACCACATCGGCTTACAATAAGAGCTACATTATATTTCTCTAAAATAATCACTTATCCAATGCGCCACCTTAGATATTCCTTAAATAATATCCTTGAATCCATAATTAAATCCTCATCAATTCTAACATCAGTATCACACATCATCATATCATTAAGTATCATCGCAACCACTATACCACTTACCGATCTAACATCTTTTAACTGACACTCAAGAACAACAAGTGTTCTTACCTATCTAAATGATTGTGTCACCAAAATATCTATCATCAATAAACCAAATAAGTTTTGGTCAGAACCAAACTTTACTCTAACCTTGTTGATATTGAATCTATGACCACACCTCGTGATTCTTCGTCAGTCACAACTGCTACCAAAATGTTGACCTCTATGTCTACCATTTTTTTGGACTTAACTATTTTCTTGCATAACCAATTACTTATCCTTCACATCGATTGCATCCTTTACTTCACTGATTATGATGCATGACTAAAGTGACTTAGTTTCCATCAATGACAATCAAACCAAGTGCTTCCAATGATGACCAAACATGATGTAGGTATACTAATTTTAAAACAATGGATGGATTTTTACTAAAGTTTGATTCAATTAAAAGTCAATTAAATGGTTTAGGAATTACTATTTATTATATTATATTGATTCATATTATTTTAAAGAAATGTACTCCTAGGTAGTTTCAATAATTTATTACTAATGTTCATTCTCAACTAGCTATTCCTAGTTTAGCAACTCAATTAAATTACATTATTTTTCAAAATTTGTCACGTCAAGAGGAAGAAGAATTGATTCAATTTGGTACTCTTAAATCTAATGAACTTTCTTTTGTCTCTAAAAATAAAAATCATAATTTTTGATCTAATAATGATAACAATAATCGTAATAATCATAATAATAACCATCAAAATAATGGTCCTCATAAAAGACCCCATTGCACCTATTGTGGGAAAGATGGTTATGTGACCAATAATTGTTATAAAAAACAAAAATATAAGAAACCTATGAACCAAAATAATCAAAATAATCACAACTCTCAGAAAAGTAATGGTAATAAATCTCATCATGCTTTTACAGTTTGTTATGATGTCCCTAACCCCTTTTGATATGTGCCATATGTTTATTTCCTCACATTTCTCAATTCTAATTTGTTCTAGTATTACGAGTTATCTAACACCATTGCCTTATTGTGGATGATTTTTTATCTCATTATTTAGCATTAATTTCTATCAATTTTTATGATCTATTTATTTGCACTTAGTTACAATTTTATGCTTTTATAGCATCTCTTTATGCTCATGGTAGCATTTTATGGTTTTATACCATTGATTGATATGCACTTTATTGCATTCTTTTTGTAAGTTGAATTGGGAGCCCAATTTTCAAGGATAACTTATTGCCTTATGGTACAAAGGGACCCGTGGAGTTTCCCTCCATCCTATGTTTGGGATGTGCTTACTTCAGTTGATGTTTATCAACTTGTTCCATTTTTTGTTTTTCCTCATGGAGAGGATGTTGCTCTTGAAATCCTTCTTAGAATTTTATTGGATTTCTCATATATATATTTGGAAGGCAATATGTTTTTCTCACTCATAATCCTTAGTTTAGAATATGTCAATATTTGATTTGTTAATGTTGCTCTAGATCATTCTCCTTGATTATGGTATTTGATGTCCTACTTGGATTATGCTTTTGTCTCTCTCATTTATCTTTGTGAAATTACTAATGTGATGATGAGTTTTCATATTTCATTACTTAGATTGTGAGTCATGCAGGTTGTGGACTGATCACCATACACTTGCAGTGTTGAATCATTAATGGACTGTCTATATCCATGTGATCGATGCAGTGTTGATGTAGATTTCATTAATTGGCCTTGTTTGTGGTCATTTGTGCATTAGTATGTTTATTTTGAGATGGGAGAGTGGATTATGTTTATGTCCTTTGACAATTTGGTTTATTTTGATTTCATGTTAGCTCCTTTGCCTTTGATAAAATCTCATGCTTTTCTTTAAATATATTTTGTGATCTAAAAGTTTCAAAGTTATACTAACTTGAATGTTAGATGATATTCTTCTTGTGGTAGTTTCTTTGGTTCATGTTTCTATGTTTATTTTTTTCAGGTGAATCTTCAAGGCCTACTTAAGGAATCAATTAATCTTCACATGTCCTATAACTTCAATAAGACTACATGAAGACGTATCAATCTCATATTGAAGACAATAAAATCTCTTCCTTGTTTTGAAGATCAAGTTGCAGATTTTTGTAAAAAATTGGGTCTAATTCCCATTCTTGTAAACTCCCCAAGTAAAGATTAAGCGGGGGTGTTAGAATTAATAATATTTCCTTGGTTGTATTATTTATTTATTTGAGGATAAACCAAGGTATCCTTTTAGGATATTCCTAAGGAATCCCTACTTGTATTTTGTCCTCTAGTCCAAGTGGGAGGATATGTCACATTTTGTAATTCCTTCAATAAAGAAATTATATTTTCCTCCTTAAGAGGAACTTAACACTTTGCACACACCCATTATGGATGATGGCATTCTTATATTGGTGAGTTACATATTAACTCCTATCCTCGTCTCTATAAAAGAGATGCTCTCCTCTCTTATTTTATCTCTAAGAAGTTATTGTAATGAAATCTCTCTCTCTCTCTCTCTCTCTCTCTCTCTCTCTCTCTGGCTTTTCCATTTTCATAATAACACAAAGGAGTTTTTCTTTTCTTTTCCCCTTTCAAAATCTTTTTTTCTCCATTCTTTGGCTATTGGGTTTTCTCTTAGTTCTTGGTTATCTCATGGTAATACTTTCTTCATTCTCTATCTCTTAGATTATTATTTCATTACTCTCTCTTTTTATTTTTCTTTACAATCACATGGTAGATTTTTTCTCTTAAAATAAATCCCCATAAATTTCCTTGAAAATACCCTTATCTCTTAAGGCGTGGAGTTCATTTGTTTGAGCTTTGATGGAGGTATGACATTGACACCTTCCTCCAAAGTGGAAACCTTCAAGAGTTGATTCATGGTAATGTTTTGGAATCCTACGATGTCAACATGTGTCAACATTGAAGGCCTATTGGAGAGTAAAAGCCTTGCAATTATTATAACATGCAGGACTTCAACACACATTATGAGTGTGAGAAGCAAAGAAGAAGATTTTCTGCAACAAAAAAATTAATTTAGCAAACTCAACAACATCTACAATAATAAAGCAAGTAATCCTCTCATTAAGAGGACACCAAATTGTCAATTTATATAATATATTACATTTGTCTTTCTTTGTATTTAATGAACTAATAAATATCACTTAATTAGGAGACGTTTAAGTAGTTTCCCATCTTATTTTTATTTATTCTAACTTGGTAAACTTTATATAATATTTTGATAACTTTTTAAATTTATTTCTTTGTATACAACTTAAGAGATTAACACTATTATTTTATGTTCTAGATAGTCATGAAAAATATAGGAACATTTGTTATGTGCACAAAGGTCAAAAAGTGTTTATTTAAAGGTAATGTCCAATATCCATGCATAGATGCCCTAGTAACCATGCACTATCATCACAATAAAAAATTAAAAAAAATTCTCATATTAGTAATCATATATGTACTTAATAAAATATATTAATCATTTGGTAGTCTATTGAAATCATTTTTAATGTTTAAACTTTCATCATGTCTTGTTTCTCTATTGGGAATTCCATGTCAAGGATCAAGACTAGCATGGACTACACTCCTCTTAAAATCCAATTTATTTCTATTCAAGTCCAAAAAGAGAGATCATTTCCCTTATTTTTTTCACCCTAATCATTATTCAAAATGCATCGATATTGATCTTCTACAATATCCATCATGCAGTGTGTTTCTTAGATCATCTCAATGGGTGTTCCGAATAATGTCAAACTATCATTTCTCTTTTCGTTTTGTAAATAATGAACTCATGACTTCTCTAGGTCCTCCATTTTTTCAAATTTTCATTGTGTGGCTTTCATCATTCATTTAGTTGAATATTATTTTCTCAAGTGATCATATCTTTCTCCCATCACTATTTTTTATGCCCACCTTGATTCATTTCCTTCGAATATGGTTTCATATATAAAAATTCAATTTTTTTGAGTATCCCTAGAGTTTCTTTTACAAAAACCTCATCTATACCCAAGTTGATATTATTAGAGTTGATAGTACAAACCCCACACCACCCATAAATTTCTTGCAACCAAAATGCCTATCACGTTTGAATAGAAAATCCATGATTATGTGTTATGCAACCTTGAGAGACATTGATCCAAAGAAGGTTTGATACCGAGATTAACCTATAATGAATTGAATAATATTGGATGGATTACAGAAATTATAATGAATTCTTATAAGAACATAAAGATAAAACCCTATCCATATAAAACTAGGTGAGGACTAAACTAGAGCATGACACATGTCCTATTTCTATGTAATGAGATAACATGACCTATAATTAGCTCAATCTGGTAATACAAAAATCAATCCTAAGTTTAAATTTTTGTAATAAAGTAATAAGGGATGTAAGTAATTGATGCAGGAGCATCCTGGGTGTAAGAGCAATCTTGCATCACCCAAAAATATTTCTATTTTTGTATTCAATAAGGGCTATTTTGTGCAGAGCTGCTATTTATGGAAAGTTACTATTTTTGGTAATTTTCGTATGTGCTCAGAATGATCTGATTTTTTTCTTGGAGGTTCATTTTGGTCATATAAGTCTGCCAGCAAAGTTTCATTGCCAGATCAAGTGTATATTGGAAGATATTGAAGATTTTCGGTATTGGCAGCAGGGTACAGAAACTTTGAACTCAGTTTTGAAGGGTTTAGAGGCCCCGGATGAGGTCAAAAATCTAGTTGACAAGCGCTTGCGCTGGTCAAGCTTGTAGAGTGCTTCGTGGCGTTTCTGAAACGGGGTTATAATAGCCGATCGGGTCAACTGGTGATGACTTATGGTCTTCGGAAGTTGGGCCACCCGAAATGGCAGAAAATAATTTTCTTCAAAATTTATGTTCGGGTTTCAAAGGTTATCTTGAGCCGACTATGATGTAATAAAATGTAAAATAAAATAATTCTAAGTTTGGTCGGCCTTATTGGCTAAAATTCTGGAACCTTCCCAGGCGGTGGAAAATTGCCTATATAAGGAAGGCTGTATTATTGTCTTAGGAGTACAGAATAGTTCTGGGTAGTAGATCTGGGTAATAGTTCGAGGCTTTGTCCTACGGAATATTGTAAGGGAATGCCCATGTGGCTTTGCATATTATAATTCTGAAAGTTTGTAATTCCACATTTGTGGAGATAATAAGAAGCCAATTTTCTGTTCTTGCATATTGTTGTTGTTTCTCTATTTCTGTTATGTGTTTGTGGTATTAAGGGGAGCACCCTTCATCAAGTGGTATCAAAGCGGGAGTTCTTGAATGTGTAAACAGATCACCGACTGTGAGGCAGTTTGCACCAGGACCGTGGCTAGGGTTTCAGCGCGCATCACGAAAATGCCTCCACGAAGAGAACGTGGCGGAAGAGCTAGTGCTGTGACACCTGAGGTTAGAGAGCTGAAAAGACAAGTGCGAGCATTGCAAGAAGAGATTCGTAGAGGAATGAATCTTAATGTCAGAGATGAAAGCGAGGATGAAGCCGAAGAAGAATATCAAGAAGGAGAAGCTGAAATTGTGAACCAGGAGGAAGAAAGACTTTTTCGGGCGATTTCCAAGATTGGGAAAAGACCTAAGATTGAGGTTCCTACATTTTCTGGAAATCTTAACCTAGAGGAATTGATCGACTGGATCAATGAATGTGAGGAGTATTTTGAGTATGAAGATGTTGAGGATCCTGATAGGGTCAAATTTGCGAAGGCCAGACTGAAAGGTCATGCGAAGATCTGGTGGCAAGAAATTCAATTGGAGCGAAATAGAAGAGGGAAAGATAAAATCACAAGATGGGATCGGATGGTGGATAAATTGAAGCGACAGTTCATTCTTGTTGATTATGAGCTTGACATACTGAAGAAAATGCAGAGTTTGAAACAAGCAGGAAGATGTGTTCAGGAGTATACAGAGGAGTTCTATCGACTTCTCATCAGAACAAGCCATGCAGAAGCTGATAAGGAGAAAGTTGCCTGATACCTTAATGGGTTAAGGCCAAGCATTCAGGAGGAGCTGAATCTGGTTCGAATAAACAGTATTGAAGAGGCATACCAGTTTGCCCTAAAAGTAGAGGAAAAGCTGAACAAGAAGTTTGAGAGCAGACAAAACGGAAGAGGTCGCGGTGGACGATCTGGTGGACGGTCATATGGTGGCCGAAATGAAGATCCAAAAAAGAAGGATGAGACCAGTAGTAGTTAGAATCAGTGAAGAAATAATTCCAATCACTTCCATGATCAGAATAATAGAGATCAGAGAGGAAGAGGAAGAGGACAAGGATCTGGAAGAGGTGGCTTCCGTGGAACATGTTTTCACTATGGAGAAGAAGGTCATAGGGCATTTGAATGTCCTCAGCGCCAAGGCAGAACAGACAGGAGAAATGAAGGCCAGGCCAGAGTTGCACATGTAGATGAAGATGTCAGATCATCAAATTTTGAAGATGCTGAAAGAGGAGCAACGTTGATTAACAGAAGAGTCCTGTTGAGTGGTGAGAATGAACCTGAGCAAAGGAGGAGCCTGTTTCGCACCAGGTGCAAGTGTGAAGGTAAATGTTGTGATGTGATCGTTGATAGTGGAAGCACTGACAATTTGGTGTCAGAAGAGATGGTGACAAAGTTGAAGCTCAAGAGACAGAAACACCCACATCCATATCAGATTGCTTGGGTACAGGATGACCACAAGGCCATGGTCAATGAACAATGCCTAGTAAAGTTCAAGGTTGGCGGATACCAAGATGAGGTATTGTGTGATATCATATCTATGGATGCATGTCATATGTTGTTGGGTAGACCATAGCAGTTTGATAGATGTGCTGTACATGATGGTCATGCGAATACCTATTCCCTGACAAAGGATGGAGTGCGACATAAGCTAAAACCTTTGAAGGAGACCGAAGAAAAGGTATGTGGTAATGCAAGAATAACATTTGTTGATGGAAGAAATTTCCTAGATGGTATGAGGCATGAGCATGTATGTTTTGCTTTAATTCCAAAAGCTGGTAAAGAGGAAGTAGAAGATGTTCCTGTAGAAGTTGCAGATTTGTTGAATGAGTTTCAAGATATTGTATCCGATAATGTGCCTGATGGATTACCACCAGTCAGGAAGATCAGTCATCAGATGGACTCGATCCCAGGAGTGAGTTTACCGAATAAGGCAGCACATAGAATGACATCTGCAGAAAGTGAGGAGTTGAACAGACAAGTACATGAGTTGTTACAGAAAGGATTGATTCGAGAGAGTCTGAGTCCCTGTGCTGTACCTGCAGTATTAGCACCAAAGAAGAATGGAGAGTGGAGGATGTGTATAGATTCCAGAGTAATAAACAAGATCACAATCAAGTACAGGTTTCCATTGCCACGAATGGATGATATTATGGACTGTTTGAGTGGAGCTGTGTATTTCTCAAAGATAGATCTGAAGAGTGGATATCATCAGATTCGGATCAGAGAAGGAGATGAATGGAAGACTGCCTTCAAGACAAAGGAAGGACTGTATGAGTGGTTAGTCATGCCTTTTGGGCTAACCAATGCACCGAGCACTTTCATGCGGCTCATGAATGAGGTTCTGAAAGAATTTTTGGGTAAGTTTGTCATTGTTTACCTAGATGATATTTTGATCTTTAGTAAGACATTGGATGAGCATATGATGCATATTCGTATGGTATTTGAGAAGTTGAGAGAAGAGAAATTGTTGATTAATTTGAAGAAGTGCAGTTTTGTGAAGAAAGAGTTAGTGTATTTGAGATTTGTAGTTTCAGCAGAAGGTCTAAAAATGGACCCAGAGAAGGTACAGGCTATCCTTGAATGGGCTACTCCAAGGAGTGCTACTGAGGTAAGATCTTTTCATGGTCTAGCTAGCTTTTACAGAAAGTTTATCAAAAATTTTAGCAGTATTTGTGGACCCTTGACTGAAACAATGAGAGGGGATAGAAAAGAGTTTAAGTGGACTAATGGGGCAGAAAAAAGTTTTCAATTGTTGAAACAAAAAGTTACAGAACAACCTATTTTAGCACTTCCAGATTTTCATAAGGTGTTTCAAGTAGATTGTGATGCTAGTGGTACTGCAATAGGAGCTGTTATGAGCCAAGAAGGTAAACCTGTTGCTTATTTCAGTGAGAAATTAAATGATGCCAAGAGAAAATATTTTATTTATGAACAGAAATTTTATGCTATAGTTCAGGCATTGAAAAAGTGGAGGCACTATCTGCTTCCTAAGGAGTTTGTTTTGTATACTGATCATCAAGCTTTGCAATATTTGAATAGTCAAGGAAAGTTGAATCAGAGGCATTTAAAATGGGTTGAGTTTTTGCAGAGTTATACATTTGTTTTGAAACACAGGAGTGGAAAGTCTAATAGGGTTGCAGATGCTCTTAGCAGAAGGCAACTATTGCTGACAGAAATGCAGATTGAAGTGGTTGGGTTCAAGGAACTCAAGAATTTGTATCCAAAGGATCCTGATTTTGGTGAAGTTTGGAAAGCTTGAACAGAACCTGTTACTCTAGACAGGACAAAATGGTTGGATTTCATCATCCAGGATGATATGCTATTTAGAGGGAGTTAGTTGTGCATTCCACGAAGTTCTATGAGGGAGAATCTCATCAAGGAGAAGCATAGCGAAGGATTGGCTGGACATTTTGGTCGTGACAAAACCCTTGGTTTGGTTAGTGAGAATTATTATTGGCCGTAGTTGCAGCAAGATGTGAAGAAATTTGTACAGAGTTGCAGAGTATGTCAGATGTTAAAAGGAGTGAAGCAGAATACAGGGTTGTATCAACCATTATCTGTACCAGAGAAGCCTTGGGAGGATATCAGCATGGACTTTGTTCTTGGTTTACCGAGGACACAGCGGGGACACGATTTAATTTTTGTGGTAGTTGACAGATTTTCAAAGATGACACATTTTATTCCCTGCAAGAAGACTAATGATGCTGTTCATGTAGCAGAATTGTTTTTCAGAGAAGTAGTAAGACTTCATGGTTTGCCAAAGACCATAGTTTCAGATCGGGACACTAAGTTTGTTGGATATTTCTGGCGTACATTCTGGAAGAAGTTGAAGACAGATTTGAAGTTCAGTTCATCACATCATCCATAGACTGATGGACAGATAGAGGTGGTGAATAGAAGTTTGAGAAATTTGCTGAGATGTTTGGTTGGAGATAAACCAACAGGATGGGATTTGATTTTACCACAGGCAGAATTTGCATACAATAATTCTGTCAATAAGAGCACTCGTAAATTACCATTCCAGATTGTATATGGAAGTAGTCCAAGAAATGCATCTGAATTGAGAAAGATAGGTAAAGGAGAAATAAGTAGTGCTGAAGCTGAAGATTTTGTAGAACATTTGAAGAACATCCATGAGGAGGTGAGGAAGCATATTACCAAGATGAATGCATAGTATAAGGCTAAGGCAGATGAGAAAAGGCGGTATAAGGAATTTCAGGTTGGTGATGAAGTCATGGTTCATTTGTGGAAGGAGCGGTTTCCAGTTGGTACATATAACAAGCTGAAAATGAAGAAGTTTGGGCCATGTAAGATACTGAAGAAACATGATTCAAGAAATACATATGAGGTAGAATTGCCTACTGAGTTGAATGTTTCACCAGTGTTTAACATTTTAGATTTGACGGAGTATCATGAAGGAGGTGTTGAAGATGAGGTTGTAGCAGCACAGTGGAGTATTCCAGTAACCAGTTCAGATATCAAGGAGATCGAAGACATATTGGACAGTCATGTTGGAAGAAGCACAAGGAACAGGACATATGAAGAGTATTTGGTCAAATGGAAAGGATGACCTATTGAAGATTCATCATGGATAACAAAGGAGGAGGTTAACCGTCTTGGTTTTCCTCTGCACACCTGAGTCGTGACAGGGTCACTTCTCAAATTACCCCGGGTGTCTGATGCAGGAGCATCCTGGGTGTAAGAGCAATCTTGCATCACCCAAAAATATTTCTATTTTTGTATTTAATAAGGGCTATTTTGTGCAGAGCTACTATTTATGGAAAGTTACTATTTTTGGTAATTTTTTTATGTGTTCAGAATGATTTGATTTCTTTCTTGGAGGTTCATTTTGGTCATATAACTCTGCCAGCAAAGTTTCATTGCCAGATCAAGTGTATATTGGAAGATATTGAAGATTTTTGGTATTGGCAGCAGGGTACAGAAACTTTGAACTCAGTTTTAAAGGCTTTAGAGGCCCCGGATGAGGTCGAAAATTTGGGTGACGAGCGCTTGCGTCGATCAAGCCTATAGAGCACTTCGTGGCGTTTCCGAAATGAGGTTATAATAGCTGATCGGGTCAACTGGTGATGACTTATGGTCTTCGGAAGTTGGGCCACCCGAAATGGCAGAAAATAATTTTCTTCAAAATTTTTGTTCGGGTTTCAAAGGTTATCTTGAGCCGACTATGATGTAATAAAATATAAAATAAAATAATTCTAAGTTTGGTCGGTCTTATTGGCTAAAATTCTAGAACCTTCCCAGGCGGTGGAAAATTGCCTATATAAGGAAGGCTGTATTATTGTCTTACGAGTTCAGAATAGTTCTGGGTAGTAGATCTGGGTAATAGTTCAGGCTTTGTCCTACGAAATATTGTAAGGGAATGCCCATGTGGCTTTGCACATTGTAATTCTGAAAGTTTGTAATTCCACATTTGTGGAGATAATAAGAAGCCAATTTTCTGTTCTTGCATATTGTTGTTGTTTCTCTATTTCTATTATGTGTTTGTGGTATTAAGGGGAGCACCCTTCATCAAGTGGTATCAGAGTGGGAGTGCTTGAGTGTGTAAACAAATCGCCGACTGTGAGGTAGTTTGCACCAGGACCGTGGCTAGGGTTTCAGCACGCATCGCGAAAATGCCTCCACGAAGAGAACGTGGCGGAAGAGCTGGTGCTGTGACACCTGAGGTTAGAGAGCTGCAAAGACAAGTGCGAGCATTGGAAGAAGAGATTCGCAGAAGAATTAATCTTAATGTCAGAGATGAAAGCGAGGATGAAACCGAAGAAGAATATCAAGAAGGAGAAGCTGAAATTGTGAACCAGGAGGAAGAAAGACTTTTTCGGGCGATTTCCAAGATTGGGAAAAGACCTAAGATTGAGGTTCCTACATTTTCTGGAAATCTTAACCCAGAGGAATTGATCGACTGGATCAATGAATGTGTGGAGTATTTTGAGTATGAAGATGTTGAGGATCCTGATAGGGTCAAATTTGCGAAGGCCAGACTGAAAGGTCATGCGAAGATCTGGTGGCAAGAAATTCAATTGGAGCGAAATAGAAGAGGGAAAGAAAAAACCACAAGATGGGATCGGATGGTGGATAAATTGAAGTGACAGTTCATTCCTGTTGATTATGAGCTTGACCTACTGAAGAAAATGCAGAGTTTGAAGCAAGCAGGAAGATGTGTTCAGGAGTATACAGAGGAGTTCTATCGACTTCTCATCAGAACAGGCCATGCAGAAGCTGATAAGGAGAAAGTTGCCCGATACCTTAATGGGTTAAGGCCAAGCATTCAAGAGGAGCTGAATCTAGTTCGAATGAATAGTATTGAAGAGGCATACCAGTTTGCCCTAAAAGTAGAGTAAAAGCTAAACAAGAAGTTTGAGAGCAGACAAAACGGAAGAGGTCACGGTGGACGATCTGGTGGACGGTCATATGGTGGCCGAAATGAAGATCTGAAAAAGAAGGATGAGGCTAGTAGTAGTCAGAATCAGCGAGGAAATAATTTCAATTGCTTCCAGAATCAGAATAATAGAGATCAGAGAGGAAGAGGAAGAAGACAAGGATTTGGAAGAGGTGGCTTCCATGGAACATGTTTTCACTATGGAGAAGAAGGTCATAGGGCATTTGAATGTCCTCAGCGCCAAGGAAGAACAGACAGGAGAAATGAAGGCCAGGCCAGAGTTGCACATGTAGATGAAGATGCCAGATCATCAAATTTTGAAGATGCTGAAAGAGGAGAAACGTTGATTAACAGAAGAGTCCTGTTGAGTGGTGAGAATGAACCTGAGCAAAGGAGGAGCCTGTTTCACACCAGGTGCAAGTGTGAAGGTAAATGTTGTGATGTGATCGTTGATAGTGGAAGCACTGACAATTTGGTGTCAGAAGAGATGGTGAAAAAGTTGAAGCTCAAGAGACAGAAACACCCACATCCGTTTCGGATTTCCTGGGTACAGGATGACCACAAGGTCATGGTCAATGAACAATGCCTAGTAAATTTCAAGGTTGGCGGATACCAAGATGAGGTATTGTGTGATATCATATCTATGGATGCATGTCATATGTTGTTGGGTAGACCATGACAGTTTGACAGATGTGCTGTACATGATGGTCGTGCGAATACCTATTCCCTGACAAAGGATGGAGTGCGACATAAGCTAAAACCATTGAAGGAGACCGAAGAAAAGGTATGTGGTAATGCAAGAATAACATTTGTTGATGGAAGAAATTTCCTAGATGGTATGAGGCATGAGCATGTATGTTTTGCTTTAATCCAAAAGCTGGTAAAGAGAAAGTAGAAGATGTTCCTGTAGAAGTTGCAGATTTGTTGAATGAGTTTCAAGATATTATATCCGATAATGTGCCTGATAGATTACCACCAGTCAGGAAGATCAGTGATCAGATGGACTTGATCCCAGGAGCGAGTTTGCTGAATAAGGCAGCACACAGAATGACACCTATAGAAAGTGAGGAGTTGAACAGACAAGTACATGAGTTGTTACAGAAAGGATTGATTCGAGAGAGTCTGAGTCCCTGTGCTGTACCTGCGGTATTAGCACCAAAGAAGAATGGAGAGTGGAGGATGTGTACAGATTCCAAAGCAATAAACAAGATCATAATCAAGTACAGGTTTCCATTGCCATGAATGGATGATATTATGGACTGTTTGAGTGGAGCTGTGTATTTCTCAAAGATAGATCTGAAGAGTGGATATCATCAGATTCGGATCAGAGAAGGAGATGAATGGAAGACTGCCTTCAAGACAAAGGAAGGACTGTATGAGTGGTTAGTCATGCCTTTTGGGCTAACCAATGCACCGAGCACTTTCATGCGGCTCATGAATGAGGTTCTGAAAGAATTTCTGGGTAAGTTTGTCATTGTTTACCTAGATGATATTTTGATCTTTAGTAAGACATTGGATGAGCATATGATGCATATTAGTATGGTATTTGAGAATTTGAGAGAAGAGAAATTGTTGATTAATTTGAAGAAGTGCAGTTTTGTGAAAAAAGAGTTAGTGTATTTGGGATTTGTAGTTTCAGCAGAAGGTCTAAAAATAGACCCAGAGAAGGTACAGGATATCCTTGAATGGCCTACTCCAAGGAGTGCTACTGAGGTAAGATCTTTTCATGGTCTAGCTAGCTTTTACAGAAAGTTTATCAAAAATTTTAGCAGTATTTGTGGACCCTTGACTGAAACAATGAGAGGGGATAGAAAAGAGTTTAAGTGGACTAATGGGGCAGAAAAGAGTTTTCAATTGTTGAAACAAAAAGTTACAGAACAACCTATTTTAGCACTTCCAAATTTTGATAAGGTGTTTCAAGTAGATTGTGATGCTAGTGGTACTGCAATAGGAGCTGTTATGAGCCAAGAAGGTAAACCTGTTGCTTATTTCAGTGAGAAATTAAATGATGCCAAGAGAAAATATTCTGTTTATGATCAAGAATTTTATGCTATAGTTCAGGAATTGAAAAAGTGGAGGCACTATCTTCTTCCTAAGGAGTTTGTTTTGTATACTGATCATCAAGCTTTGCAATATTTGAATAGTCAAGGAAAGTTGAATCAGAGGCATTTAAAATGGGTTGAGTTTTTGCAGAGTTATACATTTGTTTTGAAACACAAGAGTGGAAAGTCTAATAGGGTTGCAGATGCTCTTAGCAGAAGGCAACTATTGCTGACAGAAATGCAGATTGAAGTGGTTGGGTTCAAGGAACTCAAGAATTTGTATCCAGAGGATCCTGATTTTGGTGAAGCTTGGAAAGCTTGTACAGAACCTGTTACTCTAGACAGGATGAAATGGTTGGATTTCATCATCCAGTATGATATGCTATTCAGAGGGAGTTAGTTGTGCATTCCAGGAAGTTCTATGAGGGAGAATCTCATCAAGGAGAAGCATAGCGGCGGATTGGCTGGACATTTTGGTCATGACAAAACCCTTGGTTTGGTTAGTGAGAATTATTATTGGCCGTAGTTGCAGCAAGATGTGAAGAAGTTTGTACAGAGTTGCAGAGTATGTCAGATGACAAAAGGAGTGAAGCAGAATACAGAGTTGTATCAGCCATTATCTGTACCAGAGAAGCCTTGGGAGGATATCAGCATGGACTTTGTTCTTGGTTTACCGAGGACACAGCGGGGACACGATTCAATTTTTGTGGTAGTTGACAGATTTTCAAAATTGGCACATTTTATTCCCTGCAAGAAGACTAATGATGCTGTTCATGTAGCAGAATTGTTTTTCAGAAAAGTAGTAAGACTTCATGGTTTGCCAAAGACCATAGTTTCAGATGGGGATACTAAGTTTGTTGGATATTTCTGGCGTACATTGTGGAAGAAGTTGAAGACAGATTTGAAGTTCAGTTCATCACATCATCCACAGACTGATGGACAGACAGAGGTGGTGAATAGAAGTTTGAGAAATTTGCTGAGATTTTTGGTTGGAGATAAACCAACAGGATGGGATTTGATTTTACCATAGGCGGAATATGCATACAATAATTCTGTCAATAAGAGCACTGGTAAATCACCATTCCAGATTGTATATGGAAGTAGTCCAAGAAATGCATCTGAAATGAGAAAGATAGATAAAGGAGAAATAATTAGTGTTGAAGCTAAAGATTTTGCAGAACATTTGAAGAACATCCATGAGGAGATGAGGAAGCATATTAGCAAGATGAATGCACAGTATAAGGCTAAGGAAGATGAGAAAAGGAGGTATAAGGAATTTCAGGTTGGTGATGAAGTCATGGTTCATTTGCGGAAGGAGCGGTTTCCAGTTGGTACATATAACAAGCTGAAAATGAAAAAGTTTGGGCCATGTAAGATACTGAAGAAACATGATTCAAGAAATGCATATGAGGTAGAATTGCCTACTGAGCTGAATATTTCACCAGTGTTTAACATTTCAGATTTGGCGGAGTATCATGAAGGAGGTGTTGAAGATGAGGTTGTAGCAGCACAGTGGAGTATTCCAGTAACCAGTTCAGATATCAAGGAGATCGAAGACATATTGAACAGTCATGTTGGTAGAAGCACAAGGAACAGAACATATGAAGAGTATTTGGTCAAATGGAAAGGATGACCTATTGAAGATTCATCATGGATAACAAAGGAGGAGGTTAACCGTCTTGGTTTTCCTCTGCACACCTGAGTCGTGACAGGGTCACTTCTCAAATTACCCCGGGTGTCTGATGCAGGAGCATCCTGGGTGTAAGAGCAATCTTGCATCACCCAAAAATATTTCTATTTTTGTATTCAATAAGGGCTATTTTGTGCAGAGCTGCTATTTATGGAAAGTTAATATTTTTGGTAATTTTTGTATGTGCTCAGAATGATCTGATTTCTTTCTTGGAGGTTCATTTTGGTCATATAACTCTGCCAGCAAAGTTTCATTGCCAGATCAAGTGTATATTGGAAGATATTGAAGATTTTTGGTATTGGCAGCAGGGTACAGAAACTTTGAACTCAGTTTTGAAGGCTTTAGAGGCCCCGGATGAGGACAAAATTTTGGGTGACGAGCGCTTGCATCGGTCAAGCTTGTAGAGCGCTTCGTGGCATTTCCAAAATGGGGTTATAATAGCCGATCGGGTCAACTGGTGATGACTTATGGTCTTCGGAAGTTGGGCCACCCGAAATGGCGAAAAATAATTTTTTTCAAAATTTCTGTTCGGGTTTCAAAGGTTATCTTGAGCCGACTATGATGTAATAAAATGTAAAATAAAATAATTCTAAGTTTGGTCAGCCTTATTGGCTAAAATTTTGGAACCTTCCAAGGCGGTGGAAAATTGCCTATATAAGGAAGGCTGTATTATTGTCTTAGGAGTTCAGAATAGTTCTGGGTAGTAGATCTGGGTAATAGTTCGAGGCTTTGTCCTACGAAATATTGTAAGGGAATGCCCATGTGGCTTTGCATATTGTAATTTTGAAAGTTTGTAATTCCACATTTGTGGAGATAATAAGAAGCCAATTTTCTGTTCTTGCATATTGTTGTTGTTTCTCTATTTCTGTTATGTGTTTGTGGTATTAAGGTGAGCACCTTTCATCAAGTGGTATCAGAGCATGAGTTCTTGAGTGTGTAAACAGATCACCGACTATGAGGCAGTTTGCACCAGGACCGTGGGTAGGGTTTTAGCGCGCATCGCGAAAATGCCTCCACGAAGAGAACGTGGCGGAAGAGCTGGTGCTGTGACACCTGAGGTTAGAGAGCTGCAAAGACAAGTGCGAGCATTGCAAGAAGAGATACACAGAAGAATGAATCTTAATGTCAGAGATGAAAGCGAGGATGAAGCTGAAGAAGAATATCAAGAAGGAGAAGCTGAAATTGTAAACCAGGAGGAAGAAAGACTTTTTCGGGCGATTTCCAAGATTGGGAAAAGACCTAAGATTGAGGTTCCTACATTTTCTGGAAATCTTAACCCAGAGGAATTGATCGACTAGATCAATGAATGTGAGGAGTATTTTGAGTATGAAGTTGTTGAGGATCCTGATAGGGTCAAATTTGTGAAGGCCAGACTGAAAGGTCATGCGAAGATCTGGTGGCAAGAAATTCAATTGGAGTGAAATAGAAGAGGGAAAGATAAAATCACAAGATGGGATCGGATGGTGGATAAATTGAAGTGACAATTCATTCCTGTTGATTATGAGCTTGACCTACTGAAGAAAATGTAGAGTTTGAAGCAAGGAGGAAGATGTGTTCAGGAGTATACAGAGGAGTTCTATCAACTTCTCATCAGAACAGGCCATGCAGAAGCTGATAAGGAGAAAGTTGCCCGATACCTTAATGGGTTAAGGCCAAGCATTCAGGAGGAGCTGAATCTGGTTCGAATGAACAGTATTGAAGAGGCATACCAGTTTGCCCTAAAAGTAGAGGAAAAGCTAAACAAGAAGTTTGAGAGAAGACAAAATGGAAGAGGTCGCGGTGGACGATCTAGTGGACGGTCATATGGTGGCCGAAATGAAGATCTGAAAAAGAAGGATGAGCCCAGTAGTAGTCAGAATCAGCGAGGAAATAATTCCAATCACTTCCAGGATCAGAATAATATAGATCAGAGAGGAAGAGGAAGAGGACAAGGATTTGGAAGAGGTGGCTTCCGTGGAACATGTTTTCACTATGGAGAAGAAGGTCATAGGGCATTTGAATGTCCTCAGCGCCAAGGAAGAACAGACAGGAGAAATGAAGGCCAGGCCAGAGTTGCACATGTAGATGAAGATGCCAGATCATCAAATTTTGAAGATGCTGAAAGAGGAGAAACGTTGATTAACAAAAGAGTCTTGTTGAGTGGTGAGAATGAACCTGAGCAAAGGAGGAGCCTGTTTCGCACCAGGTGCAAGTGTGAAGGTAAATGTTGTGATTTGATCGTTGATAGTGGAAGCACTGACAATTTGGTGTCAGAAGAGATGGTGACAAAGTTGAAGCTCAAGAGACAGAAACACCTACATCCATATCGGATTGCCTAGGTACAGGATGACCACAAGGTCATGGTCAATGAACAATGCCTAGTAAAGTTCAAGGTTGGCGGATACCAAGATGAGGTATTGTGTGATATCATATCTATGGATGCATGTCATATGTTGTTGGGTAGACCATGGCAGTTTGACAGATGTGATGTACATGATGGTCGTGCGAATACCTATTCCTTGACAAAGGATGGAGTGCGACATAAGCTAAAACCATTGAAGGAGACCGAAGAAAAGGTATGTGGTAATGCAAGAATAACATTTGTTGATGGAAGAAATTTCCTAGATGGTATGAGGCATGAGCATGTATGTTTTGCTTTAATTCCAAAAGCTGGTAAAGAGGAAGTAGAAGATGTTCCTATAGAAGTTGCAGATTTGTTGAATGAGTTTCAAGATATTGTATCCGATAATGTGCCTGATGGATTACCACCAGTCAGGAAGATCAGTGATCAGATGGACTTGATCCCAGGAGCGAGTTTTCCGAATAAGGCAGCACACAGAATGACACCTGTAGAAAGTGAGGAGTTGAACAGACAAGTATATTAGTTGTTACAGAAAGGATTGATTCGAGAGAGTCTGAGTCCCTGTGCTGTACCTGCGGTATTAGCACCAAAGAAGAATGGAGAGTGAAGGATGTGTACAGATTCCAGAGCAATAAACAAGATCACAATCAAGTACAGGTTTCCATTGCCACGAATGGATGATATTATGGACTGTTTGAGTGGAGCTGTGTATTTCTCAAAGATAGATCTGAAGAGTGGATATCATCAGATTCAGATCAGAGAAGGAGATGAATGGAAGACTGCCTTCAAGACAAAGGAAGGACTGTATGAGTAGTTAGTCATGCCTTTTGGGCTAACCAATGCACCGAGCACTTTCATGCGGCTCATGAATGAGGTTCTGAAAGAATTTTTGGGTAAGTTTGTCATTGTTTACCTAGATGATATTTTGATCTTTAGTAAGACATTGGATGAGCATATGATGCATATTCGTATGGTATTTGAGAAGTTGAGAGAAGAGAAATTGTTGATTAATTTGAGGAAGTGCAGTTTTGTGAAGAAAGAGTTAGTGTATTTGGGATTTGTAGTTTCAGCAGAAGGTCTAAAAATGGACTCAGAGAAGGTACAGGCTATCCTTGAATGGGCTACTCCAAGGAGTGCTACTGAGGTAAGATCTTTTCATGGTCTAGCTAGCTTTTACAGAAAGTTTATCAAAAATTTTAGCAGTATTTGTGGACCCTTGACTGAAACAATGAGAGGGGATAGAAAAGAGTTTAAGTGGACTAATGGGGCAGAAAAAAGTTTTCAATTGTTGAAACAAAAAGTTACAGAACAACCTATTTTAGCACTTCCAGATTTTGATAAGGTGTTTCAAGTAGATTGTGATGCTAGTGGTACTGCAATAGGAGCTGTTATGAGCCAAGAAGGTAAACCTGTTGCTTATTTCAGTGAGAAATTAAATGATGCCAAGAGAAAATATTCTGTTTATGATCAGGAATTTTATGCTATAGTTCAGGCATTGAAAAAGTGGAGGCACTATCTGCTTCCTAAGGAGTTTGTTTTGTATACTGATCATCAAGCTTTACAATATTTGAATAGTCAAGGAAAGTTGAATCAGAGGCATTTAAAATGGGTTGAGTTTTTGCAGAGTTATACATTTGTTTTGAAACACAGGAGTGTAAAGTCTAATAGGGTTGCAGATGCTCTTAGCAGAAGGCAACTATTGCTAATAGAAATGCAGATTGAAGTGGTTGGGTTCAAGGAACTCAAGAATTTGTATCCAGAGGATCCTGATTTTGGTGAAGCTTGGAAAGCTTGTACAGAACCTGTTACTCTAGACAGGACAAAATGGTTGGATTTCATCATCCAGGATGATATGCTATTCAGAGGGAGTCAGTTGTGCATTCCACGAAGTTCTATGAGGGAGAATCTCATCAAGGAGAAGCATAGCGGAGGATTGGCTGGACATTTTGGTCGTGACAAAACCTTTGGTTTGGTTAGTGAGAATTATTATTGGCCGCAGTTGCAGCAATATGTGAAGAAGTTTGTACAGAGTTGCAGAGTATGTCAGATGGTAAAAGGAGTGAAGCAGAATACAGGGTTGTATCAGCCATTATCTGTACCAGAGAAGCCTTGGGAGGATATCAGCATGGACTTTGTTCTTGGTTTACCGAGGACACAGCGGGGACACGATTCAATTTTTGTGGTAGTTGACAGATTTTCAAAGATGACACATTTTATTCCCTGCAAGAAGACTAATGATGCTGTTCATGTAGCAGAATTGTTTTTCAGAGAAGTAGTAAGACTTCATGGTTTGCCAAAGACCATATTTTCAGATCGGGACACTAAGTTTGTTGGATATTTCTGGCGTACATTGTGGAAGAAGTTGAAGACAGATTTGAAGTTCAGTTCATCACATCATCCACAGACTGATGGACAGACAGAGGTGGTGAATAGAAGTTTGAGAAATTTGCTGAGATTTTTGGTTGGAGATAAACCAACAGGATGGGATTTGATTTTACCACAGGCGGAATTTGCATACAATAATTCTGTGAATAGGAGCACTGGTAAATCACCATTCCAGATTGTATATGGAAGTAGTCCAAGAAATGCATCTGAATTGAGAAAGATAGATAAAGGAGAAATAAGTAGTGCTGAAGCTGAAGATTTTGCAGAACATTTGAAGAACATCCATGAGGAGGTGAGGAAGCATATTACCAAGATGAATGCAAAGTATAAGGCTAAGGCAGATGAGAAAAGGAGGTATAAGGAATTTCAGGTTGGTGATGAAGTCATGGTTCATTTGCGGAAGGAGCAGTTTCCAGTTGGTACATATAACAAGCTGAAAATGAAGAAGTTTGGGCCATGTAAGATACTGAAGAAACATGATTCAAGAAATACATATGAGGTAGAATTGCCTACTGAGTTGAATATTTCACCAGTGTTTAACATTTCAGATTTGACGGAGTATCATGAAGGAGGTGTTGAAGATGAGGTTGTAGCAGCACAGTGGAGTATTCCAGTAACCAGTTCAGATATCAAGGAGATCGAAGACATATTGGACAGTCGTGTTGGCAGAAGCACAAGGAACATGACATATGAAGAGTATTTGGTCAAATGGAAAGGATGACCTATTGAAGATTCATCATGGATAACAAAGGAGGAGGTTAACCGTCTTGGTTTTCCTCTGCACACCTGAGTCGTGACAGGGTCACTTCTCAAATTACCCCGGGTGTCTAATGCAGGAGCATCCTGGGTGTAAGAGCAATCTTGCATCACCCAAAAATATTTCTGTTTTTGTATTCAATAAGGGCTATTTTGTGCAGAGCTGCTATTTATGGAAAGTTACTATTTTTGGTAATTTTTGTATGTGCTCAGAATGATCTGTTTTCTTTCTTGGAGGTTCATTTTGGTCATATAAGTCTGCCAGGAAAGTTTCATTGCCAGATCAAGTGTATATTGGAAGATATTGAAGATTTTCGGTATTGGCAGCAGGGTACAGAAACTTTGAACTCAGTTTTGAAGGGTTTAGAGGCCCCGGATGAGGTCAAAAATCTAGTTGACAAGCGCTTGCGCCGGTCAAGCCTGTAGAGTGCTTCGTGGCGTTTCTGAAATGGGGTTATAATAGCCGATCGGGTCAACTGGTGATGACTTATGGTCTTCGGAAGTTGGGCCACCCGAAATGGCGAAAAATAATTTTCTTCAAAATTTCTGTTCGGGTTTCAAATGTTATCTTGAGCCGACTATGATGTAATAAAATGTAAAATAAAATAATTCTAAGTTTGGTCGGCCTTATTGGCTAAAATTTTGGAACCTTCCCAGGCGGTGGAAAATTGCCTATATAAGGAAGGCTGTATTATTGTCTTAGGAGTTCAGAATAGTTCTGGGTAGTAGATCTGGGTAATAGTTCGAGGCTTTGTCCTACGGAATATTGTAAGGGAATACCCATGTGGCTTTGCATATTGTAATTCTGAAAGTTTGTAATTCCACATTTGTGGAGATAATAAGAAGCCAATTTTCTGTTCTTGCATATTGTTGTTGTTTCTCTATTTCTGTTATGGGTTTGTGGTATTAAGGGGAGCACCCTTCATCAGTAATTATTTGATGATTAATTAATTACTAAAGTGATTACTAAATTGCTCCAACACCCCCTTAAGATCAACTTAAGGAGAAGCTCAAAACGTAATTTGACAAATGCAATGATGTATCCACAAATGCATGGGTGGGGGCCTGGCAAAAATAACTAATGAGGTAACCATTTTCAAACCAATTCAATCTCTTGTAACCTAAAAAAAAGGAGAAAACCACATGGGAAAAAATCTTCCCCAAAAGAGAGAAAATGAAATAATTTATCTAGTGAAAGAAGCTTATGAGGAATCAATGTGATCAAGGACTGCTTCTGCAACACAAGTATAATAAATTTCCATCTCATAAAAGAGAAAATAAGGATAGGAATCCCCTCATAAAGAAGTAGTTCTCATGCATTTGATGAAAGGCTAAAGACCGAGCATGATTTGTTTCTTGCTAAAAACATTTATCCACTTAGGATATGATAAGCTATTCCCATAAACTAGATAAAAAAAGTTCATACAAATCCAAATTATGTTTTCCTCTAAAAACTGCTCAAATATCCTCATGTTTCAATGAGATGATGTCAATGCAGAAAGTTGTGAAGACATTAATAAAGAATAAGATCATAGGTGATGAATATAAGTGACAATGTTGATGTGCCTATTATAAAAGAGGAAATGAATATCATCAAAATAGTCCTCCAAATATGTAATACGAGAATCTACAAACCATGGCTATATATGAATCCCAACTAGCTATGTCTGAAAGATGATGGATGTCCCATTGTACTAAATTAATGGGGGCCAAAGGTATTGTGATACCAAGCTAGTTGGGAACAACAAAAGGTGAAGATTAGGTCTTAATGTGATGAAAAGGAAACATCAAGTCTTGGATCTATAAAAATCTTCAAGACATGTGATATACTCAAGATACTATAAAGTATCATCATTGAATGGTGTACAATTTGTTGCAATATTCTTTGGGAATGAAGATACATGAGAGTCTTCTTGGGTCTACCAAAGTTTAGTTCAATGTGTGTGGAGACAATCAATATCTAATAGAAAATACATAGTGTTAGTATCAACATTAGAACAAATCAACCCTACAACATGGCCAATGATGTTAACCCAAGTTGTTCTACCCCCTAGTGTGTCTGGTTTAGATACGAGTCCATAAAAATGAGGAAAGATCTAAAGTCATATGAGAAGTTTTAGGATGCCATTTTGTAAGACTCATAATTATCCTCTTTCAAAATGACAAAAATGAGTTTAAACAAAAAAATCCGTGATAACTCCCCAGATTAAAAAATTAGAGACTAATAACCTCATTGCATGCAAAACAGATCAATGATTTCTTCTCATACAAATAATTACTTTTTGAGTGCCAAAATGTCTAAGTAATTGACCATAATGTGAGTATTTTTTTTAATGAAATATACTTGAAATAGATTCTAGAAAAAATGCACATATGGATTTAAAGAGATAGTAAATACATTTCAAAAATTGTAAAAACCACAAAAAATAGAGATATGGCGAAAATAATGAACTTGAAAGTAGAAAATGAAGATACTAATTTAACTAAAAATAAATTAAACCAGTAGTTAAATTTGAGAATGCGACCTACACCACTAGAAAGTGTGTGGAACAACCTTGTACTTATCTTGTTTGAGTGATTTTGACTCTATGTGCCAAAGGTGAGCATGTGAGTTTTGACAGCATGCTAACTTGAGTGGAATATTCGGTAAATATTCTCTATGACCAAAATGCATTGTCAAAATATTAAATCATTTGCAAAATATTCTTCTTTCTACACGATTAGTGGGCATTGGAATGAATTACATTATTGGTACTAGTTGTCGTAGGTTATTGCAGGTTGGTCGGTGAGGAAACTCATCATCAATGTGACTTGAGGATGTCAATGGAGGCATCAATTCAGCTTTCATGGTGGAGGAAATAATGTCATCGACCACCCACAAACTTCAAACCACCATTGGGGTGTGTCGGCCATGGCTGGAAGGAGTGTGGGTTAACATCACCCACGTGGACCTCGCAAAAGCTTCAATTTTTGGTTGAATAAAGTTTCATTTTGTGTTTTCAGTTTTGTTAAAAAAAATTTAATCATTTTGTCAAAATTTTGGCTTTAGATATAAAAGTTTTTAATATTTTTGAGAGGTTTTGTTTCAACAAAAAGATTCAAATGAGACTTAGGCACTAAAAGTAAATTGTAGTTTTCTTTTGTTTTTGATTCTTTCTTCCATAAGAAAAAGAGAGGGAAATGCAATTATTTTGTTTTCTAGTGTAAAAGTCTTGTTCTCGCACAACCAAAGAGATGTAGGATTTCTTGATGAAAAGAGCTCTTTTCATTGTGTTGAAACAACAATTGATGTATTTTTTAAAAACCCACATTGTAGAATAAGGAGAGCATATTGCAAAGAGTAAGAAGAAGATTTTTGGCTCATTATAGAGGTTTTAAGTACCTAAGAGAAACACAATGCTTGTTTAAGGAGGTTCCAAAGGGTCATTTCAAACTTGCTCCCCGTTGCATATTTTTTAGGTATGAGTGTATTTGTTGGAGTTAAACATTTCAAAGGGACTTCAAGAAACTTACATTATTTGGGATCATAAAACTTGTTTAATTTGCTGAGTTCAATGAAGGCTATTTTACTTTGATGAATTGTGAGTAACATTTGTGAAGAGGCCTTGGTTATTGATTGAAAAGTCTTAACCCTTATCAAGACCATTCATTGTTCACTAAAACATCATCACTGATAAGTGGAAACAGTAGTCTCAACAACAAACTAATTCATAAATTGCACTCACACGTATTTGTTAGAGGCCCAAACAATGAGCCTGATATGAGGGTAGTTCTAGGTGCCTCGTGTTAGGCCTACACTTTGAAATGTTTAAGATCCCCTTTGCAGGTCTCATTAAATTCTTGAACTAGAAAATTGCATCTCAATTGCTTATTGTAATAAAAGTCATATTGATGTAGCTTTATATCACCCATTTATATACATCCATAGTTTGGAACTTTGGTGGAAAGTTCCTTATCAATGGTGGGTACTATATCCTCTTAGTTTAAATCAACTAAAATATATTGTTGAATTTTCATCTGTGGCAAGACCTCCAAGAATGAGACCTCATTTTATTTTAACAAGGAATGGAAAGAATGTATAGTTTGGAAACCCTATGACATACCTAGAGGTTTTTGTCATAGGTATGGAATGGAACTTCAACTCTACAAAAGTCAACATTGTTATAACCTTTCTCGTGGAACAATTGAAATCTTGCCTTCTTGCACATTGATGATTGAAATGAGTGAATGTATAGTTGTGTGGACATAATAGGTAATGATTTACTGATTTATAATGTTATGAATGTATATGTGACACGTGAATGAAATTGTAACTAATGTGTGTGTGTGTGTGTGTGTGAATTATTGAAAAGGTTTATGAATAGTCTAACATGTATGACTCTAAGTAGATACAAGAGACTTCACCACCCTCTAGAAGGAGAGGAAGAGCATCCTTGGGGATAGGGATGCAAACATAAGAAGAGGTCAAAATTTCCACAAACATGTAATTCATTCCTTGTGAGAAAAGTTGACCTTGATAGGGCTTGTTGATTGGCCCAGTGCTAGTAAGTAGTGTTAGTGTCCTGGTTGTAAGGAAATTAAGGTAGTGGAACAACCTCCTACACTAACCATGAGAGGAGGGTCATGTAAAAATTTCTCATATCTTTACAACACGCATAAATTTAATAGAAATAAACATAAATAACATGCATACCACAAAAGCCTCTTAGGAGAACAACTAGGTACACTACAAAAGTCACCCAAAATATTATTTAGAAATCAATAACATATTACAATATACTTATAGAGAAATTTTCTCACATGAGTATCATCAACCAATGATATAGAGGTAACTAAATAGCTATAATACTCTTACACATACCCTCCATCTCATACACCTAATATATAGGAGGTAGAATACTTGAAATCATCAAATGTTATTACAAAACCATGGGCTTAAAACCACTTATAAAGGGGATCCCATCTTATCTTCAATCAAAGATACCCTATTATGTGTCAAAGAAAACACCAACATGTATAAATCCCTCTTACAACTCATTTAGGTGTTCAACAAGTTTTTATATTTCCTATTTTTTGAGACCCAACTTTCACAGACCATAACTTTTGAATCGAGTGTTTGGTTGATAAATCTTTTGAAGTGCTAGAAAGATTGTGACGTGAACTATCAAGATATAATTCGATAGGCTAGTTACAAATACTTTTGGGCTATTTTAGAACCTCTAAGACCTTCAAAATTGGCTTTGTGAACCATGCCATCCCAAGGAGATGAAGATAGAGAGAGTGTCTATTTATGTGACATTTTTTGAACTTTGTGTTTATTTATGCAATGTTGAATTTTTATTAGCTATGTGATAGATGGTTATTTAAAATACATATGGGATGGATTACATGTTTATGATGACACATATGACATTTTTTGAACTTGTGTTTATTTATTGAATGTAGATTGTTTATTAGCTATGTGGTGGATGGTGATTCATGATACATATGTATTTTTAGTATACGCATCATGTAATTTTTAGCTAACATAAGATAATTGAATTATATATGTAGGAACTTGAACCCCTTTCACAAGGATCCTGCACAGTCTCATGGATCAAGAGGTATAAGTCAATACACCCTATAAAAATAGTTTATTTGTTATAGTTATCAACACTTGAGGCCCCAGTTGGACTTATTCAAATTTTAAACTCAACATCAACTTTAAGGCTGACTTCCTCATCAACATTACCCTCATTTGCAAAATATCTCTCTCATTACCAACTATCTCTCTCATTTAATAGAGTGTAGGTACCACCAAATACGTATTTGTCAGATGTGTCTTCCTTGAGTTAGATAAATATAGAAATAGAAGATGAAAGTTAGACATGTAGTAGGTCTAAAATAGGGAGATCAACTAGAGGTCAAAAGATTAGAAGAAAATTCAATAAACAAATGGAATTTTTCCTTGCTCAAGGGAGGTCCTTTTCTTATGATGATGATACCAAAGGCGACATCGAGGTGTCCTTGAGGTACAAACATCTACATAAACAATGGGCACCCAAGGAACTTCCTCCAATAGAAACTTATTTTTGTGTTAACAAGAGGATATATCGCATAGCACTATCGTCATTACATCGTTTGGGCCTATTTTCCCTGGATGACATAAAGGTACATATGTTACAACAAAGTTTATGAATTGATGGAGTATACATGCCTTGTTACAAATACAAAAAATATATACAGATTATTCGATATAAAAAAAAGTATGCGTAAGTATGCACTCTCAACAAATTATATACAACAAAAAGATAATGATCAAAGTAAAAGAGTGGCTATTTACATTGATGAAAGACCAAAATAAATAGGGAATATTACAAGTTTTATAGATAGTACGCGACCTAGGTCAACTAATAAGCAACCCAATTGCATATTTGAGGTGCATGATGGAAATCATGTATTCGTATGTGTGATAAAATTAATAAGTGTAGGCGAAGAGCTACTAATCGATTACAATTTGAATCGCATAGATACAAACAAATTTACTATCATGGAGGTGGTACATACTATATACCATTTAAACCAACCTCCAATTAATGACTCTAATATACAATTTTATTATTAAGTTTTTTTGCTAAGTCTATTGGTTTCATTTGACCAACGTTTTTATATTTGATCTTTGTCATAGGGCCACATGGATCCATCACATAGCACAAACAAGAACATTACTCCTGATCCTTCTACCGAGAAAGTAAACCTCATTGTAATTATACAAATTAGATAAAAGAATTTTTTTTTATTATTATGTTCTATTCTTGAGTGTTTTGGAGTAATTTTGATAGTGTTAATAATATTATTATCATAGATGGATGTTTGAGGAAAGGGAAATGCACCTACAATACCTCAGGACATCTTAATAGAGATAGACTCAATATTTTGTGATGATGAAATTGCACTTTATACAAATCCAGTCCAAATGATTAAAAAGTATATTAGAAAAAATAATATAGAAATTATTGGTTTGTAATGCATAGATCCTCAAGCTGATGAGATAAAAGAGAGGACAAAAAAATTGATGTAGAAAGCACAAAACTTGGAAGTAACCAATAAAGAAATCTTTAATTATAGAAAAAGTTGAATATGGTTTATATTTTATACTCTTTTATGCCATTAACTAAAATATGTACGTGTTGTTTTTATAGATTTTTGTGGATCCTCATTTACCTTGTGGCCATGATCAGGGTATTGCAGGTAGTTTAGGTGATGACCATGTTCTATACATTATTACTACTTCTTTGAACTTGTGAACTTGCTTTATTAATGCTAGTGTTATTATTCATATATTTATTATGAAGTTGATGCAAAGGGATCTATTTGATGCTCTTCATGAAATTTTCCAGCCACTCACTAGGTCTCTGCCCCTAATCACATCTAAGTCTGATTACAACTTCAACATAAATTGATTCCACTCTATCTCTGGTTGCATGGACTTGTTGACTGATTGCATACTTCCACAACAAGTGATCATCATACATCATGAGTGATGGATTCACTCTTCCTCTTAACACTCCATGATAACACACCCTCTTGTATTCATTCTTGGATCATACTTCATACCTTTTGATCTCTCAAACACACAACGACCATTTACTAAGGCTATTAACATACACAGTCTATTTTGTCAACACTTTCCTATGACTATCTCATTTCATTGGACAATACACTTAGACTTTACTTATTGACCAAACCCCTAGCCCTTGAGGCTCCAACCCTTAAACAATATACAATACATTTCCCATACAATTCACAACTCACCATATTCATATATCATCATCTTTTACAAATGAAATGTAAACTTAAAACTTTACTATCTAACCTTGAGACTCACTAACATCTCTACAACCCTGAACCCAAACTGTCCTTTTTCTTGTGATCAATAACCATCTCTAACCACCTGGCCTTCATTTGGACATCCAAGGTCCCTCTCCCAGCCTTCATACTAGACACCACTCCTCTATATGTATGAACAAAACATAACCATTCTCAGTTTACTATCCTAACATGACAAACATAAACATCTATGCATACAATTAACAATCTGTACATACCTCAAACCCATAGCTTCCTTCAAGGAACTTAACACATTCTAGACTCTCCAAGGGCACCCTTCTCATGACCCTCACAACACTCACCAATCTTTCCATTTATGTGAATGAGGAAAGTATTCCTCAAAATATACTATCACTATCTTATTATCATAATATACTTCCTATCCTAACTTGACAACTAGATGTCTTTCCTTTCCAAATTCATCAACACCTTTCCTTATAAAATATTCACTCAATCCCTTTACTAACAATCACCATTGTATCAATGACTGACCCACAAGTGCTTCTTAGACTCTTTTCACACCATTACAAGACTCTAGTGGAATCATTACATATCCATTATCTTCCAAACATCCACTGACCCACACAAACATAACCTTGACTTGACTGTCCACAAAAATTTACCTTGATGAGTCTATGTCTTCATAACCCTTTCAACCATAACCAAATAATTCATTCACCCATTGATCAATATAGAGAAATTATTAGACCCTTCTAACATTCTTTCAATCACTTGACAATATTGTTTAACACTGATCCATTATAGAAATCAAGACAACAGTGACTGCCCCATATTAGCCTCACACAACTACCATGTATCCAATCACCATACCTTGGACAACCTTGTACACAAAAAGGGACATCAAATTTTTTAAAAACTCTTGGAGAATCCTGTCACAACCATTCACTTGGTTTGTGAACATACACAACACAAATTTTGAACCTTGAACTAATAACATTTACCTATTGTTACCACTATCACTTTAGGACAATCTTTCATACCTCTAAGACAATGACTTTTTAAAGACCTTCCTCTAATCACTTATCCTCAAATGCACTTGGAATGGATGGACCAATTTTCCCTACACTTGTCCATTCCCTTGGCACACCTTCCAATGCTTTAGTATGGTCTGTATTCTCATAACTTGCAAGATTGCTATTGTTTAATGTATTATTTCTCCTGCACCATTATTGCTAATATATTTAATGTATTATTCTTCAGCTCATGTCAAAGATCCTGTGTAAACACCGCCTCATCCGAGGTCAACCCCATCTATATTTCCAACTGCAATGTCGGCAACATGCAACATGCAAACATCCTCTACTGCACATCAAATTGGTAGATCCCTCTTTTTCTCTCTCTTTTATTATGTGTTTATTTCCCTTAAAGTGTTCTTTCTTAGGGGCATTTCATAGTGCATTCATTTTATACAATAGGAGATGACATGAGGATGTGCCAGAGGCAACTACTGGTGATAGCATACTATCATTTCCTGGATCTTCCTATATTTCTAGTACAGGAACCTTGCAGACCACATTGGTGGTGAGCGACGAAGAATTGATTCGCTTAAAGATACAAAAGGTTCTAGGTACTTTACAACTATTATTATATATAGTAGATAATTGTAATTTACTTATTGATCAATTATTTTGGACTAATGATCCCATGATTTTCTTGTAGGAAATGATATTTTTTATAAAAAAACTTAATGACATTGCATTACAGATATTCAAGCCCACCATACGTAAAAGGTGGAACATCATATGTGAACTATCCCTAATCCATTATTTTATTTGATATCATTGCTAGAATAAATTTCCTTTGATCCATTTCTTAAACTACATTAAAGGTAGCTTTAAAGTTCATTTCTAAATCTAGACACAAGTTTTTTTTTCTTAAAAGGTGGAGTGACAAAAGAAAAAAGGTTAAAAGATGAACTCATAAACCATATGGTTGGGTTTTTTGGAGTTGACACATTCAAAAAACCAAGCTCCTTGAGTAAGCTGGAACATATCTAAAGTATGTGAGGGACCAATATAGGACATAGTTAGAGAAGAACATAAAGTACAAGTGTCCCCCACGATTCCAAAGGAGTGGAAGAACCTAATTTTGGATGCGAATGAGAGAATTTAAAGGAAAAAAGGAAATACACCACTAGACACTAGAAGAAGGTATGCGATACTATTAAGAATTTAATTATGTGCTAAAATATTTTACTCTTTATATTTATATAATCTAACATATTTCAATCTTTTCATAGACTGAGCGACACATCAAAGGAAACCAAGGAAAGACATGAAAATCACGGGCAACACAAGCTCGACTCTGGTGGTTATATGAAACCTATTGCATGAATTGTATCAGTAAATAAAATATCACATAAAAATATTTATAAATTAAATTTTTTTTTTTTTATGAAACAATAAAAGAAAAAATTACAATACTAAGAAAAAATGCAGGGCTCTAAGTTCAATAGAGCGCCCACAGAAGATGATAGGAGAATTTCCTACCAGCAAGGCTATATAGTCGTGGCTGAATGGATACGGTAATTGAGTGGGCTAACAAGAGATTCTGGTGCATCCGTCACATTGGTAAATAAGCTAAATGAAAATTATTTCAAATTGAATACTTTACCAATAATGTATTTGATGTAAGTCCCAACATAAAGTGACTTTTTTATTTTAATTAAGCAAGCAATGATAACAATGTGCATGTAATTGGAATTCAACCTATTAATCATGGAACACAACCTACACATGATGAAGGTTTGGATGTGCATCCCAGTAGTGGAGGTATTCATTTTCTATTCAAATTTTTTTATGTAATTATTTTAATATAATTAAACATATTAAATTGAAATTGGTGTAGTAATTAATGTAACCTTTTTTTATAATGTTTTAGAGAATGTAGTTAGTGGTGACCAAGTGGAGCATGATCCGTGTAGACAACATCAAGAACATTATGTTCCCTCATTAGGTAAAGAGGACCACTTTTACTCCTTTAAACAGATTTAATTGAAATTGGTGTATTGATTAATGTAACCTTTTCAAGTATTTCAACTCTTGAGGATCTAGAGGGTATTCAACATGTTGAGGTTGAGGCTAGACAAAATGATTTGGAAGATGATGTACTGGCCCCATCAAGTAAAGAGCCCCATGGTTATGTTCTTTAAATTAATGAAATACTTGTAACAATAATAAAAAATGTTTTGAATTTAACTCATTTCTTTGTTATTATAGAGGACGCCCCTTTGCATCAGTGTCCTTGTCCTTAGTATAGGACTAGGCATACATTGAGATCATGAGAAGAGGGAAGAATAACTGAAGAGGGGGGAAATGATGAAGAAAATGATACTCCACTTATTCTTTACATAGCTTAAAAAAAAATGGTTGTAATCTACCTTATTTGATAATGACTAAATTTTATGTGTTAATGAATGTAATTATGTGCTAATGAATGTTTATGAATGATATGAGTTAATGAATATTGATGAATGTTGTGTGTTAATGAATGTTATGTGATAATGAATGTTATATTTCATTAATATATGAAATAATGAATGAATTTTAGATGTTAATGGGGGATTTAGAGTGATGTTAGGGGGGAAGGGGCCAAATGAACTTCCACCTTGACGTGGTTGGCCCTGTTAAGTAGAAAATAAACTATTCTCAAAACAAAGTGAATCTCAATAAGATAACACACTTTTCGATATTTCATTATGGTGCACAATTAATCTTATTGAATATAATGTATATTGAATCTTAATTGTAGGGTCCAACAGAGCCAAACTGAACAACACCACAAGTTGTTGGGTATAATGACTTGTATGTGCACTAACACTATGAGTTTTTTCTGGTGCTGATATCCATGGCACGCCCACAAAAGTTGTTAATATGCCTCATCCTTGTAATTTTTTTTATTAGTTGACATTTTCTTTAGCATTTTTTAATTTGGTGCTATGATTTTTTAGAGACTTTTTAAGTTTCATTATGAAGATCAGATGAATGTTTTGAAACTATTTTACAGGTATATCTACAGGCCAATCTCCTCTTTATTAGTAAGCTTTTATCTTCTCATCTCTGAGATATAGAAATTTGGAAAGCTTGTCTCTTCTTCATACACCACAAAACTATGGTTTTGTGTGAAAAATATTTGTATACTTTAAAGCTTTGTTATACATTTAAATGGTATAAATATTCTAAGAACTCTACATGAACGAGGGTTTTCCTATACCTCGTTCTTAAACTACATATCCTTGCACCATAGATTTGTGGTTTTCTTTGATTAGTTCATAGGTTATATGATCTCTTACATTAAGTGAGTCATATTAGGTCATTTTGAGGGTCTTGACTTCATATTGAAAATCGAACATTTGTTTCCTTGATCTTGGAGCTTTCCCAATGAATTTGGCATGTGAGCTTTCTTGAGGGTTCCATGCACACACACAAAAATAATCAATATACTTCTATATTATTTCTTTGTATAATAAAAATGACTTCTCCTTTGTTTAAAAATATGGTCTAAAGGTTTTACTTAAATATCATGGCGTATTGTATATCAAACCCTTATCTCATGTTACACTACCAAAGTGCTCATTCATTGGCATGGATGCATCAACAATACTTGAAATCATGATTTACAATTACCATTAACTCATTTGTTCCAACATATATACACCCTTCTACCAGGTTCCTTGTAAGCATTGTGTTGATTATATCACTCACTGTCATGAAGATCATGCTACTACCCTCATATTTATTGAAATGACCTTCATTCATTTTTCTAGATACTATAAAGATCATCACTGTAGAATTTGGATATCTCCCTTTTATTGTATTCCATGGATAGTTATTTATATCTCTCATGTTGTATTTTGTTATTAAGAGTGCTTTACTTTTATAACACCAAGAATTCTGATCCATTTTTTCTCATTGTGAAAGAAACTTGTAATAGTTTGGTAGCTTTATTTGGGCTGCTCATACATTGATTGTACTTCACTGATATAAAGCATTTTCCTTCCATTGTAATGCTTCAAATATCTTTTTATAGGATAGTAATCTAAGTGCTCATTTCATCCTATCAACATCCTGTTTTTCTTACATTGAAAGTTGATCTCTCTCTCTCTCTCTCTCTCTCTCTCTCTCTCTCTCTCTCATGCTGAAGATGATATCTTTTTGGCATATTGTATTCAAAATTATAACAATAGTAATAAGGTCCTTTATTTGTAGAAAATGTCTACTAATGAAAAATGGATTGTACCTCTCTATTATTTTCTATAATGTTATGTATCTTTTCATTATCTTCTCATACTATAACTTTCTTTTATAGTTACTTAATATTAGACATCTCTTATATAACATATATCTTATTTCCATAAGCTCCTTTAATCTTATGTTGTAACTAGATTAAGATGTTTTTTTGAAGGTCACCCTCTTCTAGTTACACATTCCTAGCATGAGTGGATTCCATCGGTTTCTATGGAAAGTGAAGCATTTGAATACAAGGTATAGCTATTTGATAAAGTTTGCACTCATAGTTATATATATATATATATATATATATATATATAGTTTGTTTCGATGTCTTATTATTTATTAAAGTATATGGGGTTAGAAAAGTTTGAAAATGACATTGATTTGGAACTTACATATAATTCTATGTTTTATTGGACATGTCTAGTAAAGATTGAACAAATCACACAAATTTGCCCTATTCATTATCTTACAACTTATGCATAAACTAACTAGCAGTCTAGGGCTAACTTTGTGTAGCAATTGGATATATAAATAATAAAGTTACTATATTTTACTTGCAATACCAACCCTTATTTATGATTGCCTTAGCACCAAATTGAAATACATGCTTTATAAATATGCAACAAGATACTTTTTAACGTAATTGTTCATAACATGGCATACCCATAATGAGGCATATCGACAATATTTATTTATCACAACACATTGAATCATATAGATTCTTTAAAATGGATATGGTCTACATATTTCACCCATTCTAGCTCTTGGTTGGGTCATGTCCCAACAAACACCAAATATTGGATTTATGCTCTTGTCCAAACTACTATGGACTAAATTACTCCATATATGGTCCACCTCCAATTAACACCTTCTAATTTTATCTTACCACACAAACCCTCTTCTACTATTACACAATTCTCTTGTCCCCATAATATTGAAAATATGTTGTCCTTACTCCATGCTAACATCTAATCCTTTCTAAAAATTTGTGATGTTTTACAACTCTTACAACTCTACATTTCTCTACCTAATGGATACTCACTAACTACCCCCTTCATAGTTGTGGATTATTTAATTATTTTAACTTATTAAATTTTAATACGAAAAATTACCTTAATCACAAAGACACTTCTTAAATCTTAAAGACACTTGAAACTCCAAGATGTGTATAAAACTTATATTGAACTAACCCCGTCAATGGGAACTAGGATAAACTCAATACCATTTTTTTACCTCGCTTTGTATATATACTGTCCTCATCTATGGTTGGATATATATCATATAAGAATATTGATGTAGGGCCTCAAGACCCAAAAGGCTCATGAACCATTAAATGTTTCTTCCCTCACTTAACCCACACTAAATTCTTCATTTGTTGATTCATTTTCATTTGACTGATCCACATGACTAACTATGATTTCATCTCCTTCTTAGGACTCGTTCCTATCCATGTAAAAACTCATTTCCTTCTACTTGTTCCACTGTGACAATCACTCTTTTATCTTAGTCTAGTCTCATTCTAAGACTTCTTAACACATCCTTAGTTCCATCCAACATTGGTCTTTACAACACTAATGGCATACTCCTAACACTGATCACTACTTCATGTCATAAGTATCTATGTTCTTCTATTTACTATCTTAGTCCTACCCTTAACCATTTCACTTAGGACTCCTTTCTTTGAACCTTTTATTCCTTGTCACTAACTCCCTAGACTCTTCTAGACTTCCTTGGGATCTATCCACTCACTCTCCCTTTGGTATTCTACTTAACAACGATGTCTAAAACCAAAACAAATCAAAATAATTTTTGTTGTCCTATGACACAACAACAAAACATTATGTCCTTAGTACACTCAATATACCCAGCCCTAGGATCAACCTTTTACTTATGGTTATTGATCTCTATCATCATTCAGAAGTCCTTTGCATACAGCACTTGGACCCCTCCATGGACCCTTAAACTTGAAGTTACGGCACAAACACCAGCTCACTATCCATTGTGACAGTCATGCAAGAAAAACCTCAAGGATAGTCACTCAAACTACCAAACAAGGTGTGTTGTATTCACTCCAACCTCTAGGAACACTCGACACATATCCTTGTCCATCAATGGATCCTTCACTCCACTCTCAACCCTTAGTGGAAATAAAACATCACCAAAGTGACAACTCAATGTCCTGTCACAGTTTGAGATAGGTTTTCTTTCTTATTCTTTATCCAAATCACGTGCTAGTCTTCCTTTAACACCTTTTGGGGATTTAATATATATTGTGCCCCATCACTGTACCAAATTTAGAGACTTGGACAATGTAAAAAAAGAAAACAAACTACATTTTGTGACCACTGTTTACCTTAAACAAGGGTTTAGACAACCAGTGACTAAAATCCTTGGTTCTCTATCAAAACAAAATGAATTTGAATGCCACAAAAACAAAAATAATCTCAATTCAATTCCCTAACATCCTAGATCATTGACTCATCAAAAGGAAAACATATCAGTCATTAAAAATCTCTGATAACAAGACTATTTCTTGGGCCAAAGTAAGGTTTATGTAGAATTTAACAACTTTATTTATTTCAATGTATTACTTCTCCCCCCTTGGCCATTGCCAAGCCCTTACATCATTTATAGACTTGTGTCATCCCTTACAACTGAGTACCAACCTTGAACTTCCATGAACCGACCATTAACTACCATTTGATTGGTTTGATTACATAAGTTTATGTTATCAAGTTGACAACATAGTTGTCAACTCAACAACTTATATTCTTTTATACTTAAACATTAGCCCCCTTACATTCAAAATAGTCTTTTAATGACCTTCAAAATATGATTAATTATGCATAAATATTTTAAAATAATTTGGATATTTGAAGTTTGCTATCTTTGCTTAATTACAATTAAAGTCAATTTTTTATTAATATTAATATTAGTCCTTAGATGTTAATATTTTTAATGTTTATTATTTTTTTTTTATAAATGTGTGTTATGATGTTCAATGATTGAAGAGAAATTTTCTTTTACAATTTTGTAATAATTTTAATCATTATGTTTGGAATCCTTTCATTAGTGTTTTCTATGTTTGATGTTTTCTTGTTAACTAGGATTTTATTTGTAGTGAGAAATAAACAATCATAGTGACACAAGGTAGGGTACAAGAGGGGCCAAACAATGGCATGCCCTAATGATACAACCTGCTCAACAACATGTGGAAGCAAATAACAACACAATGAGAGAGAGAATGCAGGATCTTTCATTAATTTTCATCAAATTGAATCATACATGTTGGGTTGTAAGGCCTTCCCGATTAGGGCCAAGTATTACAATGAATTACAAAAGTGCTCAAACATGCAAGGATTTGCCAACAATCTCCAATCTATTATCTTCTTACTTCCAACTAAAACTACCTCCCTAAACTACAACCAAACAACTACATTTATACAAGAGTCTAACAAACTAAGTCAGCCTTTAGATCCACAATCAATGGAAGAAATGGTTAGATTTGGGACCACACGCTTCCCAATGATGGATTCTAGCATTAAATCCATGAACCATAATAAATGCACAAGTCAGCCCAACAAAAACTCAAAAAAAACTACTCAATAAGCAAGGATGACCGAGCAACAGACAAACATCGCCGAGCGCTAGTGAAACAACTGACCACCTAGGAGATAACCAACCACACTCAGTAACCAAAGGAAATTGACCAACTACCGACCAACTCGGTCAAAGAGGGAACCAAGCAACACAGACAAACTCCAAATGTTTTTGGTGACATAGGATTGCCAAGGACCTCAGATGCTCCTGCATCAGACACATGGGGTTATTTTGAAATGATTCTTTGAATCATTTGGTAGGTATGATCTGAGTTGCATCCAAATCAGACTGTGAAATCCATGAACTGTCTTCAATCAGTCTATTCTTCCACTTTACTAGATATTCCTTATATTATTTTTGGCCTCTTGTACTCTTGCCAATTCTTTGCTCCAAAATCTGTTCCACTTCCTTTTTCTACTTCTTAGGATATTCCATTGGTACTGCCATGTCTTCATCAGGTTCATGATACTCATATAAATCAGCAATGTTGAAAATAGGTGATATGTCGATGTCATTAGGTAACTCAATTTCATATGCATTTCCACTATCAAATTTCCTCAAAATGTTGCAAGGTCCAAACTTCTTCATCTTCAGCTTCCCATATGTTCCAATAGGAAATCGACCTTTCTTCAAATGAACCATCACTTCATCACCAACATCAAAATTATTATGTCTCCTTGATCTATTAGCTCCATCTTTATATTTTTGATTACTCTCCTCTAGCTTCAGCTTCACATCTTCATGCACTTTCTTCATGTACTCAGCAAATTTTACTCCTTCAACACTTTTCTTATCAGCAATATCCCTCAAATCAGATATACCTCTTGGCTATATGCCACTCACAATCTCAAATGGTTTCTTTCTAGTACTCCTATTCACTAAATTATTGTATGCAAACTTTTCTTGTGCCAATACAAAATCCCAATTACTCAGTGTATCTCCTACTAAACATCTCAAAAGATTTCCCAAACTTCTATTCACAACTTCAATTTGTCCATCACTTTGTGGGTGAAATGTAGAACTATATATTTCAACTTAGTGCCAAATTTCTTCCAAAGGATCTTCCAAAAATATCTAACAAACTTACTGTCTCGGTCAAAGATAATACTCCTTGGTAATCCATGCAATTTGATAATTTCCTTAAAGAAAAAATCTGCTACATGTACTGCATCTGATGTCTTTCTACAAGGTATAAAATGTGTCATCTTATAAAATATATCCACAACAACAAATATAGAGTCATTACCTCTTACTATCTTTGCTAATCCAAGAACAAAATCCATACTGATGTCAATCCAAGGTTTCTCAAGTACAACAATTGGTACATACAGTCCAATATCCTGACTTACTCCTTTTGCAACTTGACAAATTCCACAACTTTTCACAAATTTCTGAACATCTTTATAAAACTACAGCCAATAGTATTTCTCCTTACGAAAATTCCATGTTTTATTAATACCAAAATGTCCAGCCAAACCACTACTATGTTTCTCCTTCATCAAATTAGTTCTCATTACTCCTCTCAGTAGACACAATTGAATACCTTTAAACAACATACCTTCCTGAATAAAATATTCATCCCATTTAGTGTCTTGTTGATGCAGGAGCATCTCGAGTCCTTGGCAATCTTGTGTCACCAAAAACAATTTGGAGTTTGTCTATGTTTCTTGGTTCCTACTTTGACCAAGTTGGTCAGTAGTTGGTCAGTTTCCTTTGGTTACCAAGTGTGGTTGGTTATCTCTTGGGTGGTCAGTTATTTCACTGGCACTCAACATTGCCTGTCTGCTACTCGGTTATCTTACTTACCAGTGGGTTTAGTTTTAGTTCCTGTTGTGGCCGACTTGTGCATTTATATTGGATCATAGATTTAATGTTGGTATCCATCATTGGGAAGCGTGTGGTCCCAGATCTAACTATTCCTTCATTGATTATGGATTTGAAGGCCGACTCAGTTCGGTAGCTTCTTGTATAAATGTAGATGTTTGGTTGTAGATTAGGGGGAGTTTTGGGGATAGAAGATAGTAGATATTAGATTGGAGGTTCATAACAGATCCTCGCATGTTTGAGGACTTCTAAGATTTATTGTAATATCAGGCCATAACTAAAAAGGCCTTACAAGCTGACATGTATGATTCAATTGATGAAAATATATGAAAGATCTGGCATTCTCTCTCACTGTTGTGTTTGTTGGCTTTTGCATGTGTTGGGTGCAGGCTTGGATCATTAGGGTGTGCCATTGCTTGGCCCCTCTTGCTCCCTACCTTGCATCAGGTGGTATTAGAGTGAGGTGAGATCTTGATCTAGTTCTGTGGATCTAGGTTTGTAGGTTCCTCTTGAAGCCCTAGTTGAATTGTTGTGGGGTAGCAGATTGCAATTTGACTTGCAGTTGCAGAGGGTTGTCAAGATGGTTTGTGGGAGGTGAGATGCAGATCCAGGATTGGTAGATATGCTAAGGCAGATTGCTGCCAAGTTAGAAGCTATTGAAATAACCCAAAGAAGAGGCAGACATCTTTAAGATATTAGTGATGATGAAGTTGAGGAAGAATAGGCGAATGTAGAACCTGCACCTGTTATGGATCAAGGTGAAGAAAGAGTTTTGAAGGCTTTGACAAGTCTGAAGTCAACACCACATTTCAATCCTCTTGAGTATGGTGGAAAGATAGAAACTGATGAATTGGTGGACTGGATCACCGAGATGGAAAAGTACTTCAAATATGAAAACATTCCTAAAGATAAGAAAGTGAAGATTGCAAGCACAAAGTTGAAAAGTCATGCATCCTTATGGTGGGAACATCTTGTTGGATTAATTGTTTGTTGTCTTTGATGTCACACAAATGTCATATTATTTACCAAGCTCAGTCGGTCAGCAAAGCAGTTCCTAGTATTTACTGAGCTCAGTCGGTCAGCAGGCAGTTTTCAGTGTCTACTGAGATATCTTGGGTGTCAAAGAAAAGTATGGCAGAAAATAGTGTTAACCAAGCTTCCTCGGTTAACAAAGGAAAGTTAGTGTTTACCAAGTTCACTCGGTCTACCTATTGATCCTTTTGAACCTATCAACTCTTTCACGATCTCTCATAATACTACCAACAAGATGGGAGATCCAAAACCTTCAAAGTTGGTTTTCAATCTCAGCTCTAACATGCCAAAACCTTCAAAGTTGGTTTTCAATCTCAGCTCTAACATGCAAAAACCTTCAAAGTTGGTTTTCAATCTCAGCTCTAACATGCCAAAACCCTCAAAGTCTATCTTTAATCTTAGCTCTAGCATGCAAACAGTCAATGCCACTGAGAAGGCTACAATAGAAGCTCAACCACCTTCCAGATTTGCTAGAAACAAACCTTGGATCTCTCACTGTGACATGATCATTGCTCCAGGGAGTGAGGATACTCCTAAACCCAAAACTCCCTTTGTCTTGCGAGGCCCTGTGTCTCCCTCTTATAAATCCACATAGTCTCCAGCTTGTGTGAATGCTATCACTCGATCTCATGCAAAGATTGTTCTCAAAGGTCCTGAACCTTCGACTTTCAGACCAAAAATATCTATGGATAAAGCCCTCACTAAGGCAAACGTCCCCAAAGATCTCAATCTTGACCAGTTTCAATATATGGTGGGTCATTTGACCTCACCTCATTATTTATCATTCTCTGAGGAAGACGATCACTTGCTAAGCCACCCGCATAATGCTCTCCTGCACACTGAAGTTATGATAGGCCCCAAGAGTATCCCTCACGTCCTCATTGAAAATAGTGCTAGCCTAAATACTTGCTCTGCTAAGATGCTTACCCAAACAACAGACAGCTTTGTTCCTGCCAATAGAGAGTCCATTGAGTTCTATGATGCTAAGCTAAAAGAAATAGAAAAGACCCTGAAGATCAAAGATATTGGCATGGGGGAATATCAGATTGAGTCTGTCTTGTCATTGACAACTCTCCCTCCATCTCCACATTCCTATGAGGAACCTTCTGAAGATAGATTTGGTATTAGCTATCAGAGCTATGAGCTTGACCAACCTAGCTGTAGCTTGCACTCACATGCAGATTTAGATGATGAAGAAACACAGATTCAGCCTATGACATATGAAAGATCTTTGAATGTTCAAAATTCTGATTCAGACTACCAGAAAGAGTCTTATCTACCTTCTCAAGTGCTTCAAGAACATGATCTTGGTCCTCACCAGGAGGATTTTATACACTCTACTGAACAGATTTCTACTACTACAGCTACTACTGAATATGTCACTGCCTCTAATGGCACACATACTGATTGGGAGCAACTGTTGGATGCTTTGCTTATCTTGGGTATGCCTATTCTAGATTGTTCTACCACTTCTACTGTTGAACAAAATCCTACTACTGCCGACTCCAATGGCACACATACTGATTGGGAGCAACTGTTGGATGCTTCCCTCCTCTTGGGTATGCCTATTCCAGATTACTCTCTTGCTTCTACTACTAAACAAGATCCTGCTATTGAAGAAACATTTCCTTTGATAGATGATAGTGATGAAGAAAATCTGCCTTCAACTATGTCTCTAGCTGAATGGGACTCCATATCAGATGCTACTATAGAAATACCAGTTGATGCTATGCACCTATATGCTAGTCTTAAAAACTCAAAAAGAGGAAAAAGTTATGATCCTCTAGATCAAGCTATTGATGATGATCCTTTCCACCCTCCTGTGGAGATCATTCCTATGGCTCTTAGGCCATCTACTCCAAGCTATACTCCTACTGCTCTAGCAAATCATGGGTATGTAAGACCCCATTCTGTTACAGCTTCATGGAATATTGGTGGATCCAGAATTGAAATGGTTCCTATTCGTGCACTTTTACCACCTGAAAGGGGACTTGACTCTTGGAATAGGTTATCTTGGTTAGGCTCACATAATATTCCTCCAAACTTATCTGACTCTTCTAAGATGACTCACAATCAACAACGCTCTATGGAAGATTACTTTCTTGATCTACCTGATGCATTCATGAATGATGAGGATGATACTGATATATTTGCACTTGAGCCCATCCCATTGACTTCTCTTCCCCCTTCATCTCCCAGAAAAGTGGCCCGTCCACTTCCATCTCCACCTCTCCACCTGAACCAGTCATATAAGCCTCTTTCATCCATCATTCCTGAGTCTTTTGGAAGTAACTTGGATGTGCAACATAAAAATAAAAATAATGAGAATCCACTTATATCTCAAGGTCACCATGTCCCATCTAATCAACATGTGACTACAAAGAAAGGAAAGAAACAAAGGTGTTCAAAAGACCGCAAAGGTCCTCAAAAAGAAGAAGACAATCAAAAGCCAGAAAATAAAATAAAAAATGGATCTCGAAATCCATTCTATAGGCATTGTCATCAAAAGCACCTCAAAGTAAAGAAGAAAAAATTCAAAAGCTATGTGGATTCCAAAGAAAGGAAAAATCAAAGTTGTCATTCGAGCTTCCAAAATTCTCATACTTCCCTCCATTCCATCACCCTTGCCTCTCATACTTTACCCTCTTCACTCCATCTTGCCTTTTCCCAAAGTGCATATCAGTATCTCCTTATCGCTAATGGCATGACTAAGAAAAATCTAGAACGTACTCTTCCTAAGCATTTAGAGCGTGGGAAATCCGACAAAGAGTTAAGGTGTGTCCATGAGGATATTTGTGGGTCTCACTTAAGTGATCTTTCCTTGACTATGGATTTCTTGACTGTTGGACACTACTGGTTGGCTCTCCTATTACTGCTACAACATCTAGTTCTGATTTTGCAACTTCTCAGTTGGCTACTACTACAAATGACTATGTTTCCAGAGATTCCTACTGAAGGAGAGAAACTCAAAGAGCCCATCAACGCTCTTCATCTAAGAAGTTCTATAGCTGACATTCTCAGTATGCTCAGGTACATATTTATTGATCTTGAAAAAATCTTAAAAATTGATATATTGCAAAAAATCCTAAAAATTGCAAAATGTCCTGAAAAAATGATCATCTTAGTGAAAACTTGGCAAACAGGCGCTTTGATGTATCTATTATCCTGGTGAAAACCTGGTAAACAGGCGCCTTGATAATACTCAAAAAAATAGAAAATGTGAAAAATACAAAAAAATGAAAAGATCAAAAATACAAAAAAAAATGAAAAAATAAAAAATACAAAAAAATGAGATATTCAAAAAATACAAAAAAATACAAAAATACAAAAATACAAAAAAATGAGATATTCAAAAAAATACAAAAAAATCAAAAAAAGAGAAAAGTACAAAAAAATTGAAAAAGAGAAAAATGTGTCATTAATGAAAACTTGGTAAACAGGCGTCATGGTAGCAAAAATAGAATCTCTGCCAAGATGGTGAAAACCTGGTAAATAGGCGCCTCTTGTTTTCCTGAAGTAACATCTCATCTCAACGTCACTTGGCTCTTAGTTTCCTATTTTAGTTTCCTTCCTTTCCTGCTTTAGTTTGTTTTCCCGCTTTCCTGCTTTAGTTTGTTTCTTGCTTTGGTTTGCTAGCTCATGCGCTTGCCTTCATATGTCTTCAAGATTTTGCTCGACTCTTCATAGATTGGAACTGGTTCACACTTGGGGGCACCTACCTGGTCTAGGGGGCATTGTCCTATCACTTTCAGAAACTCTTTTGAGCATTGGTCACCAGTGGTTTCCCCTATGCCTGCCTACGGATACCTAACTTTTGTTCGATCTCTCTTCTTCAGGATTTATCCCTTATATCAATCACCAGTGATTCTCACTATGTCTGCCCACTATCACTATCTCATTGAGACTTTGAACGTTATCTTTCTGAATTGACTTCAATCCGCTTGAACACGAACTTAAACTGAAACTAAAACTAATTGTGTGTTCCTTTGAGGCTTGCTGAGCTTTGTTTTCTTTAAGTGTTTGTTTGTTTTCTTTCTTTGCTTTCTGCTTGTTGGTTTAGTTCCAACGATCCAAAGAATTCATTTAAGAGGGGTGTCTGTCTGTAAGAGCCTCCATCTCGTATTGGATGGCCATGTGTACCTTGACTCCTTTTATATGGATGCTTTGGTGAGGTTGGTTCTTCTCCTTGTCTTTTGAGTGACTTCTTTCTACTACTGGTGAAATTGTAAACGCTCGTCCTGTTAAGTGAACGTAAGGGTCACTGCGAGAAATCTTTGGCAAAAGAAGGAACTCCTGCATGCTTGGTGTGTTTGTTCGCAAGAGACATTCATGTCATTCTAGCATTTATGCTCTAATGCTTATGTTAACTTGCTAGATTAAAAGGAATAGGTGTTCAGGTCATTCTGGCTTCTTGTGCCTTAATGCTTACACCTCATTGTGACAAATTTAAGACTTATGTCATATTCATATTCTCATGTTGGGGATAATTGTATGGCATCTTGTGATTGTCTCGTGCTTAAATGAACTCAATGATGATAAATACGATGAGTCCAACAGCCGAGTCCGGAGGATTGCATTTGTTCATCCTAGGCCTGCATTTAGACTTGCATCTTTCATTCTAGGCTTGCATTTGGAGCGCTTTCTTGTTTCTCTCTTGATTTCTTTCTTCTGGATCTGCTCATCAAAGGTTCTCATCTTTTGTCCCAGTCTCATCTTGGCTGCATCCTTTTTCAGGATCGAAATTGAAATCTGACATCTCTAAGTGGCTCAAAATCATGTTTTAAATATTGGACTCCTTCTGGATCGAATGCTTGTGCAGTCAGCCTTCTAGTGTCATCTTCTTGCCAGATCCTCATCTTTGCATCATGTTCTCAAATCTTTTCTCTTTTCATCAAAGTCAACTCTAGTCAAAATTTAGTCAACTATGGTCAAACTTGGTCAACAAGACCTCTGCTTTGCTCCGATTCACTTCTGCAGCTTCGCGAATCTAGTCTAATTTCTTTTTCTCTGCAATCTCTTGTTGTTTATTATCTTTCTGACATGTCATCTTTCAATTTTGCTCTCGAGGGGGCAGGATGATTACATCATTTGAATCTTGTCAAATCTATTATTGAATCAGTCTGATTTGAATCATCAGTTCTCATCGCTAGGGGCATCTTGGTGCCTCACATCTTGTTATCTTATCATCTATATTTTAGGTATCTGAGCAATCTAACTCAGATCCTCAAGGGCCAAGCTTCGTTCTGGAGATGGTTCTTGAAATCTTTTTAGGTATTGGGGCAATCTAACCCTAATTCCTGGGAGTCAAGCTTCATTCTAGAGATAGCTCTCAAAATCTCTTTTAGACCGTTATTTGGGCAATCTAACCTGGGTCTCGGAGGACTAAGCTTCGTATTGGGGCAATCTAACCCTGACTCGGAGATAGTCCTAAATCTGCATCTTCATCAATTGGTATTGGGGCAATCTAACCCCATTTCCGGTTCTCTTCTAAGACCGTTGTCTTCGCAATCTAACTTAGACTTCGGAAATTCTCGTCATCTATCACTTCAGACTATTCTTTGAATCAACGCACTGTTCGCACATCAATTCAAAGAGGGGAAAATGTAATACCCCAAAATTGGCACCTATTTAATTTCATCAATTTTGGTGCATTATCTCGATTTTACATCACCAAAGTCCTAGTTCCCTAGGCAATTTTCTCTCTCATATCTGACTTAATTTGACTTGATGTCAATTGCAAAGACCATAAATTTGCAATAATCAAACACTAAAATTAATTCCTAAGTCTTTGACTTTATTAGCTAAATTATCTCTATGATACATTAATTTAATTGTAAAGTCCTATGTGCTTTCTAATTAAATTAAATCTACCCCCTTTAGCTAATTACACATCAAAAAGGAATTAATAAATATTTAGTTAATTGAATGGACACCTCTTTATTTGAATTTAATAATTCAAATTACTCAAAAGGTCACCTCCCACATGTGGCAAATTCCATTCTTTTAATTAAATAATTCATTGTCTTTTTGTCTCAATTAGGAATGAAGAGTCCACCGTTTCGAATCAAGAAACTCTTCATTCCTCTTCTGGCTTGTTCTATTTAATGAACCTCTTTTTCTCATTCAAAAGGGCAATTTTTGAGAGCATCCTTACTATAGCATTTTTTTTTTAGTCTCATATCTCATTATTTTCAAAGCTTTTTATTGCATTTATTAGATTAATATCTCATTATTAGTATAATCTTTGCATCACATTTTAGACTAAATTTGCTTATTTGTTCTTAGTTTAATATCATATTTCTTTCAAGTTCTTAGATTAAGTTGCATCTCATCTTTATTTTCAAGCTCTTAGATTAATTGCATCCTCATTCTTAGATTAAATTGCACCTCATCTTAGCTTAATTGCATTCTTTCTCATCTTTATTGCTTCTTGAAAATCCTCCATTGTTGAATTGGTCTCCCGGCTGTTGGCTCTCATTCTGAGAGTATTCAAACACCCCATTCACATAGGAGGCAACAGGTCGCCTCACCATGGAATTTGGATTGAGTTCTTCATACTCTCTCCCAAATTCTATCAAGTGAATAATGACCATGTTGTGTTGTGCCTGATTTAGAGGTCACTTTCAGTCACATACAATAATATATATATGATATTATTGCAAATGAATTGACATCATTCCCCAAAGAAAGTAGAACTAAGATCACAAAGGAGGAAAGATCACATAAGATATACGAAGAAGAATCTTTTTGGACCATGACATGGAGACCATTAAGAATTAGTGCTACCATATCTCTAATCCAAGTAGATTACACAAGGAAACATTTATGAACAATAGCACAATTACAACATAACATTGAACAATGCATAGAAGAATAGAGATACATATAGAAGAATTTGAACAATAGTTTCGATTCCTTTATTACCTTGTACCAACAGAGTAACAAGGATCGTATAAATTAATCTAACAACATTTAGAAAACACATTACGGGAGAAGCACAATACAACAGGCAAACACACAATAAAGCTACCACGAAGGACAAACCAATCAAGCATGCCACCTACTCTCCCCATCTCGTTGTATATCATTTAGGGAAGGTGGGTAACTTGCAAGAGGTACTATATCCAACACAGTAGGAATGATAGACAGTTCCAAATAAGGATCCTCTTGAGAATCATAATGTTCAACACTAGATGTAAGAGTTAATTGTGATGAAATTATATTAGGTAAATCAATGTCAATGTCAATAGTCTCATATTCATCATTAACATCATTAGTATCATCAAGAGTATCTTCTTCATCCAAATTAATCAAAATAGGATCTAAGATACAAATAGAATCATCATAATCATGCATATTAACATCATTATTAGTAACAAATTCTTCTAACACATCATGCATAGGTTTATCCAAAGAAGGTGGAGATCTTTGAAGAATAGAATTACGAGCTTTAGCATGAGCATGATGATTTTTACGACATTCATTAGCAGATCAATTACATTTTGATTTATTTGAAAGAGGTTGAGAACTAGGAGGAACAATCATGGGATCCTTCATAGGTTCTGTAGGAAGATCAATAGGATTATCAACAATAGGAGGAACAATCACATGATCTTTGATAGGTTCTTTAGGAAGAGTGATAGAAGGAACTTGTTTAATAGAACTAGAAGTCATAGTTAAGGGAGGTATATAAGGTGTAGGAAAAAGACCATGATTAAGATCCATAGGAGGTATGCTTAATTCAAGAATCTTGCAATGTTTATAAGCTTGATATGAATGAAAAAGATTATCAAGTCGAGGAGGACATGAATTAGGTAATGAAGGCCAAAAGAAATCCAAAGCAGCACAATCTCTAGGCCTAGAATGTTGATATAAACTATGATTAATTGTCTTCACTTATTCATCATGAATGAACTTAATAAACTTATGGATAGGTGAAGCAAAAACATGCATGGCATTCAACCAAGACAAACCTAGCTTAACTTGAAATTAATCAGAAGTAGGAACAACAACAAAGGAAGTGTTCACAATTTTTCCACAGAGTTCAACAGGTAAAGTAATAGAACCAAATGATGGATAAAGAAAACCATTACAAGTTTGAATCCACACATTTGATGTATCTGTAATGTCCCCATTTTTAGACTTATGAGATTAGCTTGGTTTGGTGACCCTCATAGGCTAATCAGGCGTTCAGATGGTGGACCCAGCATTGGTATTCCATTCTGGAGGTTTGACTTATCAGGTCTGCTCTTCGTTTGGATCATTTTGGTCAACTTACTATTTTTAGAAAGTGGTATTTTGGGGTATGGCCAGGATTAGCAGGGTGTCTGCATGAAGCGTCAGATATCTCAGGATTGAGTTTTAGTGAATCTCCAGTTTGAGAGACTTACTATTTATAAGAAGTCTATTTTTAGCAGTGGCTATTTCTGGCAAGGTAGTGCTTATTCCTAGCTAGGCAGTTGGACTTAGTGCTTTGTCAGAAGTTCATTGATTACAGTCAGACAGTTTAGTGGCTTATATTTTAAATGTGTTATAAAATTAAATTATTTTGATTTAATTTAATAACTTATGACTTTATAACTTTATGTTATAAAGTGAGATTATTTTTAAAAAGCCAATTAAGTGAGAATATTAAAAAGTACTTTTTCCAAAAAAGCCTATATATCCAACTTGAAAAAGCACTTTTCTCATCTAATGCAATCATTATTTTTTCTTGGAATTTGGGAAGAAGACAAACCTGGCTAGGGTTTCGAGGACTGATTCCTCTCTCATAATTTGAGCCATCTTTTGTTGGTGGTGAATTTTATAGTTGGTAATTATTGTGTCCACAATTCGATGTTGTTGTATATTGATTGTGTGAGAATTTCTAAATCTGAAGTTGGTAATTGCTGATAGAATTGTGTTTGTCAATACAACACAAGGAGTTCTGGATTATTTTCCTAGAAGTATATATATTCATTCATGATTATCGAAAGTGATATGCAAAGGAGGATTGTCGAATTTAATATTTGATATACATTCATTATGCTGCAACTGCAAATTAATTAATGACGTCTCAGTTGACAGCACATGTATTTCATTGCAGACTGTATCAATTTCATTTCTTGGCTGCGTGAGAGATAGATGGTTGAAATGGCTTATTACCAGCCCATGTGAATTTCTACTGAAGCCGTACGTCCATGTCCAGGGCCTGCAAGTAGACACAAGCCAGTCATGTGCTAGAAGAGGTTGTTATGTGACTGTTCAGGGAGACATTGCTATTATATTGGGCTGGCATCTAGTTTGTTTGGAGAATAATACAAGCCATTAGAAGTTTACAAATTTGCATAAGGATTCAAGCTAGAGAAAAAATAGATGTTATTCTGTTTAAGAATTTGCCAGGTGCATTTATTTAATATCAATTAATTACTTAGTTATTTATTGAGATGAAATAAAGATATTAATAAATGTTATTACAGAGAAGTCCATTGTTTTGGTTCAATTTATGGAACTGGTGAAAACTTCATTGTGATTGTTTATTTTACTTGATTATTATAAAGAAATTGCATCATTTCAAATTAAGGAAAATAAATACAGAAAGAGCCAGTTTTGGTTCTTTATAGTGGTATCAGAGCTTTCTTCCTGCCATCCTATGGGGTATGGATTCATTTATTTTCAAAAGTTTTTAAAATTGATCAACACTTCTATTTTCTCTAGTTATAGATAGATACAGGAGATTCAGTTCTGGAAGTCGTCATAGCAATAAGGGAAATAAAGAGGAATTAAATGCTTTAGTAGAAAGTGTGGAGAGACTTAGACTGCATCAATAGAGATTGGTGGAGAGTTTTTCAGATCTAGTTATAGTAGATAGGGAAGCAAGATATATGGTCTCTTCCTTTAGAAGGCCGACATCGAGTTTGCAGGGGAGAAGGCTAGATTTTTCTCCGATAGTTGTCCATGATACTGATGTTCCTACATCTAGTTTAGCACTTGCTATTCCCATTCGTAGTGCTGATGATGGATTTATTGCACCAGAACTAGTGGATGTTTCAGTGCCATTGGATGACAACAATGATGAGCATCACTAGGTTGAGGCTCCTAGAGTAGTCACTACGGACTGTACAGAGGTAGCCGATATTGTAGTTATCACTGAGTTTTCAGACTCTTTCATGGAGGGAGTTATTATTGGAGATGTTTATGTTAGCTGTAGTAGTGTTGCTCTAGTTTAGGAGGTAGTTTCTTCCTCAAATAGGACCGAGGCATGTATGGAGTCTCCTAGTGGTGAGGTTGGTGATCTGGGCATTATAATGGGCTTAGTTGATGATTGTTCATGCTCTAGCATTATTGTTTCACAACTTGACGTTGAGTCATGTGTGCAGAGACACATGTCCGTAGATGAGATTTCAGTAGGAGATGTGGGAGCTAATACTATATACACATCTGATGACACTTTTGAGGATGCTATGAGTTGCATTGGAGATGACACCCCCTGTGAGATGTTGGGTGATGACTGCGAGGAGTGTATGAGCTCTAATAGCTCAGAGATTTATGATAGTAGTCATAGTGTGGGATTAGTACAGGAGATAGTGGTTTCTTCCTGTGTTGAGGATGTGTGCATGAAGCTTTCTAGTGATGACACTCAGGATGGGAGTGTTGTAGTTGATTTGGGTGATGTAGTTTCATGCCATTGTATAGTTGATTCACATGATGACATTGAGTCATGTTTGCAGCAAGAGTTAGTAGAGGAGATGTAGATAGATGATGTGGACACTAGAATTGTAGATATCTTTGATGCTAAGAGCAAGGACAATGAGTGTTGTAGTGTTTTTGGCTTTCTATATTTGACTTTGGGTGTAGATTCAACATTGTCATATGGTGATGGTGGGTTCCAGGATTCTGTGTTACAGGGACCCACAAATGAGGACAGGGAAGCTTATGAGTGGCAGGAGTTTGTTTCAGCTAGGGCTTCCATTTCTGGAGAGAGGGTTACTTCATTAGTGACTCATGTGGATGTATCTCAGGGTCTGGATTATCAGATAGTTGTAGAGGAAGAGGGAGTTGGAGATTGTTTTGAGTCAGTTTCAGCAGTAGCTTCTCTGGATTTAGATGAGGATGTGTTTGATGCCTGTACTTAGTTTGTAGAGGTGCACTTAGATGTAAGTACATAGGGAGAGGGTGATCTTGAGGGGATTTTGTTTGTTATAGCTTCCTCTCATAGTGTAGACAGTGCATTTGAGGTTTTTCATAGGAGGCATGTTGTGCAAAGTCATCATGTGACTAGCCAGTTGCGAGTTGATGAGAGGGATATTTCTTCTACTCTCGAGCATTTTGATGCCACTCGTCAGTTGTTGGCTGTTTATGGTTGGGGTGCTCCTATGACATATGAGACCAGTGGTGGTTACCTTTCATTGACAGAGATTCATTCTTTGCATGAGGCTATCAATATTTTGAGATAGAACTACGTACAGATGGTAGCCGACCGAGATCACCTAGTGGAGTGGGGGAGTATAGCTTATGATGCACTGATGGATAGAGATGAAGAGGTGAGTGAGCTTACCTAGGAGCTCATAGTGACTACTAAGTTTTTAGAGGATACTCGGCAGGCTCTTCAGGAGTCACAGATATAATTAGAGGAGGTGACCGTGGAGTTGGAGCATTTACGATCTACACTAGCCCCAGAACTAGTTTGATTGCATATTGAGATGGTTGGTGGTGATTTTGCTCCTATAGTTAGTGTTGAGGGACATGATGTTGTGGTAGACACATCTATTCTGGATATGGGAGCACTTGGTATGGATGAGGTAGGAGTATCAGAGGAAACATGCCCTCAAGTTGATTTGCTTCCTTTAGCTAGGAGTGAATCTACTTCATCATCTCACTTAGTTGATAGCATGAGATAGTTGGTTGTGCCACATTTGTAGGGGGATCAGCCATGGATTGTGAGGGAGCAAGTTGATGCTTTCACGTATAATTTCTATCGCACAGAGTCATTTATGGAGTATCTTCTTGAGAGTGCAGATGTGCGTCGGGATTCTTATAGAGTGTTTGAGGGTACTCTCATCTGAGGCTCTTGTGCTATTTGGAGGTTGGTTGGGAAGATTGTGGAGACTCTTTCTACTATGCTTCCCCATAGGGATTTTGAGGTTGGGTTTGTTGAGAGGGTCGCTCAAGTTTCTACCCAGCCTATAGTGATGCAGAGTTAGAGATTGGAGCCATATTTTGATTCTCAGTCTGGTAATGATGAGCCATTGACAAAGATTAGGGATTCCTACTGATATTATATGGTGGGGTATGCTCATCATTTTTCTTTTGACCCACAGGTGGATGATTTGATCTCATGTGGGGGTAAACCGACTCCAGTATCCTACAATCCATTATGGGATGGATTAGTAACATCATTTGTAGATGGATTTGGAAGTCTCAAGTTAGATTACTTGCAGTGTCCACACACTTAGGATTGTTTAGTAGAGGGTAGAGTTGATAAAAGTGATTCAGGCACATTTGGTCACTGTTGTTTTCCCAGTGCAGTTGGGTGTCAGTTCTGGATAGACAAGGACTCAGGTTTTGACAGAGTTGTTATTTCAGATGGGTTGAGTTCCGTTGGGTTGTTTTTAGCATCGACATCTATAGATGGTTTACAGATGTTGTTTTTAGTAGTGCTTATTCTATTGATGTTGGTTCTTTCTTCATAAGAGTTTGGTGAGGATCTAGAAATTACTTGTGACCATCCTTGGGATCCGGGTGGTTTATGATGTTGCTTGTTTTTCCTGATTGCTTGAGGACAAGAAATCTTGGGAAGGGAGGACTGTAATGTCCCCATTTTTAGACTTATGGGATTAGCTTGGTTTGGCAACCCTCACAAGCTAATCAGGCATCCAAAGGGGTCAGATGGTGGAGCTAGTGTTGGGATTCCATTCTGGAGGTTCAACTTATCAGGTCTGCTCTTCGTTTGGATCATTTTGGTCAACTTACTATTTTTAGTAAGTGTTATTTTGGGGTATGGCTAGGATTAGCAAGGTGTCTACACGTAGTGTCAGATATCTCAGGATTGAGTTTCAGTGAATCTCCAGTTTGAGAGACTTACTATTTATATATTCTACTCAAAAAAGCACTTTTCTCATCTAATGCAATCATTATTTTTTCTTGGAATTTGGGAAGAAGACAAACCTGGCTAGGGTTTTGAGGACTGATTCATCTCTCATAATTTGAGCCATATTCTATCAATGGTGAATTTTATAGCTAGTAATTATTGTGTTCACAATTCGATGCTGTTGTATATTGATTGTGTGAGAATTTCTGAATCTGAAGTTGGTAATTGTTGATAGAATTGTGTTTGTCAATACAACACAAAGAGTTTTGGATTATTTCCCTGGAAGTATATATATTCATTCATGGTTATTGGAAGTGATATGCAAAGGAGGATTGTCAGATTTAATATCTGATATACATTCATTATGTTGCGACTGCAAATTAATTAATGACATCTCAGTTGTCAGCACATGTATTTCATTGCAGACTATATCAATTTCATTTCCTAGCTGCGTGAGAGATAGATGGTTGAAACGGCTTATTACCAGCCCATGTGAATTGCTGCTAAAGCTGTACGTCCATGTCCAGGGCCTGTAAGTAGACATAAGCCAGTCACGTGCTATAAGAGGCTATTACGTGACTGTTCAGGGAGACATTGCTATTATATTGGACTGGCATCTAGTTTGTTTAGAGAATAATATAGGCCATTAGAAGTCTGTAGATTTGCATAAGGATTCAAGCTAGAGGAAAAATAGATGTTATTCTATTTAAGAATTTGCCAGGTGCATTTATTTAATATCAATTAATTTCTTAGTTATTTATTGAGATGAAATAAAGATATTAATAAATGTTATTACGGAGAAGTCCATTGTTCTAGTTCAATTTATGGAACTGGTGAAAACTTCATTGTGATTGTTTATTTTACTTGATTATTATAAAGAAATTGCATCATTTCAAATTAAGGAAAATAAATACAGAAAGAGCCAATTTTGGTTCTTTACAGTATCATAAGAATCACATTGTAAGCTTTTCATAAAAAGATTTTCTTCAGTAATAACATTAACTAAGGATGTAGGATCAACAAGACAACCATAAGTAGGTATCTGAGAAATCCTAGCAGCAATGTAAAGGGGACCATCAGGAGCCTTAAGAGTCTAGGAGTCATCAAAGGTAATCAAAAGTTCCCGAGGTCTTTTATTCTTAGGTTGTTATCGAGGTTTAAGTTGAGTTTTCAGTTTAGGTTTAGGTTTTGATCGAGGTTGAGATTAAACTTGAGATTGAGGTTGAGGTTGAGGTTGAGGTGGAGATATAGATTAACGAACATGCTCCACTTGATTAACAACATGATTGAGATCATCCATCTTTGAATCATACACAATTTCCATAGCAGATGGCTGAGCAATGGTAATAGTATCATGCGTAGGTAAATGATTCGTATAAATTTGAAGGTTTTGATTAGGAGGAGAGACAAATTTGTTCCCACTACCATCAAGATTATCAACAGATAAGGTATTAGAGTCAATTAAATATTGAACCTTATGTTTTAAAGAATAAAATTTCTAAGTATCATGACCATTTTGATGATGATATTGACAAAAAGCATTTTGATCAAAAGATTTAGAGGCAATCATAACGGGTAAAAGAGGTCGAATAGGAGGTAAAGTAATCATATTAGTAGCTAACAACCTATTCATAATAGCATGTAAAGGTTCAAAAAGAGGAGTAAACGTATGATTTAATTGAAAAGCAGTGGATGCAGAAGTGACATTGTGAGATGCAACAACAACTTGATTAGCAACTGCATTCGTTTGTTTGTTTATCTTGACATAGTTGTTGAATTTTTGAAATTTGTTTGGATTAGGAGTAGCATCACTCTTATCAACTGGAACAGGAGCCATTGGAGTGTTTCTCTCAAATTGACTCACTCGTAATTGATAATGATGAAGCGCTGCACAAAGTTGTTGAAAAGAGGTAAACTCAATAAGCATAATCTTATCTCTAATATCCTTTTGCAAATTTGAAATAAACATATGTTGAATATCAATATCAGGAACATGATAGGAAATATGAGCATACAAATGCTTAAATCTACCAATAAATTCAGTCAATTTTTCTTTAGCACTTTGTTTACATTGCATCAAATCAGTCAAAGACACTTGCAGGCCAATGTTGTTTTGAAATTGTTGAATAAAGGAATTAGCAAGTTTTGGAAAGGAATCAATAGAATAAGGAGGCAAGGAACGATACCATTGTAAGGCCTTGTCATGAAAAGTTCTAGCAAACAATTTGGATAAAATCCTATGGTCATGAGCATAATCACTACAAAGGATTTGGAATGTTTTAACATGATGAACATGATCTAATTTTCCATTATAATTCTCAAGATGAGGCATATCAACTTGTTGAGGAATAGGAGTATGAATAATATCCAAGGACAAAGGACTTCCCATGTCACATGTAGGGATACTAAACTTGTTTTGAGTTAAGGAAGAAAGTTTTTATTGTAAGGATGACATAGTTTGAGCCAAACTGATGATTGTTGAATCATTAGAGGAAATAGGAGGAGTAGCAACATTAGACACACTAGGTAAAGCGTAAGAAGTTGTAGGAATAGAAGACACAACTGGAGGAACACTAGGAACTATAGTTGGAAGTGGATTGGAATAAGTAAAAGGAACATTATGATATGAAGGTTGTGATGTAGGAAGGGACACATGAGGAACACTAGAGGGAACCATCATAGTCACCAAAGGATTATAGGTAGGAATACTAGGTAAAGGATTAGAAGGCAGTTCAACACTAGTGATAGGAGGAATCAACCCTAAATCTTGAGCTTCTTGAGCTAAAGGTTTAACATTTGAATGCACAAGGTGAGTAATACCATGCAAGAGGTTAACACCTTGATCACTATCATGGAGAACTTTCTTAAGAGCCTCTATAGCTTGAATAGAATCTTGATTATGGTTCTGTTGAATAAGCCAATGACCCATTTTATCAAGTTCAGTTGAAAGTTTATGAACTTGTCTAGGAGGAACTCTTAAAGCATCATCCTCATCATGAGATGAGTGAGAAGAGTTTTTCTCCATTGTAGGATTAGAATCATGAAGAATCAAATTATCATCCAGGATCCTAAGGAAAGGAGAGGAAGATTTAGGATCAAAGGCACCCATGAGTCTATGACTTCTTCTAACTAGAATATTATAAGTAGGACTACTAGTAATAAAGTTCATAAACCAATGCAATGCAAATGAACTAAACTAAGAACACACAAAGCATGAATATTTTTTGTATTTTTGAAATCTAATTAGCATGCAAGATCTAACACAAAGGAGAAATCTAATACTAACAAGATAAAAGGAAATCTAACACCAAAAAGAAAGAGAGTAAGCTAGTTGGGTTCACCAAAATGAATAGTGAAGGTGAACACACAATGTAATACAAAGGGAAATCTAACACCAAAAAGAAAGAGAGTAAGCTAGTCGGGTTCACCAAAATGAATAGTGAAGGTGAACACACAATGTAATACAAAGGGAAATCTAACACCAAAAAGAAAGAGAGTAAGCTAGTCAAGTTCACCAAAATGAATAGTGGTAAAATAGAATCACCACTATTGAAATGTGTGTAATATAAGTGTATGGGGGAAATATGAGATCCACTCCTAAATCTAAATTCCCAAAGGAGAGTTCCAATTTGATCAACCAAAAGGTTAATACACAATCGAATCAATCTATGGAGAATATGAAAGAGAGAGAAAAACCCTATATTTCCCTATGGAGAATTATGCTTTAAATCTGAAATAATTGAAATACAAGTACTAACCTCAAATTAGGGAAAATCAAGAAAATGCCAATTTCTGATGTCTGTGTGTACTTTTGGGCAATTCTGCAACCTATTTCAGACTGGAAATGCCAAGATGAAGAAAACCTAGAAATATTTTGTCTTTCTAATGAAAGGTAGTCTTTGACCCTCATAAAAGGTCAAAGGCTACATTCTTTATTTGAAGGTCGATTCTAACTTTGTTCACAGATCTCAGAAGTTCATCGAAAAGGGTATCCAAATCCGATCTTAAATCCAAAATTCTGCACTTGTACCTACAAAAAAAATGGGGTTATTGTTTGTATGGGGGGTTTGCCTTGGTCAAACCCTAATTTAGGAATTAACCTTGAAATTGAATTGAAATGTAGTGTGCATAAACAAAGTAATTGAAACAATTCACCTCGCTTATGTTGAAGTCCTTGTAGAGGATTTGAATCCTCAAATCCACAAGTAGGAATGCTTCAATGGATGTAGGATGTCTCAAATCAATGGCATTTGATCTTCAACACCAATCTTGAATTGATCTTTGCATATGAGGAGGCTTGGATGAATGTAGAAGGATAGATCTTCAAGGGGGCTCCAAAGAGATTGAATCCTTCAATGGCTAACAATGGATCTCCTTAATGGATGAATGCTTGAACACTTAAATTCTTGAAGGCTTTCTTGAATTCAATTGCTTGAAGATGAGATGTTCTCACAAAATTTGATGGATAAAATCAGAGAGGAAGGCCTCCTTTTATAGTGAACTAGGACACAATCCTCTAGAGGGGCCACCTTGGAGAATTAAATCCCAATTAGGTCCTAAACTTTAGAAAATATACCTAGATTAAATGCAATTAAAGGATTTACCATTCTGAAACCTGAAATGGCTGACCCAGAGGTGAGAAAATAAATATCCCTAAAACCCGACACCTGGAAATCAAGGAATCTTGAAATTTGGACAGGGGGTTAATGATGAGGTTGTATCTGACCAGGTCAGGATTGAGGTCGATCCTAACTAGGTGAGGATAGAGGTCAACTTTGACCCCATAAAGTTGACTTTGACCTTATGGTCAAAGAACTCAGGATCTTGACCTAGAATGTTATGAAATGCAGTCATGAAGTGAAAAATGGGTGCAAAAGGAATCAGAACAAGGGTAAAAGCTAGATACATGCAAAGACCTAATCAAGGCACTTAACATGACCCCAGACCACTCACTCAGAGGGCTAAATGCTCTTATCATGGAAGTGCTTCCATTTTAAGGTGATACAGGTAATATCACCTATTTTCAACATTGTTGATTTGTATGAGTATCATGAACCTAATGAAGAAGTGACAGTATTGACAGAATATCCTGAGAAGTAGAATGATGAAATTGAATAGATTTTGAAGGAAAGAGTTGGAAAAAGTACAAGAGGAAAATAATATATGGAATATTTGGTTAAGTGGAAGAGTAGATTGATGGAAGAAAGTTCATGGATTTCATAGTCTGAGTTGGATGCAGCTCGGACTAGACCTACCAAATGATTTAAAGAATCATTTCAAAATAACCCTAGGTGTCTGATGCAGGAACATCTCGGGTCCTTGGAAATCCTATGTCACCAAAAAAAATTTGGAGTTTGTCTATGTTTCTCAGTTCCTGCTTTGACTGAGTTGGTCAGTTTCCTTTGGTTACCGAGTGTGGTCGGTTATCTCCCGAGCAGTCGATTATTTCACTGGTGCTTGGCATTGCCTGTTTGCTACTTGGTTATCTTACTTACCAATGAGTTTAGTTTTAGTTCCTTTTGTGGCTGAATTGTGCATTTATATTGGATCATGGATTTAATGTTGCTATCCATCATTGGGAAGTGTGTGGTCCCAGATTTGACCGTTCCTTCCGTTGATTGTGGATATGAAGGCCGACTCATTTCGGTAGCTTCTTGTATAAATATAGATGTTTGGTTGTAGATTAGGGGGAGTTTTGGGGATAGAAGATAGTAGACATTAGATTGGAGGTTTGTAATAGATCCTAGCATTTTTTAGGACTTTTGAGATTCATTGTAATATTAGGCCATAACCGGGAAGGCCTTACAGCCCAACATGTATGATTCAATTGATGAAAATATATGAAAGATTTGGCATTCTCTCTCACTCTTGTGTTTGTTGGCTTCTCCATCTGTTAGGCAGGCTTAGATCATCAGGGTGTGCCATTGTTTGGCCCCTCTTGATCCCTACCTTGCATCACTTGTTGATCTTGAATAGGTTCTTTGCACTTTCTCCACGACTCAGAAAAATTAGGGTCAAACTCATAAGAATCTCTCATCTCATCAAAACCAAGAACTTCAATTTTCATCTCGGTCATCAAAGATCTTCTTCTGCTCAATGCATCAACAACTTGGTTAGTGAATCTACTCTTATGTTTTATCACAAATGTATAACTCTGCAAATACTCAACCCATTTCATATGTCTCTGATTCAACTTATTCTAACTACCCAAATACTGTAAAGCCTTATGATCAGTATACAACACAAATTCACTCAGTATCAAATAATGTGTCCATTTCTTCAGTGCTTGAACAATAGCATATAATTCTTGATCATACACAAAATATTTCCTTCTAGCATCATTCAACTTTTCACTAAAGAAAGCAACAAGTTTACCTTCTTGATTCAACATAGCTCCAATTACACTTCCACTTGCATCACATTCCACTTGAAATACCTTACTAAAATCAAGTAATGCCAAAATAGGTAATTCAGCTACCTTCTGCTTTAGAGTCTCAAAACTTTTATTAGCTCCATGTGTCCACTTGAATTCTTTTTTGTCTCCTCTCATAGTCTCAGTCATAGCATTACAAATTGAACTAAAATGCCTTATGAACTTTCGGTAAAAACTTGCCAAACCATGAAATGATCTTACCTCACTAACCTTCATAGGTGCAGGCCAAATTCAAAATAGCTTCAACCTTTTAGGATCCATCTTCAAACCATCACCTGAGATCAAAAATCCCAAATACACAATCTCCTCTTTCATGAATGAACACTTTTTCAGATTTATCAGCAACTTTTCCTCTTTCAATCTCTACAAAACTTGTCTAACATGCAACAAATGTTCTTCTTTGGTCTTACTGAATATCAGAATATCATCAAGATATACAATCACAAACTTACGCAAGAATTTCTTCAAAACTTCATTCATCAGCCTCATAAAAGTACTCGGTGCATTAGTTAAATGAAAAGGCATAACCAACCACTAATACAAACCTTCTTTTGTCTTGAAAGTAGTCTCCCATTCATCACCTTCTCTGATTTTGATATGATGATACCCAATTTTCAAATCAATTTTGGTGAAATACTTTTCTTGAGTCAAACTATCCATTGCATCATCCATTCTTAGTATAGGAAACCTATACTTCACTGTTATCTTATTGATTGCTTTGGAATCAGTACACATTCACCATTCTCCATTTTTTTTTGGTGCTAATACAACAGGTAATACACAAGGACTCAAACTTTCTCTGATCAAACCTTTCTCCAATAACTCTTGAATCTGTCAGTTCAATTCCTAATTCTCAATAGGTGTCAATCGATGAGGTGCCTTATTCGGTAAACTAGCTCTAGGGATTAGATCCATATAATGATCAATGCTTCTCTTTGGTGGAAAACCATCAGGTACATTATCAGAAATGATTTCACTATACTCAGTGAGTAAGTTATCAATCTCCTTAGGAACATTATCCTCTATTTTCTTACTTGGTTTGTTATGAATCACAACAAAACATACATCATTATTTTTCAAATCTTTGACAAAATTTCTTCCCTCCAAAAAAACTTTCACAAATGTGCAAACATTACTAACAAGTTCTTCCATCAATGGTAACAAGATTTTTTTTCTTCCATAAGCCACAATAGTATACTTATGCAATCTCCCATCATATATAGCATGCCTATCATATTGCCAAGGTCTACCCAACAAAATATGACAACAATCCATAGGCATGATATCACATAACACCTTATCATAGTACTTTCCAATCTTCAAATTCACATAACATTGTTCACTTACCAGGAGTGTATGCTCATTTTTGATCCATGAAATCTGATAGGGCTTCGGATGTTCCAACCTTTTCAAATGCAGTTTTGTGACCATTTCCTTAGATGAAAAATTCTCTGAGCTACCACTGTCAATGATTACCTTCCAAACTTTATTAGAAACTCTACATCTGGTCTTGAGCAAACTTTTCCTTACCGGATCTTCCTTTTTTATTTAATTTCATAGTGCTCTCCTTACCATCAAGTTATTTTCTTTCTCAGGTTCATTCGGTGACTCTTCTTGCACCAAAGCATTTCTACTACTACCAGCCCTCTTACTAGCATGTGTACATTCAAAATATCTATGTCCTTCTCCACAATTGTAACAAGTTCCTCAAAAATTACCTCTGCTATAACCACCTCGGTAGTTACTACCTCTGCCTCTAGATGAACTTTCACCTTTCCACTCGGTCTTGCCTTTGTCCAGACTTATCTTTTCTGGTTTAGATCTACCATTTTCACCATTAGATCTACCTCTTCCTGTAGGGAATCTACCACCTTGACCTCTTTGTCTTTGCTCGTGTCTTTTTTTCAATTTCTCCTCAGCTTTCAATGCAAATTGATAAGCCTCTTCAATGTTCTCCAACTTAACCAAACTAATTTCCTCTTGGATGGAAACTCTCAAACCATTCAGGTATCTAGCAATTCTTTCCACATCATCTTCATCATGTCCAGATCTGATATCTAATCTATATAATTCCTCAGTATATTCCTTTACCAATCTATCTTTCTACTTCAAACTTTGCATTCACCTAGCTAGGTTAATTTGATAATCACAAGGTAAGAACTTTCCTTTCAATTTATTCACCATTTTATTCCATACCTTGATTTTGTCTTTGCCTTTCCTCTTCTAGTCTAATTGCAGATGTTGCCACCATAAGGATGCATGACCTTTCAACTTTGTGCTTGCAATTTTCACCTTCTTTTCTTTAGATACATTTTCATACTCAAAATATTTTTCCATCTCGGTGATCCAGTCTATCAATTCATCAGAATCCAATTTCTCACTGTATTCAGGAGGATTGAAATGTGGTGTTGACTTCAAGCTTGTCAATGCCTTCAAGAATATTTCCTCACCCTAATCCATCACAGGTGCAGGTTCTACTTCACCTTGTTCCACTTCAACTTCATCATCACTAACATCTTCAAGATGTTTGCCTCTTCTCTAGGTTGTTTCAACAGCTTCTAACCTAGCAGCAAGTTGTCTCAACATGCTTTCCAATCTTGAATCTGCTTCTCACCTCCCATGAACCATCTTGACAACCCTCTGCAATTGCAGGTCATATCGCAATCTACCACCCCACAACAATTCAACTAGGGCTTCTCAAGAGGAACCTACAAACCTAGATCCGTAGACCTAGATCAAGATATCATCTCGCTCTGATACCACCTGACCTAAGGCAAGGTACAAGAGGGGCCAAACAATGGCACGCCCTAATGATCCAGCCTGGTCAACAACATGTGGAAGCAAATAACAACATAGTGAGAGAGAGAATGCATCATCTTTCATTAATATTTTTCAAATTGAATCATACATGTCGGGCTGTAAGGCCTTCCCAGTTAGGGCTAGGTATTACAATGAATTACATAAGTCCTCAAACATGTGAGGATATGTCAACAATCTCCAATCTATTTGTAATACCCCAAAAATGGGCTATAGGTTCATTAACCTCCTACATCTTCAAATCGAATGAAATTGATATCAAAGTCCTAACCTAAGGCACATCTGCACATTATCGAATTTAATTGATTTTAACCTAAATTTTGCATTGGGGAATATTCTTAGCAATATTCCTATTTATCCTAATTATCTTTAATTTAATAATTATTTGGCGATAAATCCTATTTATCCTAAAGTTTGATTAATTGAATATTCTGAATATTTAATTAATCAGATTTAATACTCCCACTTAATTGTTTAATTAAATTTAATTAAATTATTCTTAAGTTGTATTATTTAATTTTGACGATAAATAAAAAATCTTATGACTAATTGATTAAATTCTTATTTAATTGATTAAAGTCAGTTGTCAATATTTAATAATATAGTTTTTGAATAAAAGTTTGATTTAATAACTGATTAACCTATAAATCAATTGTTTTAATTCAAAAATTAGTTAAGTTGAGAATAAATCACTTTATTTTTAAATTAATTTATAATTAAATCATGCACAATCATAAAAGCAGGCAACTAGAAATTAAACCTGAGTTTATCAAGAGTGATTTATGGCTTTTCTCTTGCATCCTCAAAGCCCTGGATTTCTATAAAACCAAGGCTCAGCTCTTCACAAAGGTCTGGCAATCACACTCGAATTTGCACAAATACTTTGGTGAATTGACGATTGAAGGATTGAGCACTTGCGATAGGAGATTTGTGAGATCTTTCATAGTTGATCATAGCTTCATATCATAGTTTCATATCATAGTTTCATAGCATAGTTTCATATCATAGATTTTCATATTCATTCATAGCATTTCTTAGATTAAATATGCATTCAAACTCAAATTCATACATTCTAGCTTAGATTCATATAGTTTCTCATTCTTATTGCATAGAAAATACAAAAATATAGATTAAATCTACATTCATATAGTTTTTCAGTTCTTTTGCATTCAAATCCTTCGTTTAGGTGTTGCATTGTCACTGATCTTGATTCCAATCTAACAACATCATACTCACACCTACTAAAAGGTAGTAAATCACCTGGTTAGCATAGTTTCAATTACTTGCAGATTTTGGTTTTTGCTAACCTCTAATGTTTTACTAAAGTGTTGTGTCTACAGCTAGGTACAAAATTCACACACACATTTCTAGTGCCCACCATGGGGCCCTGAAATAGGTTTCCCTTCTATTCTATCAATCTTCTATCATTTCTCTATCAAAACTCCCTTGCTGCTGCCTGTTCTGGTGTTTTTGAAGCAGTTTTTGAGGTTAAGGGTTTCAAGTTCTTTTTTTCAGATCTAGTATTCTCTGCAGGACATTATTTTTTGTTTAAGAAATTTATTTTTTTTAGCACTTTTTCTATCAAAATTGTGATTTTTAATTTTTTGTCAATACTTCCATACATCTCTATACGGATTCTCGCACAAGATTTTTCATCGCACCGCACAAAGTTTTGCTAGTTTCAGCACTTCCTTGTGCGAGATTTTATCCTTCATCGTGAGAGACCGTATTTCCTCACGTGGGACCATATCCTGACTCACGCGAGATTTTTCTACAGACACGTAGAATTTGTAGATTTGTACTTTTAGATTATTGATTTCCAATGCTCATTGTTTGTTGTTGATTTGTCTTGATTTTTTACTTTCAGATGTGTGCTAAATTATGGATTGTAGAGCATTGGAACTAAGGTATTCTTCTCAAGTTGATAATATTTTGATTTGGATTAAAACGAACCTCTCTTGTGTCAAGCTTGTGTGACTTTTCTTGCTTTCATATCACATACTTCATTTTGGGCTGTAAAATGAACATAGATTTGTTTTCTGCATATCTGTTACACATAGTAAATAGGCCATATGAACACTATTTGCGGATGATCTTGAGAGATTGGGCTTCTTTCACTTTTTTATTCATGTGAAGCTCTTCTTGACGAAGGATCCCCTTGTAGGTAGGGAGGTTACTGAGAGCATCTCACGTTCTACTAGATTTGTGTGTCTTCAACTTTTGATTGATACATTCTCTTTTTGGAGGGGTTGATAGATCATAAGTGGTTGACGTCATAGATCTTTGTGAGATAATCTTGGTCTTAGCATGTCGGATTAATCTATCTACTTTTTTTTGGTTAAAAGTGAAAAGGCTAGAGGACTATGCTCTACTCCCTTTTTGGGTAGTATCAGAAACTCAAATCCTTGAATCTGGAACCAGTCCCCATGTGGTATCTTTTGTGAGTCACCTTTAGAGAGGGTTAACCATAGTGGACATTCTCTTAATTGGGTCAACCACGTGGATGGAACCTCAAGTGGTAATAGCCATTTTCACCATGGTAGCAGCAGCCGCTATATAAATGTCCTTGTGGAGGAAATCTTCACAGGTGTGGTCTCTTGTTGGGCTGTCAGATCTCCCTAGTAGCTCTTGATTGATTAATTTCTTAGACTGTGTCAAAACCTTGGTGCACTTGGATTGGAGTTCACCCTCTTGAGATCATAAAAGTTGCAGAGTTAGACCATTACTACAAACCCTAGTGAGGCCAATTTTTCATTTTCTAGGAATATGTGTGTTATTGAAAAACTTTTTGGAACATACACAAGTAGTATTTCTAGGGATTAGAACAATAAGTCACTATTGCTTGTTCATGCACAAGGTTGCTTTTGCCCTTGTTCATTATTTTCAGACAATTGCTTACTTCCCTTGCTTGTTGTTTTGCATGATTGATATCTTCTTGGTTACTTGAAATGAACTATTACATGGATCTTCAAAATTTGCATAACAATCTGATACTAAAACATTGAAAAATTGCAAAATCTGAGCAAAAATCCTTTTCCAGAGTGAGAACTAAATATTCTATCAGAGAACAGCTAGCGTTGTGTCTCAAAATCTGTGCCTCAAAAACTATGTCTAAACTATCAAACTGTGTCCTTTTATCGTGCAAAATTTCACTTTTTGAGCATTCCTTCACGCGAGACAGCACATTCTTTTGTGCAACCTGGTACTTCCTCATGTGAAACAACATTCTCTCACGTGAACCTATCTTAAAATTTGCAAAATAGAGAGCTTATTACTGCCAATTGGTCAACTTTCCATCAGATCTAATTTTTGTCTGGGGTCTATATACCTATTTTCCTGTTGCACACTATCTGAAACTGCATGTCTAGAGTTGAGAAATAAAATCTTGGAATCTGTCAAACAAATCATTGCGTTAGAAACAAATCAGAGCCTATAACGAATCCATTCATTTTCCTAAAGTGGTCTCTTGAGTCTGATTTAGCCTTCTGATTTATCGATTTGAGTCTTTTTCATCTTGTATCAAAACCTTGTCAAAATTATCTTCAAATTCAGTCTTTTTACTAAACGACTAAGTGTTGTGAGCTCGTACCCACCATCTGTTGGGTGTCTACCCACACCTCTATGGTGTAGTATCCTTAATTTACATCTGATCTAATCTTTAATCACTTTAATCTTGACAAGGTTGCGTCATTCAATCTTCTTGAATCAATTCATTCTTCGGTTGTCTTCATCTTATTCTTTTGCTTCACCCAAGGTTAATGGTGGAAACTAGAGCTTCGTATCACAAGAAATCTAGAGAAGCACTTAACACTATACCTTTGACTAATCAAAAGGGTCCAACTCTTGAACAACTCTACAATTCTGGTCTTTACGAAGATGACGGTCTTGGAAATTTTTGATTGGAAACTAGTTACATACCCCCTCCATCAACTCACAGAGGTAATCAACAAACTCCACCTCAATCTAATCCAGGGAGCCCTAAAACTCCTAACATGTCTCATGAAGGGACACATCACGGGTCCCAAGGACATCAATCTCAACATGGTATGGATCAAGAACCTACACCTTCTAAAATTGCCCAATATCAAAATGATGATAAATTCAAAAGAATGATGAAGCATTTCTTGAAGGAAGATAGAGAAGCATACTTTCTAGAGTTAGCTCATCAAGGAGCTAAACTTCCTCCAAAATTTAATGTCAAAGATATCATTACACATGAGGAAGAAACTCCTATCATGGCTATGATGAAACAGATGCATGTCATGCAAGTCAAACTTAACAAACTTGAAAAAGAAAATGAACCTAAGGAGTTCTCCATGGAAGCTCTATGCCCTTTTCCATTTGATAAAGACTTGTACATGCTACCATTCCCTAAAAAAGTGGAAATGCCTAAGTATGATAAGTATGATGGAAACTCTGATCCTCAAGTTCATGTCAAAGAATTCTATACTCAATCCATGGAGTTCATGCACGAACCAACCTACTTAATGTGTCTCTTCCCTCGATCTCTGGGAGGAGAAACCATTCATTGGTTCTCTAGAATGCCTCCAACTATCAAAACTTTTGAGGAGTTAATCAAACTTTTCTATCAACAATACTCCTACAATATTCAACAACCGATCACCATGATCGACATCTACAATTGGAAACAATATCTAGGTGAACCATTCCTAACATTTCTCAAGAGATGGATGAAGAAATTTTCTCTATATGCTAGACCCATTCCAGAAATTGAGAAGTTGGAAATCTTCATCAACAATCTTGTTCCAGAACTCAACTACCACTTGCAAATGCAAAATCATACATCCTTTGATAAGATGGTAGAAAATGTAATCAAAATTGAGAAAGTACTTGTGCAAAAAGGAGACATATCACTTCAAAAGGACAAGTATGAATCTGGGTCTAGTTCTAAAGACAAGAACAAAAACTAGAATAAGAATAAAGGCATTATCACAGATGGTGTTGTTGATAATATTCATGCCCCATCTAAGGCACCCGCTTTCAATCTCACTATTGGCACCCAAGCCATCAAAGCTACTAAAGCTAAAACATCTGAATCTAACAAAAAGTCATTTGATTATAGACCTTGGGCTACAGATCCTAATCAAAAATTTAGTCCTCTTGGAGAATCCTTGGAATCTTCCATGAAAACTCTATTGGCGAACAAAATCATCTACTTGCTTGAGATAAAAGTATGTGATCCTGAACCTAAACCGAAATGGTGGAGGGAGAATGATTTCTGTGAATTCCATCGCAATAAAGGTCATAAGACTAATAAATGCATTCGCTTGAAGCACATCATACAAGACAAAATTGATAAGGGAGACATCACAATTGACAATCATAAGAGCAATAATGATCATACAACATTCACAAAACCATTTCCTAAACATGGTAAAGAAGATTCTTCTTCTCAGCCTAATATGGGTGCTAAAGTCAATTATGCCTACTCTGGAAATAATGCTGTCATCAATATGGTTGAACCATGCCTATCTGAGCATTGCAATGTCATCAAAATTGTAAGAAAAGATAGAGAAAATCAATCAGCTAATGCAGTTACTCAATCACAAGCTCAGGCACACCTACAAGGACAAATACTAGATTCATCCAATGTCCCTAAGGTGCCTTTCAATCTTTCATCTGCTTCTAAATAGAAGGCTACATCTAAATCTTCAAATCCTAAGGACACGAGGCCTACTTCATACAGTATTGTCCAACAACTTTAGCATACAAATGCAAAAATCTCCATGTTTGAGTTTCTTGGGATATCTCCAGCTCATAGAGCCATTCTAGACAAAGCTCTGCTCGGATCCAATGTTCCTGACAACCTTGATTTAGATAGATTCTAGACTATGGTTGGTCATCTTACATCTCTGTAGTATATCTCCTTTTCAAAGGAAGATGATAATTCCTTGAGTCATCCACATAACCAACCCTTGCATATTTAAGTCTTAATCCAAAACCATCATGTCAAACATGTGTTGATAGATGGGGGCCCTAGTCTAAACATTTGTTCTTTCAGCTTGATTACACAATTGGGATTTTCAGAGATGGCCATTGATCCTAGAAAGAAGATAACTATCAAAGCATATGATGAGCAAGAAAGATTTTCAAAAGGAACAATTATCCTACCTATCAGAGTAGGTCCTGTCATCAGAGATACTATATGTCAAGTTCTTGATCTACCTTTGGCTTACAATATCCTTCTAGGGAGACTCTGGATACATGAAATGAAAGCCATTCCCTCTACATACCATCAGTGTTTGAAATTTCCTTATGAAGGAGTAGATGTGATGATTCCAACTGATCTGTATACAACTTATACCTTGAAAGAGAGTGTTGATAAACTTGTTCCTAATAATAGAGAATCTTCCACTAAGCAAACAGATGTAGCTTCAACATCCAAGATGGATAAAATTGCTAAAGAGGTTAAGATCAAAGAAAGTGGTATGGGAGAATATACTATAGAGCCAGTCTTATCTTTGACGTCTCTCCCTATCTCGCCTAAGTCCTATGGACAAACTCTGAAACAGTCCAAACTAGATTCTAAAGAACCTCTTGAGGCATATAAAGGAAATTTTGTTGCAGAACAAGTATCTAAACAAAAGTTTGAAGAGGATGAAGCTGTGCTCGTATGGCTATACAAAGATGAACCTAAATCTCAAGTTGTTAAAAAATGTCATGCTAAAATACCAAATATCCCTTCTAAGTCATATGGCCTAGGAGACAAATTGATCACAAAAATGGGATATAAAGGAAAAGGACCTCTAAGACTACAGGGTAAAGGTCTTCTGTCACCTCTTGATCATCGTGGCTGAGAAAACAAGAATACAATAGGTCTAGGATACAAGAAGAAGCCTTTCTGTCTTAGCAAGAACTCCCCACATGTCTTAGAACAGGTTGAGCCTTCCACATCAAATCAACTAAAGGGAGAAACAACAAAACAATCTGATAGTGATGATTCAGACACCACTGAAGATCTCGTTCCCTATGAGCATTTGCCTAAAGAAATAAAAGACCTCCTTGAAGCTGAAGATGATCTAGTAAAAAGAATTAATGTAGAAACACAAGAACCTACTATAGAGCAAGAGATAGTTGCACCACAAGAACTAGCTAATCTCAAAGACAATCAAACAGACAAAGAGGAAGGTGGGAGTTATTCTGAGATAGATTCTCATGAGTATGAATTCAAATCAGAATTTGAGGGTAACCCTTCTTGGGGTATTCATCCTGACTTTACTCATGTTCTTAGATTTCCTAGAGGCATAGATGAAGAATCTAATGACTATGAATGGGGAGCCATTCTAGAAGAAGATGAACTTATTATAGAAAAACATGTTAATGTTATTCACCAATATGTACCTAAACCCAACGTAAGTCTAGAGTGAAATGATGAACTTATCGAGTTTGATCCACTGATGGCTAGAGTGGACTTCCACAATGACATTGAGCCTATTCACGAATTGAACGTCTTAAGTTGTAATATCACCTTTGAACTCGAGCATTAGGTTAGGGCCAATGATGACTGATCCATATCTGTAAACACTCTTTGCCAGTCTTTTACCACTTTGACTATCCAACATCCTGACCTTCTTGACCAAACTTCCACAAATTCGAGCTATGGTATTTATACCTTCCCAAATGACTATGCCCTTGCTTGCTACCTAAATGCAGTTGAGCCTATGAGGACTTCCATCAGTGAACCAAGTGTTAGCATGATGGAGTCAGACATCAAGTATCTTAGTCAGAAAAATAAGAATAAGAATAAAAAGAAAAGGAGTTCTGAGGGTGAAAACTACTTTGTGGCAGTCTTAGAACCTACGAAAGTAAAAATAAAAGATGTATCTGAAGGTGAAAACCTCTCTGAGGCACCTAAGGATGATATATTTGATGTCCTTTTGAGTCATTTACAGGATAGATCTCTAGTTCTAATTGAGCCCACTCAATCCATCAACTTGGGAATAGCAGAAGAACCACAGTTGATTCATGTAGCACAATCTTTATCAGAGGAAGAGAAGAAAACATTCACAACATTCCTAATAGAAAAGAAGATCAATTTTGCATGTAGTATTCAGATATGCCAGGGTTGGATCCTAATCTTATAATGCACCATTTGTCTATAGCTGCCAATGTCAAACTTGTTAAGCAAAAATTGAGAAAGATACATCCACATGTTGCACTCTTGGTAAAATCTGAATTAGAGAAACTACTGAAAGCCAGATTCATCCGTGTTATTTATTATGCTGAATGGATCTCTAATATTGTACCTACTTTAAAACTAGATAGATCAATAAGAGTATGCACAGATTTTAGAGATGTAAACAAGGCATGCCCTAAGGATGATTTTCCACTACCTAACATTGATATGATAGTGGACATGACTGTGGGTTTTGAGATGTATTCTTTAATGGACGGTTTTTTTGGATATAATCAAATAAAAATTTCTCCAGAGGATTAAGAGAAAATTTCTTTTACATGTGCATGGGGTAACTTCTATTGGAATGTCATGCCATCTGGGCTTAAGAATGCTGGTGCTACATATCAGAGAGCTATGACATCTATTTTTCATGACATGATGCATCGAACCATGGAGGATTATGTTGATGATACTTTAGCAAAATCTATGATTAGAGATGAACATCTAAATGACTTGAGCAAGATACTAAACAAAATGGAAAAATTTAGTCTCAGACTAAATCCTAAGAAATGTGCTTTTGGTGTCACTTCTGGAAAGCTCTTAGGATACATAGTTTCAAAGAAGAGCATTGAAGTTGATCTAGCTAAAGTAAAGGCTATAATGGAGATGCAACCCTTGAAGAATATTAGTCAAATGAGGACATTACAAGGGAGAGTTCAATCTATCAGATGCTTCATATCTCAGCTAGCAGATATATCACAACCTTTTACAAAGACATTACATAAAGGTGTGACCTTTGCATGGAGCAAGGAATGTGAAAAGAACTTTAATCATATCAAGAAATATCTATCAAATCCTCCTGTCTTGATGCCTCCCATTCAAGGGAAGCCTTTGATCTTATATGTCTCCGCTATAGATACATCATTGAGGGCATTGCTTGCACAACATGATGAGAATAAAAAGGAAAGGGCTATATATTATATCAGTAGAACATTGGTGGCATATGAAAAGAACTATTCTATGATTGAAAAGACTTGTCTAGCTATGATCTTTGTGTCATACAAACTGAGACATTATATGTTGGCTCATACCATGCATTTAGTAGCTAATGTTGATCCACTAAAGTACCTACTAAGCAAAGTTGCCCTCATGGGTAGATTAGCCAAATGGGTCATGCTCTTAAGTGAATTTGACATTGAATATGTTGAAAGAAAAGCCATTAAAGGCCAACTTATTTCTAATCAATTAGTAGATGCACCTTTGTTTGATGATACACCAATGCAAATGGAATTTCTAGATTCCTCTATCATGAATCTTTCTTCTAGAGAATGGAAATTATTCTTTGATGGCTCCTATACACAAAATGGATCTAGAGCAGGCATTTTGTTTATCACTCCTCAGGGATACTCCATTCGTAAAGCATTCAGAATCAAATTTCCTTGTACAAACAATATTGCTGAATATGAAGCCCTTTTAAATGATATGAAAATAGCAATTGAGTGGAGAGTAACATAATTACACATTCATGGAGACTCACAACTTGTTATCCATCAAGTCAATGAAGTGTATCAAATGAAAGATGAAAATCTTATTCCATACAAGAGAATGGTAGATGATCTTAAGAAATACTTCATATCTATCACATTTGAGCAAATACCTAGAACAAAGAACAGGGTTGCCAATGCAATGGCAACATTATCTACTTTATTACAACAACCTGAATATGAGCTATGCTACGAGTTCCTGGTGGAAGCACTATCTTATCCTGCATATGATTCCCCTGAAACCTGCATGATTTTCACTATTGTAGGTCATGATTCATCCAGATATAAAAACCTATTCTCCTATCTCAAAGACCAAATCATTCCCAATACCTTTAACCACCATGAAAAGAGATACCTTATCTGTAATGCCTCCCGATATGTTATCATTGGTCACGATCTGTACAAATGAGGTCTAGATGGTACGCTACTTAGATGTTTAGAACAGGAAGAGTCTCAACGTACATTAGAGGAAGTCCATGATGGTATTTGTGGATCACATTCTAAAGGTTTAACACTAGCTTGAAAACTTATTAGGGCTGGGTACTATTGGCCTGAAATGGAGAAAGATGCAATCAAGTTTGCTAAGAACTATCAAAAGTGCCAAGTACATGGTAACTTAATTTATGCTCCAGGGAGAGATTTAATTCCCTTTACTACACAATGGCCTTTTCACCAATGGGCATTTGATCTTATAGGATCCATACATCCTCATTCTTCTAATGGACATACCCATATAATCATAGCTACAGATTATTTCACAAAATGGGTAGAAGTAGTCTCTTTGACACAAGCAATTGGAAAACAAATATCTATGTTCATCTTGAACTACATCATATATCGGTATGGTATTCCACATTCTATAATCACATATAATGGTGGACAATTCAAAAACAAAGACCTAGATGATTTATGTGCTAAATTCAAGATTACACAACATTGGTCATCTATCTACTATCCTCAAGGGAATGGACAAGCAGAGGCTTCTAACAAGAATCTATTGAAAATCTTGCACCGTACAGTTAATAAGACAGGAAGAGACTAACATCTCATGATCAATCCAGCTCTCTAGGCCTACAGAACAAGTATCAGAATGCTTGCTAGGGCTACACCTTTCGCTTTAGTTTATGGGTTTGAAGCGGTATTGCCTATTGAGGTTGAAATCCCATCACTAAGAATCAAAATGCATGGTCTAGTAACTGATGATGACTACAGAGTTTCTAGGTTGCAAGAATTTGAACTACTAGATGAGCGCAAACAAGTAGTGTATGATCATCTTAGAGTGTATCAGAAAAGAATGTCTAGAGGCTACAACAAGAAAGTCAGACACAAAATTTCAAGTTGGCGATCTAGTCTTGAGAGAGAATCCTAAAAATCAATCACATCGAGAACGCAAGGGGAAGTTTGAACCCAACTGGCTGGGTCCTTTTGTTATCACTGCTACTTTTGGCTCTGGATCCTATCAACTCTCAATGACTAAAGGAGAACAGCTCTGAGAACCAATCAACATTCTCCATTTGAAGAAATTGTATGCCTAAGGCATTCAGTGTATGGTAAAATGTCCTGAAATTTTTTTTAAAAATTTGAAAAAGTCCTAAAAAAAATGAACATCTTGGTGAAAACCTAGCAATGGGAACCTTGATAATTCACAAAAAAATAAAAAAATACCAAAAATATCAAAAAAATTGGAAAAATGAAAAATACAAAAAAATGAGAAAAAGAAAAAGTGCCTTGGTGAAAACCTGGAAACAGGCGCTTTGGTAGCAAAAATAGAATCTCTGCCAAGATGGTGAAAACTGAGCCAATGGGTGCCACTTGTTCAAAACACTCCATCTATCAGCGCAATCTTGGTCTTTCCCAGCTTTCAGTCTTGCTTTAGTTTATAGATATTTCCTGGTTTGTTTCTACATATCCTTGTTTCAATAAAGTCAGTATGTACACCAATCGGCTCAAGCGTTTGTATCCTATCAATGCTTAACACTTGGGGGAAATCAATGCCATATCCTATGGCCTCCAGTACATCTTAGACAAGTCATATCCAATCAGAGTGCTTTGAAGCTTCATCTGAGTCAGTTAGTGAGTCTCCTCTCCAAAAAGGATTTTGCATCTACAACAACGCAATCAAACACAAACTGAAAACAATCTATGCTTTTTACATGCTTTTATCTCCTTGTATGCTTACTGATTCACATTGAGATTTCTGTATTTTGTGTCCTTTAAGATCTTTGATGATGTCCTTTACAAGATTTAGAGAGTGATGACTGGGGGCATAATCTTTTCTTTGTCTTCTACTTGTATGTGAAAATCTAACAACTTTGGAAATTTTGGATTGAAATGGTGTCCGTCTATAAGAGCCTCTATCTCGTATTGGATGGCCATGCGTACCTCGACCATTGATACTCAAAAAATTCAAAGAAGTTTGATCTAACTATTGTCTTTTTGAGTGATTTCTTTCTCCTACTGTGAAACGCAATCTTACCTAAGGATGTGAATGATAAAGGGTCACTACAGATAATTCACACTGGATTTAGAATGATCTCTTGACTGCTTGATGTGTTTGTAATGCAAGGCATATTCAGGTCATCATGACGTTTATGTTCTAATGCTTACACAAATTGTTATATCAAAATAGACATGATATTCAGGTCATCCTGGCATTTGTGCCTTGGTGCTTATATCTAATCCAACATTCTGAAAATAAAATCAATATTCATATGTCCATGGTTGCCTAACTAGTGGGTGTTGTATTGATTCCTGTGCATACAAATTGATATTCATATGTCTGTGGTTTTAATAACTAATGGGCATTGTATTGATTTATCCGGTTACCTAAAAGTTCAATGATGAGAATGAATCGACACATGATCAGTGACTAGGTCCTAGGTCCTAGGTTTGCATTTCATTTTGCACTTTGCATGATCTCACAAATTGCTTGAACACTTAAATGACTCTTCAAAAACAAAAATGCTAAACATATCATATGGACTGAGCTTTGTATGAAGGTCCCTCCAACGAAATAGCAAGTAGAATCCTTTTTCGGGATCAAAATCAAAATCTGAGATCATTCATATTATTAACTACTTGCATAATCAACCTTCAATCATCACAGAAATCTAGAATTCAACTTAATTGATTATCTTACATCAAACTATCAAAATTTAAACTTGGTCAACTATGGTCAACTCATGCTTTAACCTAGTCAAACTTGGTCTTCTGGACCTCCAAATGATGCAGAACACCTTCTCGGATGTGTATAACCACTTCTCAAATCAATTAACATGCTTCTAAACCATTCAATGCTAACTTTTCTTGTCAGATTTCAATTTTAATCCCGAAGGGGGCATGGTATTACACATCATTCAAAATCTGTAAATCTCAAGTCTATAAATCAAATCTTTCTTAGTAATCAAGACAACAACCATGTGTAGTTGCTGATTCATCTAAAGTCTTCGTTGCTTGGGGAAAATCTATTATCACATGAGGCATATCAGATTCATCAAGATCCATATCAATCTGGTATCCTAAATCTATCTTGTAAACTATATCAGCTTTTCGTAACCATCAGTTCATTAGTGTTATTTCCTTGGTTTTTCGTAACTGATGGGTTTAGGATGTGATACCAATATGATTCATACAAGGACATTTAGGTTTGGAATCAGTCACTCGCTTCTTCGCAATCATAAGGTTCAGAATCAAGCATTTTGGCACTTTTTTGTAATCACCGATTCATTGTTGCTATAGTTGACATTATCTCTGGTCATTCAGGACCTAAATCTTAAATCTTGAATCTTTAAATCTTTCAATCGGTTTCTGTCTCGGAATCAATTAATCTTTCAAATCAGTTTCATACATCTTTATCATACACAGACTATTCTTTGAACCACTACGCTTTGCATAGTGATTCAAAGAGGGGCAAAATGTAATACCCCAAAAATGGGCTATAGGTTCATTAACCTCCTACATCTTCAAATCGAATGAAATTAATATCAAAGTCCTAACCTAAGGCACATCTGCACATTATCAAATTTAATTGATTTTATCCTAAATTCTGCATCGGGGAATATTCCTAGCAATATTCCTATTTATCCTAATTATCTTTAATTTAATAATTATTTGGCGATAAATCCTATTTATCCTAAAGTTTGATTAATTGAATATTCTGAATATTTAATTAATCAGATTTAATACTACCACTTAATTGTTTAATTAAATTTACTTAAATTATTCTTAAGTTGTATTATTTAATTTTGACAATAAATCAAAAATCTTATGACTAATTGATTAAATTCTTATTTAATTAATTAAAGTCAGTTGTCAATATTTAATAATATAGTTTTAGAATAAAAGTTTGATTTAATAACTGATTAACCCATAAATCAATTGTTTTAATTCAAAAATCAGTTAAGTTGAGAATAAATCACTTTATTTTTAAATTAATTTATAATTAAATCATGTACAATCAGAAAAGCAAGAAACTAGAAATTAACAATCAATTTTGAATTGAAACTCAACATCTAATGATGAGTTGAAATTTTATCTAAAACTCTATTTTGAGTTAAACACTGCTTTTGCATGATTTTATGAGTTTATTTATTCTTAATTTCTTGATAACTCAAAAATCAAACCTGAGTTTATCAAGAGTGATTTATGGCTTTTCTCTTGCATCCTCAAAGCCCTGGATTTCTATAAAACCAAGGTTCGACTCTTCACAAAGGTCTGATAATCAACACTCGAATTTGCACAAATACTCTAGCGAATTGGCGATTGAAGGATTGAGCACTTGCGACAGATGATTTGTGAGATGTTTCATAGTTGATCATAGCTTCATATCATAGTTTCATATCATAGCTTCATATCATAGTTTCATATCATAGTTTCATAGCATAGTTTCATATCATAGATTTTCATATTCATTCATAGCATTTCTTAGATTAAATCTGGATTCAAACTCAAATTCATACATTCTAGCTTAGATTCATACAGTTTCTCATTCTTATTGCATAGAAAATACAAAAATATAGATTAAATCTACATTCATATAATTTTTCAATTCTTTTGCATTCAAATCCTTCATTTAGGTGTTGCATTGTCACTGATCTCGATTCCAATCTGAGAACATCATACTTGCACCTACTAGAAGGTAGTAAATCACTTGGTTAACATAGTTTCAGTTACTTGTAGATTTTAATTTTTGCTAACTTCTAATGTTTTACTAAAGTGCTGTGTCTACATCTAGGTACAAAATTCACACACACACTATTATCTTCTTACTTCCAACTAAAACTGCCTCCCTAAACTACAACCAAACAACTACATTTATACAAGAGTCTACCGAACTGAGTCGGCCTTTAGATCCACAATCAATGGAAGAAACGGTCAGATCTAGGACCACACACTTCCCATTGATGGATTCCAGCATTAAATCTGTGACCCATAATAAATTCACAAGTTAGCCCAATAGAAACTCAAAAGAAACTACTCGGTAAGCAAGGATGACTGAGCAACAGACAAGCATCATTGAGCACCAGTGAAACAACCGACCACCCAGGAGATAAATGACCACACTTGATAACCAAAGGAAACCGACCAACTCAGTCAAAGAGGGAACCGAGCAACACAGACAAACTCCAAATGTTTTTGGTGACACAAGATTGCCAAGGACCCAGGATGCTCTTGCATCACATAGGAATTCACCTTTATATGGTTCCTAGTTGATCTCACAAGTTGGATTCACAACCCTTAAATATTGTATTATTTAAAATAAAAGAAAATTCATCGTAACTTCGACGACCTATCAAATTCCACCCATGGGGATGTTGTATGTTTGATAGTATCCTTGTCAGATGTGCACCTTGTCAGTCATCAGAAGTTTGATGACCTGTCAAATTCTACTGATGAGGATGTTGTGTGTCCAACAACATCCTCGTCGGTTGTGCATCCCCTGACGGTCGTCAAAATCATGACGATCTATCAAATTCCAGACGATCTATCAAATTCCACTGATGAGAATGCCATCAGACAAATAGTATCTTTGGATGCAACCTCTTATCAAAAATTTGATGCATAGTGGTGTCAGAATTCTTAGGTTATCGAGCATCGTCGAACATACCGACAACAAGTTTTTGACGGTGATGTTTGTTAGCAGTCTGACGATGTCCTATCAAAATTCCAATGAAAAGCCACTGGAATTATACCCTGAATGTACTAGCGAGGAGATCCTAATGGAACACAAATTGACACTTCCTATGTTTGATGGGTTTGACTATGTTTATTAGGAGGTAAAGATGTAAGCATATCTGATTTCTCTTAGTTATGAAACTTGAAAGTCTTTTAAGAAACAATATGTGAAACCAACAAATGGGGTGAATAATCCTTGTGAGGTCATGAATTTTGAGGAAGATCAGAAGGAAAGGTATGTTATTTTCAATGCTCTTTCTAAGAATGTGTCAATAAAATTTGTATCATTAGAAATTTCTCTGATGTTTTCAATAAACTAGTAAGCACTTATGAAGGAGATGATATAGTCAAACAAGCTAAGTTGCACAATGCTAAAGATAAATATGAATTTTTGTGGATGGAAGAAGATGAAAATATAACAAGCTATTTGTAGAAAATAGATGATGTTACAAATAAGATCATAAATTTTGGTAGTGACTTGAAAGAAAATGATGTTAGGAAAAAGCTACTCAGAACCCTTACTAAATCCTATAGTTCTACGGTTTTTGTTATACAAGAATCAATAAATTTTGAATAAATATACTAAAGAGCAGAGTCATAGCTCCTTACTTGCTTTTGAGATGAGAGAATTTGGTGCTACTAGTGCAAGCACAAAAACTACATTTAAAGCTACTATTTTAGGAAAAAAAGACGAATCTAATGAGAAAGACTCTGGTGAGATTGAGGCCAACTTTGTGACAAGAATGAAGAAGGGAATTATAAAGTAAAAAGGTATGTTTCCCTTTAAATGTTTCAATTGTGTAAAGATAGGTTATTATGCTTCTAGATGTCTTGACAAAATCATCGAAAGAAAAAATAAGGAAAATAAAGAAAGTTTAATAAGAAGGCTTATTATGTCAAAGAAGATGCTAGTATTTCTGGTGATGAATCTGATTGTGAAGACAATGAATGCTTATTTTTTGCTATAAAGGAATAGTTTTGTTTTGCTAACCTTGGCAAAATTGTGAAGGAAAAATCTTTGGAAGTTGTTACTAGTACTACAGATATTACAGCTTCTTTTTCTCATGTTAGAAGAGATAAGGACGAATGACTTATTGATAGTAGATGTTCAAATCATATGACTAGTAACAAGAGTAAGTTTGTGAAGCTTGAAATTATGATAGAGGTGTTGTTAGATTTGGAGATGATCAAACTCCTAAGATAGTTGGCGTAGGTTCAATTAGTTTTAAAGGGAAATCATATCACTGACAATGCTTACTACGTTAAAGACTTAAATCATAAATTGTTGAGTGTAGCTAAAACTTGTGAGAATGGATATAATCTATTTTTTAGGATGATGATTGTGAGATCAAGAAAAGATCTAGAATAGTGATTGATGCCCGAAAGAACATAGATGGAAATGTTTATCAGTTAGATCTCTCCGACCCAAACTTGAATCTCTCTTGTCAAATGATTGAGCACAACCAACTCTAATACCAATTAATAAATAATTAAATTGACAAAATTACAAAACAAAGAAAACATAGATTCAAAACACACAACACAAATTTATAGTAGTTCACCAGAAAATTGACTACATCCACTTTCAAGCAAAGCAATCTTTATTATTCAATTCTCCGATTACAAATCACACAATAGCAACATGCTTTTACAAGCCAAAGGTACTTATCGAAGGGAAAACAAAGTGACTGTTGGATTTCGTATTTAACAATTGATGCCACCCATGAGATCTACTTCTTGACAATTATACAAGATTGATCAGCAAAGCTCATCTAATCCGGGACAGTCAATTATTTCAAAATGTTGGAGCTCTAATAGACCGCGAATACATTTCATATTGTTTAGCATTCTACAGTCCGTCAACTCCACTATGACATTTTTGGGTAGAAATTCGATCTCCATTAACTGGTCATTGTGTCTGAGTATGAGAGTTTCAAGTCTGGGACAGCAGTTTTCAGAAATCGATAGCCTCGTCAATAATGTGTCGCTTAGTTTTATAAGTTCGAGCCTAATCAAAGATGAAGATCCTGAGAAGAAATCGAATTGTTCTATTGGGCAGCCACTGATCTCCAAACTCTGAAGGTTACCCAATTGCCAAAGTCCTCCTGGTAAAGACATCACTTCTGGCAGGTTCTCAAGGCTTAGAATCTGTAACTCATTTAAGCGTCCCAAAGATTCTGGTAAACTTCCCAAGCTGCAGCAATCTGTGATGAAAAGGCTACTCAAAGAGGACAGAAAGCCAAGAGAATCTGGTAAGCTTGTCAACTGCGGACTACCAATCCTAAGCGTTTCCAAATTGCTGAGTTGACCAATGGTATTCGGTATATTTCTTAAATTGGTATCTTCCACATTCAGCTCCCTCAAAGACGCCTGATTTGTGATCTGCAGAGGAAGCTCAAGCAATTTGCGGCATCTTGAAAAGCACAATTTCTGTAGCTTTGACATGTTTTCAAGAATGTCTGATTTAACTGAGAGATTCCGACAACCCGATAAATCCAGGTAGCGAAGATATTTGAGCTGTTTAAAAGAATCCGGCGACATTCCCAACTTCTCGCAAGAACACAGGTCTATATGCAGCAAATTTGTTAACTCTCCGAAGCGGATGGGTAGTGAGGACAGCACCTTGCAAAAACGTAGCTCCAGATGTTCAAGCGACTGGAGATCACAAAACTCTTCTGGCAATGTTTTAATGCTGAACTCCTCTCCAAGATAACCTATCAAGGCTATCTTCTTCAAATGCTTCAGACGACATATTGAACTCGGAAACCTTTCCAAACTACTGCCCCAGGTAGCAGTGATAGTCAGTTCTCTCAACTGCAAAGGAGGCTGTCACCAATTTTGAATTCAATTTAGTTAGACGGAAAATAAGGTTGTAGGTATAAAATCTTAATAGACACAAAGCAAGAACCTTACCTGCTCATGATCTTTCCACATTTCATTTAAGCCGGAAGCATCATAAAGCTCCAAGACTCTTAGTTCTTTCAATGAGAGCCATGCTGGAAGATGTGTGTGTTTGAAGTTAAACCAACGAAGCCACACTAGACCTTTCGATAGCGGGGCAAATTCTTCAGTAAAATCGTTTCCTGTAACAACAAGAAGCCGTAGCGACCATTCCATCCAAGAATTTCGCACTAGCTCCATGCACTCTTGAAAGGGCGGCTGGTAATGAGAGGAACACTTTGGGAACTCTTTATGAGCTGGGCATGATGCAAATTGAGTTGTGGCGGCCATTATGCCCCGAGTCAGTGGCATTTTCTGGATGGCAAAAGAGGAGTCTAATAAACTTTTCTGAATGCACGTACAGAGACTATAGGAGGCAATTTTTTCTGTACACGTCACAGACAATAAAAAGAAATGATAAACTCACCTGGGAACGTGTTTGAATACTTGTAATCTGCCCGGGTAACCAAAGACGATAAGGGGGATATTTAGCTGCTACGTCTCTTACCATATCTCGAAGATCATCATGCATTCTTATTCGGTTCTGGTGATCCAGCTCAGCATAACCACTATTCACAAGGGTTTCCAGTAAGTGCTCACGGCTCCACCCGGATCCATCCCATAAGGCAATGACCACGCTTTTCTTTTCACCTATGAGAAAACAAGCTATATCCGATACAGCTTCTTGGATTAGCTGATCGTGTCCTGTTTTGAGGCTCGGTCTAGAGTCCTCACGGGGCAATATTCTGGCTAACTTTTGAAACTGATTCCCGCAGTGACGTTCAGATTTGCCGTAAAGCTGCCCAAGTAGACGCTTGCGACTATTTCTGAACTTTCCAGCCAGATCTTCAGAGACTTGAACAGGATTTCTGGCTACCATTTTTTGTACCTCCTTCATCGGTTTTATAACAGAGTTCACTATACTTTTCATCACCTTCCTCATCTCACTAATTTGTAATGTAAAAGAAATATCAATCAACCATAACAAATATATCATAAATAAATAAATCAATGGTAACAAATATATTATATGATATCAAATATAATATATTATATGGTAACCATAACAAAGATACCTCTCCTTTTTCTTCTTATTCTACTTCTGCATATTTTTTTTTGCTCTTTCATTCTAATTTGTCTAGGGAGCTTCTTATTCTCTTTTTTCTCCCTCTTCTTTCCTGCCTAGTTTTTTGTGTCTCCCCCCTCCCCCTTTTATGTCTTGCAACACGGTTGGTCTGCCACTTTTCTTACAATTCTTGCCCTTTTTGTTTTCTGATGATGGATCACGGAGTGTGATCCAAAATGTTGATCTAAAAACTACACACAATCAAATCCAAAAACGCATACATAAATATATTATAGATCAATATGTTGAGCTTCAGGCATTCATAGGATTTTTTAGGCTCAATATTATATTAGTATGGTATATTATTTTTAACATTTCTTTGAGTTACATTTTAGTGATAGTTTTTAGAGAGGAAATTTTTATAGGCCATATTATTAGTTGGGTTTTTTGTTTTTTTTTAAATTTTTAGAGTTCAATTTTTAATTTATATTTGTGAGATCATTTTTTTTATAAAATTGTAAAAGTACAACCAAAATAAACAAATAGAATGTGTTCATAATTTTCACAAATTTACTAAATTTATGTAGAAAAAGATATCAAAACATTTAGAAACTTATAATATCTATTTATTTTTTCCTTGTGGATTTTATTCTAAAGTTTTCATAATAGTTTTACTTTTATTTTTTAAATTTATTTTCAATCTTGTTTTAATTTTGAATACATTTTTTCCCATCTTCTTATAATTCATTTTTCACCTCTTTTCTATTTTTCATTCTCACTATGAAATTTGTTTCATATAAATAGATAATTAATGATTTTAAAAATATTTCTATGTTTTATATAAATTAAAAAAGATATTACATTTCTATATCTCAAATAATTTGTTTTATGTTTCTATATTTTAATTAGAGAAATATACAATTCTTCACATTTGGAAAGTCTGAGTTAAATTTATTAGATGCAAATAGATTGGTTGGTAAGATAATTGTATTTTTAAATGATCTTTTATTGTAAATAGATTTTTTTAAAAATATATAAATATGCTAGTTTATAATGTAAAAGAAATATTATCAACAATAACAAATATATTATAAATAAAATAATAAATCAATCAATCATATTATAAATAAATAACAAAAATCTACAATAATAAAACCCTAAAATTTCATTATAAAAATTTGACTTATCAAGTAAATACTTACTCATTATGCTGAAGCGTGTACCCAGGATAACATGAAAGTTTGTACAAAGCAGTCTTCCACTCCTCGAGTTTTTGCTGGGGATATGTGCAAGCGTGCTCAGAAAAAGCCTTGGCATAGATTCCTTTCCCTTGAGCCAGGCATGGCAGATCGAGAGGGTGAACATGATAGAATATAGGAATGATGGGTGTGCCACTACGGACCACACAGGAAAGCTCCATCAAACAGCGCGGGGATAGGGCATAGTTCATCGACAATATCACAATATGGAATGAAGCATTGCTTATTGCATTTTCTATTTCTCTTGTTATGTGATTGCCGGTGTCAGCGACTTCTGTTCCCGTAAGGCCCTTGAAATCAAGGATATTGGAGATATAAGTAGCAAGCTTCTGTGTGTCGTTTATATGGTAGTTAATGAAGAACTGGTGCTTCTGGAAGACATTTCTAGAGACATTAAATGGGACTGCCATGGCACAGAGACAAAAAGACGAATGAACCTCACTTTGCTACGAGAGGAGCGGTGAGAAGGCGGGGCACAGGAAATAACATTGTAAGGCAAAACAACTGAATTTCTGAAGAAAAAGGATGGAGTCCGCGTACGATGAGCTGGCGGGAAATTGCGTGGAAATGTCGATGAAAATGGATAGAAGCGTAGAAGATGCGCTGAATGGCTTTTTTATCGGACATTATGACTTCCAATCTTCCTCGAAGCTACAGCCATCTCTGCACAACTTTATTAAAATTCGGTGCAATGAATTCTTTGCATATGAAAATGACAAACGGGTTCCCAATTGTGGTTGAGATTTATACGTGAAAATGTTTGACGTTAGAAAGGAATTTAACTTTACTAAAGTTCGGTGCAATGAATTCTCCGCATTTAAACATGACAAATGTGGTTGAGATTTCTACAAGTGTTTGACATTAGAAAGGAATTTTTGGTACTTCATAGAGGTGGAGAATTTGTATTCATGGAAGAGATTTCATTAAGTTTAAAATTTAGAGGGGGTTAAGGTATGTACATTTAGTTTATAGAAAGGTTAGGTACTGCTTTCTATAAAGAGTATAAGGTAGTCCCACATTAATGTTGCTATATGTTGACCTAAAAATAGATGGCTGATATAGTGGATTATAAAAGCTCCTTTATTTTGTTACATTAGGTGTCTACCACAATGAGTACAAGATAGTCTCACATTGTTATCATATGTTAATCCCAAAATAGATAGTTGATAAAATGGACTTTAAAAGCTCATTTCCTTTCCTAGAGAGGGTCCATGATAGGAGTTAAGTAGCTCGCTTTAAGCAGTTTAGTGCGAAGGAAGGGAGAAAGGGATAAGGCTTAAGGCAGTTTAGTTTCAACATATATTTTATAACTAAAATAAACTATTTAAAGTTTAATTATCTATCAAAATTTTAAATATAAATATTGATGCCTACGAATAAAATTATCAAAAAGTTAAACATGAGTTATAATATTTGCTATATTTTCAAAGTAAAAAAAAAATAAAAATAAATTATTAAAATAGGAAAGAAAGTTGTTAAAAGAAAAAAAATTATAAATAAAGAAATTAAGTCTAGACTAAAGGGTGGACAATAGCTTAGAGTGGACATAATAAAGTATGTGTATTATGATTGAAATATGGGAAAAGTTATCCTAGAATAACATTTGGATTAACCTAGGATCAAATCCCTTTCCTATATAACATTAGAGGTGTGAATTTGGGCTTGACTCGTTGTCCAAAAGAAACAGTCAGTTGATTCACAATATTGTTGATTGCACATGATTAGAATTGGTTGAGGGAATATAGATATAGATATAGATATAGATATAGATATATATATATATATATATATATATATATATATATATATATATATATATATATATATATATATGTATGTATGTATGTATGTATGTATGTATGTATGTATGTATGTATGTATGTATGTATGTATGTATGTATGTATGTATGTATGTATGTATGTATCTATATCTATATCTATATCTATGGTACAACTTGAAAAATAGAAATAATAAGGTAAATCTAAGATGAAGATACAACAAGAAACTCGGTACTAGAATTTGGAGCTGATTGTGTTTGATATAAGTGTTGGGTTTCCTATTCCAAGGATGATGAAGGCTTCAAGAGACGACTGAAAATAGAATCAAGAAGCTTTGTACACCTATCTTTTAAAAGTCTAGGTCAAAGTAGTAGGACATGGTTGTTCATGGTTTTCCTAGTTTGAGGGTTCTTGTCTATTATGTGGTTTAGCACTATCTATCAAAATTTACTTTTATCATCTCCAACTTCTTCACTATCAGATTCAAACTCGTGCACCAAAAAAGTGATAAAAATGGTTGTGCAAAATAGGAGATTTTTAAGCCAAACATCACATTGGTGTTCCTACCTCCACACTAACAATGATGAGTGATAGAGTGCATGCCCTTGCAAGGACAAAGCATAAAGAAATGATGAAATACTGAAATGATAAGATTGCCTTAGCTATGAACCTTCTCAAGGAGCTCAACATACTGGTGGTGATACAATGCTCCTTTGGAAGTTTTACAAGTGTTAGTGCAATAACATATTAATGACAATACATTTAATAAATGTTTAGAATTATTGTAGTTTAAATCTTTCTATTTTGATAGTTCATCCTTTGTATGATTTCTATAGATTAGATTAGATTGTAATGCTTGGTAAAGCTTATAAAGGATAGAAAGATTATTTTTATATAGGGATCATAAGGTTATTTCAAGTATAGGACAAACAATACAATCAAATACACAAAAAATTAAGACTAGATCATGAAAGGTCAAGGTTGACACTCTCAACACCTGAAATTTGAACCCCTTTTGGAAGGAATAGGGCACTGACTACCTAGGCCCACCCAAAAAGGGGGCCTCCTAAAGGGAATTCCAAGTATCAAGGCCATTAAAATATGATCTAATTGCATACATCATGTTTGATGATGGTTTAGTTGTAGGAAAATTGGGTAAGCTTTAGGATATTAGAGAGCATAAATGGTCTTAAAATAAACTAGGAGAAGCCAAACTAAAGGAGATAAAAAATAGAGCATTAATTTTTTACGTAAACAATTTATTAACATTATAATAATATATGTTATTCCTTCTACTAATATATTTCATATACTATTTTGTGACCTTAGTTGGACTATTTTTTAATGAAGGAAGAGTTGTAAAAATTACATAAGATTCATATAAGCCTCTTTTGAAAATAAACCATTTTACTTTGGATGTATGTATATTCCTACTTTTGAGTCCATATGAAAGTGGAAAGGATATTTGTGATCTATATCAAAGATGAAAAATATCTTAAAGGAACATAAATAATAAAATATTAAGCTAAGAATTCCTTGTCATTTGTTTCATTATAGTTAAAAAAAGCCAATATTACAAAACAACCTAGCATTTCAAGCCAATTAAATAACTAAACAAATTTTAAATCAAATGTGATTGTTCACCAAGCATAAAATCATCCCATACAACCACCATTGAAGATATAAGAAAATGGATTAGAAATGAAATTCCTATGGTTCAGCCTATTGTTATCATTTTCACTATTAGTAAAAATAAATATTAAGAAAATATTTTGGTGATTGAAAAGGAAAGAAATGTCATCAAAGAGGAAGATAAAAATGTTATATTTTTGGGTAAGGATGGTATTTTGGATGGTGATCTTTCTTACACTTCATGTGAGGCATTATACAGGATTGATCATTATTGACCTACCTTAGCTTTTGTTTTCATGCTTATATGTATTTTTCTTTAACTTTAGTCTTTTCATTTATGTCATGTTTATGGTGCCTTTTTAAACTCCCATTACCTTGTATTTTATGATTCATTTGTTTGTTTCTATATTTGGAAGCACATTTACTTTTATTCATTTTATGATTAATCAGGTGTAATATTTAGTTTCTATAGATAGACTTATGTTTCTTTATTAGTCTTCCTTGATTTTCTTACTTGTCTTGTTTTAATATCTTGAATTCTTAAATGTTTCTCATCATAAACATATGATTTATAAAACTAAAATAAGAAAAGGTATATCAAGGTAGATTGCTCCTTCATTTCCTAATGCACACTCAAAAGGATGATGAAGTAAATCAAGATAGATTGCCCCTCCTTTTCCTAATGCACACTCAGAAGAAAGATGACCTAATAGGCTCAAGTAGGACTTAAGTGCTAAGTAAATCAATTCAATCCTTCACAGTAATGAATTGATTGAGATGAATTAGAGGAAAATGATATGATGATACAATATAAGAGGCTAAATAAGAAAAAAGGACAAGATTCAAGAGAAATGCAGACTGATAGAAAATAATAAGCAACCCGTAATGACTTGAAATGAAAGCTATAGAACTATACCAGCCTGCAATCTGAATTTGAAGTGGATTTGCAAGGTACAAAACACCATGGGCATTTTGTTCCTAAGAACAAAAAGCATGGGGTGTCCTATATCCATATGTTTTGCCTGAATCCAGTTGTAGTCTTTCTGACAAATCTTGTACTTACTAGATCAAGTCCCAACAATTGTGCCACCATATCTACACAGAAAAATAAGGAAGAAAGTTGGATAGAGGGGTTTGCCTCAGTCAACTATGAGCTATGAACCATCATCTAGCTTAGTCTTTTATGGCTTGTTGGATGTAACTTAAGCTCTCACAAAGCACCATGTGGAATGTGTGTATCTATTTTCATAGAATATTTTGGGGTTTTCATGGAACCCTTAGAAGATCTTGTAGACTTCTACCTGTGCATGACTGGATAACGATCATTTTTATTCCCATTCTTGTTTATGTAATGTTCATCATGTTTATGCACTTTTTTTTTAATGTTAATTTTTTTAAATCAATGCATGTATTACCCTATGTTCCAAGGATTCCTTAGTGGGGCATGACAAAAATAGGGTACTTGTTTTTAAAAAAGTGTACATATTTTTTAAATTATGAATTCTACACCTACCCTCTACATTGTTTTTTGAGTCAAGACAAGTTTGGTGAGACCAAGCATGTGCCTTCGACATGCAAATTAATGACTTAAGGCATTGAAACCCCAAATTTATGTCTTATCATAATATTTAGAAAGTCTTTTAGATTGAATTTTTTGATGAAATGAAAATTAATTTGACTTCTTACTCTACAAAATTAAAAAATACTTTAAAAAAAAAAATTGATTAATTTTACCATTTTTATAATATATTAAGCAAACTAGTACATAAACTTCAAATAACTCCAATTTAATTTTGGAGAAAGCCTTTTCTAGAAAACCCAGCCTTAAACAATAGCAAACATAACAGTTCCCCTAATCTTTGCAAGAAATAATGGAAGATTATTCAAGCAAATCCAAACCTCCCTTACCAACTACAGAGATTAATTTTGAGCATGACATTTTTCACTGGGGCACCCAGATATTTCAGAATTCTGAAGCTTTACTGGATGGAAACGTCTCTTCTGAAGTTTTAATGGATGGAAACGTCTCTTTTGAAGCTTTAATGGATGGAAACGTCTCTGTATATGTTGCTTTCTAGTTCGCTGGATAGCCACGGGTTTGTCGGACGAATGATTCAGTGGCGTGACTTCGATCTCAACTAAATTGTCATTTTGCTGAAGTTGGAGAGTCTGGAGTTCCGGGCAGCATTCTTCAGAAATCGATATGCTCGACAAAGACGTTTTTGTTAGAGATAGTGCCTTGAGATTAGGCATGACAGAAGCATTTCCAGACACCAAATCCAACTCACTTATTGGGCAGTCGGAAATCTCCAGAGTCTGAAGATTTGTTAGTTGGCAAAATGTTTGTGGCAAAGACGTGATGGCCGACAAAACTATCTTTAGGCATTGTAACTGATTTAAATGGCCTACAGACTCGGGTAAACATTCCAAGTTTAAGCAGTCATCAATTTCCAGACTAGTCAAACTGGACAAGTGCCCAATAGAGGGCGGCAAGTTTTTCAACTTGGGGCTCCCAATCCTTAGGGTTTCCAAGTTGCGAAGTTGGCCGATGGTATCTGGTGCAGCCCTCAAACAGGTATCTCGAATATCCAGCTCTCTCAAGGACACCTGTTTTGTGATATGAGAAGGAAGCTCAAACAGTTTGCGGCATCCAGAAAAGTCCAACTTCTCTAACATTGTCATGTTTTCAAATATGTCCATTTGGAACCGAAGCTTCCTACAACCTGATAAATCCAGATATTGCAGGTGTCTCAGCTTCTTAAACGAATCTGGCAACATCCATAGCTCCTCAGAAGAACGCAGATCTATATGCCTCAAATTCGTTAATTCCCCGAAACGGGTTGGTAGCGCTGAAAGCAGCTTGCAATGGCGCAGTTCCAGGTGCTCCAGCGATTGAAGATCACAAAACTCCTCCGGTAATCTTCTTATGCCAAACTCTTCTCCATGATAACCAATGAAGGAGAGCTGCTTCAGATGCTTCAGACGAGATATTGAACTCGGAAACCTTTCCAAACTACTGCCCCGACTAGTAGTGATGCGCAGTTCTCTCAGCTGAATCGGAGGCTGCAATTAATTTATGTTTCAGTTTTTATTGAGACGGATAACATGGTTGTAGCTCAAAAGTACATAGTTTTAAAATGAAGGGCAAAGCATCATACGTACATGTGCACTATCCTTCCATAATTCCTTCAAACTGGAAGCGCCAAAAAGCTCCAAGACTATCAACTTTGCCAATGAAAGCCATGATGGAAGATTTGACTGTTTGAAATCAAACCAGCGAAGCCACAGAAGGTCTTTTGATAGTGTGGCAAAATCTTCTGTAAAATCATTTTCTGTGACAGCAAGAAGTTCAAGGGAAGAAACCCCTTTCACAAGATCCATACACTCCTTAAAGGGCGCCTGGAAATGAGAAGAACATCTTGGAAACTCGTCATGAGCTGAGGATGCAAGATACTGAGTTGTGGCGGCCATTATTCCCCGAATCCGCGTAATTTCCTGAATGAAAATGTAAAATCTTGAAAGGAATAGAAGAAGACATATAAAAGAGATATTTTTTACAGCAAGCTAAATTGTGATATTGTTATCAGAACTTAACTGTGTAGTTTTTGAGTCAAATTCATTGACCCGTGTTTCATTAGTAGTGGTTCAAAAGAACCCATCTCTCATGAAAATGAATGGAACACTCAGCACTCAATGCATCTAGGTGATGCTCACAAAGATTAAGCACCCAAACTTCTTACAAGATCACCCATTTTAATACGACTCTCCACACTTAATCATAGAATTTCATTCATTCTTATAAAAAATTATTCTTTTGAACCACTAATAATAAAACATAAATCAATAAATTCAACTCAAATACTATATAATTAAATCTAAATAACTACAATATCACAAGATTTCTTACCTGAGCAGCCGGTGTCCGATTAGTGGTAATTTGCCCTTGTGACATAAGACGATAGGGTGAGTATTGAAGTGCGATTTGTCTTCCCAAATCGCGAAGGTGGTCATGCATTCTTATTCGATTCTGCCCATCGGTCTCAACAAGGCACCTATTTTCAAGCACCTGCCAACTGTACTCACCTGTCCACCCAGATGCATCCCATACTGCAATCGCCAAACTTTTCTTTTCTCCGATAAAGAAACAAGCGATATCCAAGAACACCTCTCGCTGTCGTTGGTCTAGCGAATCATAACTGATCTTCAGACACTCTCTAATGTTGTGAGGCAATATTGTGGAGACCGTATCCAGCTGGCTCTCCCAGTAACTTTTAGGCTTGCCATAAAGGTCACCTCCGAAAACCTTAACTGACAGAGGCAACCCATTGCATCTGCTTAAGAATTTTTCAACTAAATCTTCAAATTCCTCCGGCGGTGCAGGCTGTAAGAAAGCGTGCCGGCAAAAAAGCTGCCTGGCGTGAGGTAATCTCATCATTCCCATTCTATAAATGGAAGTGAAAGAGATGCCCCAGGAAGTAAGGGCGCCCAATTCGCGCGTTGTGACAATAATCAAACTACCTGATCCAAGCGTTTCCTTCGCTGGCAATAAGTCGTCTAGCTGATCCACACGATCCACATCGTCCAAAACGATGAGCACGGGGATATCTCTCAAACAACGTGACAGGACGCCTCTGCCTTCGTCTACTGTGAAAAATGGAGGATATTTGAGACGGAGCTCCTCTAGCAGATATTTTTGCAGCTCACGCATATTGGTTTTGGCTTGGGTCTCTCTTATACTAGAAACAAAACAGGACTTCAGGATTTTCGAGAAATGTTTGTCGTAGATCGCTTTGGTCAGTGTTGTTTTTCCACACCCTCCAATACCTACGATTCCCACGATCTCTACTTTTTGCGTCTGCGAAGGTTGAAGACAGGCTCTTTCGAAGTCGTGTACAGCTTCGTCGAGTCCGACGGTGTCTCCACCTATAAACACTGGTGACGCTTTAAATCTCTTCAATACATAATCCACGATAGACTTCATCATCTGATCCTCGTCTCTACATATTCGTAGCAGGTAAATTGAAAGGGAAACACAACAAATGTCACACAAACATTATATGATACACTAGAAATCTTAAACTAGCCGTAGACGGAATGCACGAGATGTAAGTTTTGACAAGGAAAGAATGGTTATTAGATACATACCCTTGATTTTCAATGTAGTAGCCAGTGCAGAATGAGACTTGGTAAAGTGCCGCCTTCCACTCCTGGAGCTTTTCTCGACTGTATCTACCCATTTTTTCATGACGTGAAAGTGCGTCAGCATAAATTCCTTTGGCATATCGCAGATCGGAAGGCCCAACATGGTAGAATACAGGAATAATAGTTTTGGCAGTTTTCAGCATGTAACATAGCTCGGCCAAGCACCAGGGGGATTCTGCATAGGTCAGTGAGAATATTACAATATGAAGTGAAGAATTTAATATTGCATTTTCAAGTGCTGCTGCAATTTGATCACCAGGCTCCATGCTTTTGTAAACCATAAAAACACGCAATCCCATGCCAGAAAGTATGTTGTATAAACTGGTAGCCAGAGTTTCTCCAACATCAGGTCCCCGAATGTTGAGAGATACATCGTACGTCTCAGTGCGAACCGCTAAGGATGTCGGGGCAATTTCCGAGAAAACAGTTGAAGACGCAGCAGTTGCCATGGAATCGAGTTCAACCAAAGCACGTCGGCTTTGCTTAGTGAAAAAGAGTGGCGAGGGCGAGGGCAAAATCAAACGATCCACAACGAAGTATTAAAAACCACAAGACTATAAAGAGGGAAAATATAAGGCGACAAAAGAAACTGCACGGAAACATCCTCCTAGGTAGCAAACTTCCTCAAGAAGAAGAAAGGAATATTGGGTAAAACCGCGTTCAAGATTAGAAACGCATACAGAAATCAAATAAACCACCAATTGCACTTCAAGGTGCAATGGTTACGTAGATAGGAAGATATATTCTACGGAAACATCTTTAAGGTAGCAAACTCCTTCAAAAAAGAAAAGAATATTAGGTGAAATTGCGTTAAGATTAGAAAATGTGTACAAAATTTAAATAAACTATTAATTGCATCCCAAAGAGGTGCAACGGTTATTCAGACAGGGAGATATACTGGCGCAATATATTGAAGGGTGGTACAGAAGTTTCAAGCAATTTTCAAAGAAAAACCTATTACAATGACATAACATGAATCAAAATAAATTGACTATATTATCCACCTTTTAGGTTTTAGAACCCCCAAAAACAAAGCGCAAATTTGACATTTACGAAAGCATTCATGGTAAAGTAAGAAGCTAGTAAAGATGTAAGGGGAGGTAGAAGGAGAATGAGCTGAAGGGAAAGTGAACCAAACTCAACTTGATTAATCTATACATATGGGAAATAAATGGGTAATGCATGCTGATAATTTGATCTCCAAATGAGATATTTTGATCCTTTCTACCTAACCATTTTCATCCATTTGATTTTTCCTTTTGAGAATCTTGTGCCCTAAAGTCAAAATAGGGATTATTCTCTACCCTTTGATTTTGCCTCTTAATCTCCACCGTCCATTATTCTTTAAAAGGAGACTCTCTCCTCATTCTTGGCTAGTCTTAATCTTGCAATCTAGAATACTAATCTTACAATCTTTGGCATTCTTTCATTCTTAGAGCATTCTAGTTTACTTGCATTCTTAGATTAATATTTCCTTATTGCATCTAGCTTAAATCACATAGCTTAACTAGGAGGTATTGTAATCTTGTTAGATTAGCTTTGCTTTCTTGTTCTTGCATTTGCATTCTAGTTTAGCTCTTGCATTTCATACAGATCTCTCATTCGTGCATTATCATTTTGAATCTTCCATTCTATGGTGCACCTTGTAAGGGTTTCTTGGTGAGGTTCATTTGAGAGCCACTATGCATAATATTTACATTCTTGCACGTCATAGATAGGAAGCTATAAGCCGCCTCTTAAGATATCCTCTTTCATGGATTCTCTCAAGTACAATGGTTCATAGAAGTATGTCACACTTTTGATTACACATTTTTAGGTCTCACCGTGTGGCTAGATGTATTTTTCTAGCTCCATTTCTTGCATTTTTATATTTTTGTTGTTGCAGGTTCATAAGTTTTGTTTTGCAGCCCAAAAAATTGTACGACATTTCAGGGTATAGTGGGACATTATTTATTAATACTTCTAGGTGAAACTTATTACTTTCTAGAATATCATTTGATAATATAGAGAAATATCATCTCCTTTTTGGTGAAATATTGCACGACTTCTTTATAGTCTGTCATATTATTCTAGAATATCGCCTTCTTCATAGAAGTTTGTCGTATGATTTTCCTAGCAGACTGTGAAGTTTCTCCCAAATTTATTTGTTGTCACAAGATGAGTTTGCTTTCATTTTCTTGCATGTTTTGGTTTTCTAATTTTCTAACAAAACTTAACAAGTTGTTTTGTTGGGTTATTGATTTGATTTGCATACATTTTGTTCCCTAACTTGTGGTTTTGTAGGAATCGCTTGTCAAAGAAGTTACATTTCTAAAACTACTAACTTGTGGCTTTGTAGGTTGCCTTAGAGATACAAATAAACATTGTGCTTACATATACTTGATTTTCTAGGCACCTAACTTAATTAGTTTTCTTTTGGTAAATGAAAAAGTGCTTGATTCTTTTGGGAGATACTATGGAGTAGAGGAGTATGCTCTTTTCCTCATGGAAAATAAAAAATCTAGACCTTCATTAGCTATCTTTTTATTTTGTTGCATTTACCTTTAGAGGGTCTACCTAGAGAGAAATCTTTTGGGAACGACCCAAGTAGGGAACAAGAAAACTTAGCTACTCCACCCCACTATAATCAAATGCTTTGATTCAATCCAAAGAGAGGGAAGACATGGCTATTTCTATTTCTAATGATTCTTCATGTGTAGGGCCTAGTTTCCTAAATCTTGCTAAGACTACACTTGACTAGGCACTTGTAGGGCCTTCTTGGTCCAAATATTGTTTACAAGACTACAAGGGGAGTACATTCACTTTGTATAGGGCTGGGAGGTCTAAATATTGCTTGCGAGACTATGCATTTCAAATTCTTGTAGGGCTATAGGCCTTAATTTTACTTGTGAAACTACAAGTGGTAGTCATGAACGAAGATTTTATTAAGAACCTTAGGACTTAGAGGCTAATCATTTTAGCCATGTAACTTCCTTTGTGCAAGGATTGATCCAAGTGGACTCACCCAGATCACCCCAAGATACTCACCATATGTGCTCCTTTGGATACAAAGATTGAATATGACAATATGGAAATACGTGTGATTCAAGCATTATTCTTTTCCAATTGATCCATAACTTGCATAGTCCTAGGAAAAGCCACTCAACCACCTTACCGTAGGGATAAGAACATCAAGTTGTGGAAAAATGTTGAAGCACTTTCCTCTTGACCTTAGGTATAACTTGTTTGATGCGTCTTCATTTTGTGCAAGACCTGTGGAAATTATTTGGACATACACATGGCGATTCTATTCATGGAGTTTTCCTTTGAGACCTCACAAATGCTTGTACCATGCAAGGTTGCTTTGTCCCTTGCTTGATTATTTTAAGACTACTCTATGTGCCACAATTGCTTTGAAAACCTCAAGCTTGTTGTTAAACTCATTGTTACACACTATCACTTTGCCGGATTAGTCAAAATGGCTGACTGGAACAAATATTTTAAGTCTAAATTGATCATTTGTTGTTTACTGATAAAATATTACCTGTTTCAGTGAGAAATATCACATGACATTTCAAAGTGTCATCTACAACTCAGAGAACTGTCACCCCACTATACTGGGGTATATCGTCCCACCTGTGTATAGTATATCGTATTGTCCTAAAGTGTCTTTTGCTTCACTAGGGTCTGTCATACAAGTTTTATTTCCTATCTAAGTGTCGTCTGGTTATTTGAGGTGTATAGTCCAGATTCTATTATGAGTGGGCTTGGTCCAAATTTTCTCTTAGCTAGTTTAGGGAGCTTACATTTGACTCTTTTTGGTATCTTAATCTGAAATTGATAGGATATGAGTTGTTTTAGCTAAAAAGGATTACTTAGATTCTTTGGTTATATTCTTGACTAGTAGAGTTGTTCACTTGTCTAAATTTCTCTTGGCTATCTTATCTTATCTTGGATTTATCTTTTGACTCAAGTTTCAAGTGTCGTACATAGGGATCTTACCCACAACTTGGTCACTTTGTGACAAGTCATCTTAATCTATCTCTTTTATTCTCTTTTTTTGTGCTTTTGGACAAGTGAACACTTTCTTTTTCTAGGGTGGACACCAAGTTGTCTTGTGTCATTTTAATTGGACTAGATACCAAATTGATCAAGGAAAGAAACCACCCATCATCTTTGAGGAATTACCCTTTCCCACTAGGTGTCAGTGTCATCAAGACAAAGACCCTCAAGTTATCTTTGACAAGGAAGAGGATACTATAGAAATCTAGTTTGATCCTTTTGGGAGCACTTTTGATAGCACTAGTGAGACACCTATTGCCTCATAAAAATCTGAAAATATTTTATCTTTCACCATGTCTAGAGAAGAGCACAATAAGCAATTCAATGACCCTTTTGAGAAAAATGAAAGGTTAAGACGAATTGAATTAGAAAGAAAAGCTTACATGGAAGAAAAAACAACTAGATTAGCTCAATAGTTTAATAATAATTTCTATGGGAATAGCGGAAATTATGGAAATAATTCACCACCAAGATCTCCTCCAAGATCTCAACACAATGGATGTGATTCACCCCCGAGGTCTTCACATTCTAGAATAGTAAATGGTAACGCTACAAAGTAGTAAATTACTGAAGAAGAGCTCTTGAATTTTCAACAAGATGATCATTACCAAAGAGTTTTGTTGAAGACATTAGAACAAAATGGTGACCAATACTTTTTACACCTAGATTCTAGAGGATTGAAGCTTCATGATGACCTTGATGTTGATAGATTGATTCAGAAAAGAGAGCCCTCAGCTTTAGAGGTTTCCATCAAGAAAATACAAAATTTGGAAAATGAGATGTCAAGTTTTAAAAGAGAAAAGGATAAGCCTAAATCATCATTTTCCATGGAATCTATATGTACTTTACCTTTTGATAAGAGTCTATACATAATGTCTTTCCCAAGAGAAATTGAGATCCCTAAATATGATAAATATGATAGAAATTGGAATCCACATGTTCATGTCAGACAATTTTATGCTCTAAGTGTGGATTTCATGCATGATGACACTTATCTTATGCGACTCTTTCCTAGGAGTCTAAGTGGTCAAGAAATGGAATGGTTTACAAAGATTACACCTCCACTTAAATCTTTTGATGACCTTGTGAAAAGATTTATACAACAATATTCTTATAATATTCAACATTCATTGACTATGCTTGACTTATGCAACATCAAGCAAAGACAAGGTGAATCCTTTGTCACATTCTTGCAAAGATGGAGAAAGCTGCACTCAAGATATCCATGACAACTTCCTGAAAATGAAAAGATTGACATATTTGTCAACAATCTTATACCATAATTGCACTATGACCTTAGAAAGAAAGTCTTCTTCACTTTTAATGACATGATCTAAAGTGCTTTCCGAATAGAATATATCTTGTTCATAAAAGGTAAAATCACTTTGAGCAAAGAGAAATCGAACACCAATAATGGATACAACAAATATAAGAGTAAGCCTTGGAACAAGAACAATAATATGGTTAATGATGGCATTGTTGATGAGCCTAAGCCTAAGGAGCCCATCTTCAACTAGGATAGTGCTATCTTAACAACTCGACAACAAGAGGCTACAAATTCTAATGACTCTAACAAGGCTATACCGCCATGGGTGACTAAGCCTAAGAAGATTTTACACCTTTGGGAGACTCATATGATCTGATACTTAAGACACTGCTCTCCAACAAGATTATCACATTACCATAATATGCTAAGCCTTATGAACCTTAGGTGAGACCCAAATGGTGGAGTGATAATCATTATTGTGAATATCATAAGAACAAAGGGCATAATACTGATAACTGCATAAGGCTAAAGCATGTCATCCAAGATCTTATTGAGAATGGCAAAGTTGGATTAGATGTTCTTGTTGAGAATTATAACAACAAAGCTTTTAAAGAATCACTCCCTAAATATGATAAAGGAGAAGAATCAACATCCAAAAATAAGAGGGATATAAGACTAATTATACCTACATGAAGAATGAAAATTTTATCAATATGCTTGAACCAATGGATGAAAATGTTAACATGGTGAGACATAATGGACCCGACTATGATTCAGATTTTGATGAGGTACCCAAGGTCATCTTGAGAAGTGCTAGTTCTTCCATGCAAACCCAACTTCCTAATGAGTCCAACCACATGGTCATGCTTAGGGGTGTCAATTCTCTTGCACCTAGAAAAAGTCTTAATGCTATTACCAAAAGTCAACGCAAATTTATGCTTAGGGGTCTAAACTCAAAGAAAATAAATCCTAAAAAAATGACATCTTCTTCTAAGAAAGCTTCAACTTCTAGTAAACCTAGATATAGTCTAGTAGACCAATTTCAACGTACTCCAACACAGATTTCCATCTTTGATTTTCTATAATTGTCACCTATGCACATAGAAATCTTAAAAAAATATTTACAAATAGCTAGTGTCCGTAAGAAAATTGACACTGATCAATTCAAGACTATGGTTAATCTTATTGCTGCTCCATATTTCCTTTCCTTTTTGGAGGAAGATGAGAAATCCTTAAGTCACTTGCATAAACTTTCCTTGCACATTGAGATTCAAATCTATCAAACCTAAGTCAAATGTGTACTGATAGATAACGATGATGGGTTGAATATGTGTTCTTTCAATGTAATTAAATAGTTGGGATTTTCAAGGCTTATCATTGTCAAGGCTTATGATGAAGTTGAGAGGTCCTCCAAAGGACTGATCATGTTACCCATTTGGGTTGGTCTAGGTGAAAAATAGGTGGTGTTCCAAGTTCTTGATATCCCTCTTTCTTATAACAAATTCTTAGGGAGACCTTGGATTCATGATATGCAATCATTTTCCTCTACTTATCACTAGTACATAAAATTCCCTTTCAACAAGATTGAGATCTCTATCCTAGGAGATAATTCCATTTCTATTAATGCACTTACTACCAAGTCCTTGATACCAAACAACAAGGCTACTAATGAGAATAAGACTGCTCTTGCTGATTGTGAGAGAAAATTGAAAATGTTGAACCTTGAAATGGGCGAATACCAACTTGACTCCATTGCTACACTTCCAGTCTCCCCTCTCTCTTATGGGAAACCTTCAGAAGAGAAAAAGCCCTCATCTTCTTCCATGACATGCTATGGTACTTTTTATCAATCCTCATTGACTTTAGAAGATGAAAGAGAAGAACAAGCTGTTAGGGAATGGATCTATAGAGGAAAATAACCTGAAGAGGTTGTGCTCACTACTATAGTTTCTCCTTAAAAATATGGAAAAGGATATGAATTCCTAGCTAAAATGGGTTATCCTAGCCATAGTCCTTTAAGTGATAAGAGACATGATCTTGTTCATCCTATAAGTCATACTAATGGGAGAAAATCTCAGGAAAAAATTGGACTGGTATTTTCAAATACGCAACCAATTTTTGATCCATCTCCTAAAAACAGTGAATCTAAGGAAGAAATTTTGTCTTCTCCTATATTTGATCAAAACGAGGATATATTTGTTCCTTCTATTGATATTCTTTGGAATGAAGGAGGATCCCCACTTGAACATGATGATGAAACTTCTACATCCCACCACAACAAAGAATTAGAGGTGGGTATGTGCAAGATCATGAGGGGCCAAAAAGTGGCAATGTAAAAAAATCCACTTTTCAGTCGTCCAAAAGCGCATGAAAATGTATGTTGACTTTTTAGTAGGCCTGGGTGTCAGTACACCTGGGCAAACCTGACACCAAAGCACAAGCCTAATTGGGTACTCGAAAAAATTAGGTACCCGATTTACCTGATATTTTTAAGTACATGAAAAAAATGGCGGGAGTAAATGAAAAAATTGAACTTTTATATATAATGTTTAAATATGTATTATATATATAATTATATATTAATTTATATATATTATATTATAATATCTTAGGGGTTTTAAATTATATGTCATATATATTTTATATTATAATATTTTATAAATTAATATATTTTTTATATATTAATATCTATTGTATATAATTATATAAATATATGTACAAATTATATATATATTATATATATATAACGCTTAAGGAGTATTAAGGGGTATTATGTAAATATTTTAATATATATTATATATATAATTATATATTAATATATATTTTATATTATAATATCTTAGAATATTTAAATTGTATGTCATATATATTTTATATTATAATATTTTATATTAATATATTTTTAATATATTAATAAGTATTATATATATATATATACCCCTTATATATATATATATACACATATATATATACATATATAAATACATATATATACATATATATATATATATATACATACACACACACACACACACACACACACACATATATATATATATACATATATATATATACATATATATATATATATATATATATATATATGTATATATATATATATATATATATCTATATATATATATATATATGTATATATATATATATATATATATATATATATATATATATATATATATATATATATATATATATATATATATATATATATATATATATATATATATATATATATATATATATATATATATATATATATATATATAAACTTTATAGATCATAATATTTAAATTGTATGTCAAAAGGGGTTACCGAGACTTCCTAGGGGTCCTAGTACATCCTATCACATGTTAGGACCCCTAGGAAGTCCCCATGACCCCTTTTGACACATTGGAATGCTTGAGCATGTTCGAAGGGGTCCTATGACCCCTTTAGACACACTCGAGCATTCCAATGTGTCAAAGGGGATCATGGGGAGTTCCTAGGGGTCCTAACGTGTGATAAGGCATACTAGGACCCCTAGGAAGTCCACATGACCCCTTTTGACACATTTGAACCCTCAAGTGTGTTTGAAGGGGTCATAGGACCCGTTCAGACACACTTGAGGGTTCAAATATGTCAAAATGGTTCATGGGGACTTCGTAGGGGTCCTAGTATGCCTTATCATGCATTAGGACCCCTAGGAAGTCCCCGTGACCCCTTTTGACACATTGGAATGCTTGAGTGTGTCTGAAGGGGTGGTAGCACTTGAGCATTCCAATGTGTCAAAAGGGATAATGGGGACTTCTTAGGGGTGCTAATGCGTCATAAGGCATACTATGACCCCTATGAAGTCCACATGACCCCTTTTGACACATTTGAACCCTCAAGTGTGTTTGAAGGGGTCGTATGACCCCTTAGGACACATTTGAGGGTTCTAATGTGTCAAAAGGGGTCATGGGGACTTCCTAGGGGTCCTAAGGTGTGATAAGGCATACTAGGACCCCTAGAAAGTCCCCATGACCCCTTTTGACACATTTGAACCCTCAAGTGTGTCTGAAGGGGTCCTACGACCCCTTAGAACACACTCAAGGGTTTTAATGTGTCAAAAGGAGTCATGGGGACTTCTTAGGGGTCCTAACGCATGATAAGGTGTACTAGGACCCCTAGGAAGTCCCCACGACCCCTTTTGACACATTAGAACTCTCAAGTCTGTCCTAAGGGCTGGGCCCCTAGAAAGTCCCCATGATCGCTTTTGACACATTTGAACCCTCAAGTGTGTCTAAAGGGGTCCTATGACCCCTTGGAACACACTAGTACCCCTAGGAAGTCCCCATGACCCCTTTTGAAATATTTGAATGTTCAAGTGTGTCTAAAGGGATCATAGGACCCCTTAGGACACACTTGAGCATTCCAATGTGTCAATAGGGGTCATGGGGACTTCCTAGGGGTCCTAACATGTGATAAGACATACTAGGACCCCTACGAAGTCTCCATGACACCTTTTGACACATGAGAACACTCAAGTGTGTCATAAGGGGTCATACGACCCCTTGGGAGACACTTGAGTGTTGAAATTTGTCAAAAGGGGTCATGGGGACTTTGTAGGGGTCCTAGTATGCCTTATCAAACATTAGGACCCCTAGGAAGTCCTCATTGTTGGTGTAATTAAATATTCGTAATTACACTTAACTTAATCTTACTTAGGATAATGAATTGCATAGTAGTTAATGATTGAGACACCTAGGAGTGTGCACCTCATTCAAGCACATGGCTTGGGAGAATTTCCACATTAGGTGTGATAGTTTTCATCACATACCTCTTTATGTGTGAGATCCACCTTTCGTGCTCTTATCACATTATCATCCTAATCCATTGCACATACTTTATTGCACAATGGAGGATGATCCACATTTGATGGACATGTGATTACAACTAGCATAGGTAATAGCTTATCAAATCCTTATCATTCTCTCTTATCTCCTTTCCTATATAAGGAGGCCTATTATGTACATTTTAGTCATCTCCATGATCAATAATATCATTCTTGCATCTTAATGCAATTGTCTGGCCAATCTCTTATGGAAGTTATCTTGGTCTTGCATTCGATCCTGGGGGTGTTGTAGAGTTACCTAAAACTCTAACATGGTATCAGAGCTGTCAAGGTGTGAAGACCTTTTCTCAAGAAGTGAAATCTTGGCTTGATTCAATTATGGGTGTAGAATAAAGGTATTTGGACATCACCATTGCATAGTCTATTTGGAGAAAATTTAGGCTTTTTGTATTTTGTGGCTTTCTATTGCAGGTCAATATTGGTGCTTACTGGTACAAATCAGAGATTGGCATCATATTAAGGAGGTCTAAAAACCCCTAAATTGAATTTTGTTTGATCCAAATCGGACACCCGAGGCCAAATCTAGAGCTATTTGAATTTTGGAAGTGCGGCGGTAGTGATTCAAAAAAAAATAATTCAGAGGTGATTTTCAAACAACGATATCTCAGTCATTTGGACTCCTTTTTTCGAGAATTTTTTTTGGTTTTGGGGTAGAATTTCATGATCTACACAATAGTTCAGGTGGTTTCTGATCTCTATTCTTGAATTTTTTTAAAGTTTTTGCAACTTCCAAGGCCTCATTTGAGCTCATATGAACTCCTTTTTAGGTGCAATTTTTTTTTAAAGTGCATAATTTTTTTCTATATTTTCCAAATATGGAATCAAATTTTAGTGACTATGACCAGAAACTGTACTTTCAAAAATTGGCTTATTTTTTTCATTTGTAATGCATAAGCCTGAGCTTGGTCTTTTGCATAATGATCTAAGTCTATTATAGCCTGATTTTGGAGTGTAATAATTTGTTGATCTCAATTTGTAATGAGAGAAGTGTATCATTAATGTAATCATGGGTTATGAAACACATCCTGCAGTAGTGCTTTTGACTAAGAATAATTATGAGTCATGGGCAAAAGGAATCATCACACATTGTAGATGGCTTAATCTCTTGCCTCATCTTTATGGACTCATTCCTAAGCCAAAGTCACAGGGGAAGCAATATGTTTGGGGAGAAAAGAATGCTCATATTATAAATTTGATTATTGGTAGCATCAGGTTGTGTCTCTTCTATGACATCTACCCCAAATTTAGAGGTGTTCAATGTCCACACATAATTTGGACAATCATTTGGGAGATTTTTGGTGATCCACATGTTCCTCCATTCCCAGATGATGTTGCTTCAAATTGCCTCATTCCTCTTGATGATGCAGATAATATTCCCTATGATGATTATACTTTAGATGCAATTGAAGAATTTGCAGCAATTGAGAGTGAGGATGATCCAGTGGCTCCTCCTGTAGCTCCTACTTCTCTAGTTGAGATCACACACTCATCTCTTGTTGGTGATTCCAGTGATTCATTGCAAGAGATATCTATTTGTCTTCCTGATTGGGATTCTTACTTGCTAGATATTGGTTCATTATTTGTGGAGTCTCATATTTCAGATTTGGGAGACATACTTGAGGGGGTTTCTCTTCTATTTGATGATAGTTTCATCACAATTGGAGATACTTCTTCACATTCTTTGGAGATTGACATTCTTGATTCTTCTTCTTCACTTGGTTTGTCACATGATGTGATAGATTCTTTGAGATTGGAGAGGCCTATTCAGTCTTCAAAGATGCATATTTGGAGACCTTCTTCCTTCTTTCATTTGGATATGGATTAGTTCATGGCATCATCATCATACTTCATTTGGATTCCACTTCCTAGGTCCTATCCAGAATGGGAACCACACCTGCATTTGTACTTGGTATATCTTCTTCCCAAGGGGAGAAATGTTGTTTGTAGTCATTGGAATATACTTTGTCTTCAAGCACTCACCATTTTCATAGGAGATTCTTCATTATGGGGGGGATATCATGTCTCCAACTATCCTTCTTATGGGGGGATAATTATTTGTATATACATGATGTATGTAGTTTTTGGGGGGTCTTGAGCACTCCATCCATCCATGCATCTTATTTTCTTCTCTTTTTTGGGGAGGGTTTTTCCCATGAGGTTTTCCCTCTTTCTCTACTTTATGAGAGTTATGCATTTCATGTATTGCATTTTGTACATTGGTACCTAACATGGCCTAGTAGCCGGGACCCATCTTGCATTGTGAGTTTAAGTGCATTCCCCTAAGTTGCACTTAAGGGGGGGTGTTGGTGTAATTAAATATTCCTATTTACACTTAACTTAATCTTACTTAGGATAATGCATTGCATAGTAGTTAGTGATTGAGACACCTAGGAGTGTGCACCTCATTCAAGCACATGGTATAGGAGAATTTCCACTTTAGGTGTGATAGTTTTCATCACATACCTCTTTGTGTGTGAGATCCACCTTTCGTGCTCTTATCACATTATCATCCTAATCCATTGCACATACTTTATTGTATAATGGAGGATGATCCATATTTGATAGACATGTGATTACACCTAGCATAGGTAATAGCTTATCAACTCTTATCATTGTCTCTTATCTCCTTTCCTATATAAGGAGGCCTATTATGTACATTTTAATCATGTCCATGATCAATAATATCATTCTTACATCTTAATGCAATTATCTTGCCAATCTCTTATGGAAGTTATCTTGGTCTTGCATTCGATCCTAGGGGTGTTGTAGAGTCACCTAAAACTCTAACACTCATGAATCCTTTTGACACATTAGAACCCTCAAGTGTGTCCTAAGGGGTCGTAGGACCCCTTTGGACACACTTGAGGGTTCAAATATGTCAAAATGGTTCATGGGGACTTCCTAGGGGTCCTAGTACACCCTATCACATGTTAGGACCCCTAGGAAGTCCCCATGACCCCTTTTGACACATTGGAATGCTCAAGTGTGTCTGAAGGGGTGGTAGCACTTGAGCATTCAAATGTGTCAAAAGGGGTCATGAGGACTTCCTAGGGGTCCTAACACTTGATAAGGTGTACTAGGACCCCTATGAAGTCCCCATGACCCCTTTTGATACATTTGAACCCTCAAGTGTGTCTGAAGAGGTCCTATGACCCCTTAGGATACACTTGAGGGTTCTAATATATCAAAAGGGGTCATGGGGACTTTTTAGGGGTCCTAACACATGATAAGGCATACTAAGACTCCTATGAAGTCCCCATGACCCTTTCGACACACTTGAACTCTCAAGTGTGTTTGAAGGGGTCATACAACCCCTTGGGACACACTTGAGTGTTGAAATGTGTCAAAATAGGTCATCATTACTTCCTAGGGGTTCTAACGCATGATAAGGCATACTAGGACCCCTAGGAAGTCCCCATAACCCCTTTTGACACATGAGAACACTCAAGTGTTTCCTAAGACATTATATGATCCCTTGGGACACACTTTAGTGTTGAAATGTGTCAAAAGAGGTCATGGGGACTTCCTAGGAGTCCTAGTACGCTTTATCACGCGTTAAGACCCTTAGGAAGTCTCTATGACCCCTTTCAACAAATTAGAACTCTCAAGTGTGTCTGAAGTGGTCATATGGCCCCTTGGGACACACTTGAGTGTTGAAATGTGTCAAAAGGGGTCATCGGGACTTCCTAGAGGTCCTAACATTTTATAAGGTGTACTAGGACCCCTAGGAAGTGCCCATGACCCCTTTCGACACATTAGAACACTCAAGTGTGTCCTAAGGGGTCATACGACCCCTTGGGACACACTTGAGTGTTGAAATGTGTCAAAAGGGGTCATGAGGACTTCTTAGAGGTCTTAGTATGCCTTATTAGGTGTTAGGACCCCTAGGAAGTCCCCATGACCCCTTTTGACATATTAGAACTCTCAAGTGTGTTGTAAGGGGTCATACAACCCCTTGAGACACACTTGAGTGTTGAAATATGTCAAAAGGGGTCATGAAGACTTCCTAGGGGTCCTAACACATGATAAGGCATACTAGTACCCCTAAGAAGTCCCTATGATCCCCTTCGACACATTAGAACTCTCAAGTGTGTCCTAAGGGGTCATATAACCCCTTGAGACACACTTGAGTGTTGAAATGTGTCAAAAGGGGTCATTGGTACTTTTGAGGGGTCCTAACATGTGATAAGGCATACTAGGACCCCTAGGAAGTCCACATGACCCCTTTTGACACATGAAAACACTCAAGTGTGTCCTAAGGGGTCATATGACCCCTTGGGACACACTTGAGTGTTGAAATGTGTCGAAATGGGTCGTGAGGACTTTGTAGGGGTCCTAACGCATGATAAGGAATACTAAGACCCCTAGGAAGTCCCCATGACCCCTTTGGACACACTTGAGTGTTCTTATGTGTCAAAAGGGGTCATGGGGACTTCCTAGGGGTCCTAGTATGCCTTATCACATGTTAGAACCCCTAGGATGTCCCCATGACCCCTTTTGACACAATATAACTCTCAAGTGTGTCCTAAGGTGTCATACGACCCCTTGGGACACACTTGAGTGTTGAAATGTGTCAAAAGGGGTCATCAGGACTTCCTAGGGGTCCTAACATGTTATAAGGCATACTAGGACCCCTAGGAAGTGCCCATGACCCCTTTTGACACATTAGAACACTCAAGTGTGTCCTAAGGGGTCATACAACCCCTTGGGACACACTTGAGTGTTGAAATGTGTCAAAAAGGGTCATGGGGACTTCCTAGGGGTCTTAGTATGCCTTATCATGTGTTAGGACCCCTAGGAAGTCCCCATGACCCCTTTTGACACATTAGAACTCTCAAGTGTGTCATAAGGGGTCATATGACCCCTTGGGACACACTTGAGTGTTGAAATGTGTCAAAAGGAGTGATCAGGACTTCCTAGGGGTCCTAATGCATGATATGGCATACTAGGACCTATAGGAAGTCCCGCTGACCCCTTTCGACACATCACAACACTCAAGTGTGTCCTACGAGGTCATACGACCCCTTGGGATAGACTTAAGTGTTGAAATGTGTCAAAAGGGGTCATGGGGACTTCCTAGGGGTCCTAACACGTGATAAGGCATACTAGGAAGAAGTCCCCATGACCCCTTTTGACACATTTCAACACTAAACTATGTTCCAAGGGGTTGTACGACCCCTTGGGACATAATTGAGTGCTCTAATGTGTTGTCGGGGGTTACACAAGGACCTAAGGGGTCCTAGTACACTTTGTCAAGCGTTAGGACCCTTAGGAACCCTCTATGACCCCTTTGGAAATGTTTTAGATGCCTTATAGTGGTGTAATTAACCTATGTATTAATATGTCCTATATAATATATATTATATATATACTATACTTGATTTTATTATATATACTACAATATTATATATATAATATATAATACATATAAAATAATATATAATATATGATGTATAATGTAACATTTAATATTAATATATATTATATGATATTTAATGTAAAATATATATTATATAATATTTAATATATAATAGATATTATGTAATATTTAATATATATAATATATAATCTAATATATAATTTTTGATATATAATATATTGAAGTATGGAGAAATTGGAGGGAGAAAGGGGATGGAAATAAATTAAGAGGGAGAAAAGGGAGGGAAAATTTAAAATTCAAAATTCTGCCGGGATTTTCAGGTACCTGATAAAATATCGGTTACCCGATAAAATATCGATTACCTGATTAGGCTCGTGATTGCTTTGTGCACCAAACCTAACTGGTTAACTCTTCAAATGTCACAAAAAGATGTTTTTCCCCTATTTCTCTGAGTTCTAAACTTCGACCATGTAGCTGACAATTTTTTTTCACCTGAATTTGATGAAATGAAAAGGGTATCTTAAGGAGATTATCAACTTTTTATCAATATAATTGTTGTCAAATTTTGAATTCGGTAAGTAATTATTAGTTATTTTCTAATTGAGTTACCTCTAAGGTGCTGATTTATATACTGATTGAAAAATGACTATAACTTTCAGACGATATAACATTTTTGAAATCTGAAAAATGCGTCACATTCTATGCTTCGCCTACTATAAGGAAAAATAAATAAAAATTAAATTTTGTAAAGTTTTGAATGAGTTAAGGTGGTCAAACACGTGAGTTTTTTTATTCTGAAAATGTTGTAGCAAAAAATTCATAATTAATTATTTTTAATAAAATTACAAAAAAATATGCGTCACATCTAGGCATGAGTCTACTAATATAAAATTTTATAAAAAAATATTATCATTTGATCATGATTAAGGTGGTCAGACATACACGTACTTATTTTTTTCCTGAAATTTTTGTATTGCTGCATTGAAATCTATACTTTTCACCAATTATATTAATTTTTTTTAGAAAAGGCCTAGTAGTTTAGAAACTACATTCAATTTCCTATAGATTCTATTTTTACAAATTTTTGGTATTAGGTTGATAGCTAGTTCAAATTTTCACGTCACATTGACTAACCCTGATTTGCTGATTTTTCATTGCCACTTAAGGGCGTAGTTTGGCCCCTCATGATCTTGCACATACCCAGGTTGAAGATGCTAATAGGGAGCGCATTCACAAAAACATGACACGACTATTACATAGAGATAGAGATGCTAACTCACAAGACCGTGAATGGGATTCTCTCTCAGTTGAGTCAATGGAATTGGGGATATATGTGGTTCATACCTATGCTAACCAAACCGACATGGTAGAAGAGTCACTCGTAGGGCTTGATGATTTGAACTTACATACTGCTCTCATTGATCAAGTTGACCATGATAGGAATCAGATCAATCTAGGTACTTTCAAAGGAGACCTTATAAGTTCTGAATATCTTGTCTCTAGAGATTATTCCCCCCATATCAATGCCTTGGAACTCATCCCTTCCCTCCCACTCACATACCTTGACCTTTTTGATTTGTCACAACAAAACCAATAACTTGTACTACCTTCCTTTCAAAATGTTTATGAAATTGCTTGTTACCTTAATACCATTGAACCTGTGGTTTCCTCCACTAGTGAACAAGAAAAAAACATGACTGAGTCAGATATCAAGTACCTTAGTCACAAAATAAAAATGAAAATGAAAAAGGATAGGTGTTTGATGACAAAAATCATTTTGTGGCGGTGTCAGAACTAAAAAAAAGTAAAAAGAAAAGGCGTAGCTGAGGGTGAAAACCTCTATGAGGTGCTCGAGGATGAGGTACTTAGTAATCTTCCCAGATACTTTTAGGAAAGATCTTTAGTCTTGATAGAGATGACACTAGCTATAAATTTGGGAACACTTGGGACACCCCAGCTTATACATCTAGCTCAATCTTTGTCAGTATATGAGAAACAATAATTCACTGAATTCTTTTGAGGAAATAAGATAAAAAATTTTTGGACATATTCAGACATACCAAGGCTTGACACTAATATTATTATGTATCATCTATCTATAACCCTTGGTAGCAAGCCAATAAAAAACAATTGTGAAAAATGCATCCACACATAGCTCTCCTGGTTAAAAAACAATTGGAAAAACTCTTGACTATTTTATTGATAAGGGCCATTGACTATGTTGAATGGATATCTAGAATTGTGCCCATTTCTAAACATGACAAGTCCATTCATGTATGCATAGATTTTCAAGATCTTAATAAATCTTTTCCAAAGGATGACTTCCCACTCGCTAACATAGACATGATAGTGGATATGGCTGTGGGCTATGAAATGTACTCTCTTATGGATGGATTCTCTGGATATAATCAGATCAAGTTAGTGTTGGAAGTCTTATTGGGAAAGTAAGATACTAAGAGGGGGGTGAATTAGGATCTATAAAAATTTTACTCTCTTGAAAAAAATTCAACATGTATATCATGAATGACATAAAAATTAACTTCAATGCTATAATAGATCTAACTGATAATCACATCCATGAAAATAAAACACATAATAGAAAGATTTGGTAACCCATAAACCCTTGAAAGGTAAAATTGGGGTGGGGATGACACCCACAAATCTTCACAACTGCAGCAATTAAGTGTGTCTATTAGGCTACAAAGTTTTGACCACTTCTGGTGATCTACCCTGTGAGGGGTCTTCCCTGCTAAGATCTTATAGACTTATAGAATATACCTTGATTAAAGAATTTAAACTTACAATAATGTAGGAACTATGTTAGGATATTTACAAAGGTATGTTAGGATCACTCTATTAAGAGATTCACCTTGATTCACTTGCTAGAATGTATCAGTACCTGATCCTTCAATTTTCACTTCAAATGCTAATAACGAATCTCCTCTTTCTAATTCTTATCTGATCCCAAAATTTGATATAACTCTTATTTTTCCTTCACTGCTCTGCTCGATCACTTTGCCCGATCTTAGCTTCTGACATCCAAAACATTACTTCTTCCACAAACATGTGAGATCATCTCTATTAGGGTTTTGATGTTACCTTAAATAGATTACTGATGAACCTTCTAGATCAAGATCAATGATCTAGATTCATCACATTTTCCACTTAAGCATTCCCTTTTTCTAATTGGTTACATTTCTTGCATAGGGATTAATGATCATAATCATAACACCTAATCAACTCCTTAATTGTCTCAATGATCATTAAATTATGCATAGAAGTCAGCCAAGATAGTTTACCTATGTATTTGTGCCATTCCAAACACATACCAAAGTTGGCTTACTCGATATATGAATTCTCTAGTGCTCGATCAAAATTGTTATCCATATGTTGTCACTCAGCACTAACTGTTCTGTCTAACTCGGCATACATACTACTTGGTAACTACTAGAGCGTTCACCGACCATAGACTTTCTCGGTAGTAACTACTGCTCGGTCGTAACACAAGTCAAATACATTGCTTGGCCTTAGTAGGATGGCTTGGTCATAGTGATGACCGGCCATCTTTGCCTTGATAATGACTAAGTATTTGACACTAATAGGAAACATGACTTGGAGATCAACAATCTGCCCCTCTAACATTAGTGGTGCCAAAAATACTTTGTCATGACTTATCATTACATTATAAAAATAGTACTCCAGTACTCCCCCTTAGACTGTGACTTGGTCTTCATAAAGACTTAATTATATATACATGATATTTACATGACTTCTCACATACTCATGGATACAAAAATGAGTATACATTATATTCAAAATATTTCATACCTTTATACATTTCGCCCTTTATCTCCATCTATTTCACCTTTGGTCTTCATCTATTTCCCCCGTGTTTTTTTCACTCTTAGTTGCTGGGGTGTTGGGGTTAGATATTACTTGTCCAAAATTGGTTTTTGGAGTTGTAGATTCATTGCCAATGCATTGTCCCAACTAGATCTAATAGACTCCAAACTTTTAGTTTGATTTCTAGCTGAGCAGCTAAATCAACTAAACTTTCTGTAATAGAGAGATGATGATCTCTATGTACTAACTCTTTTGTTGTTGCCAATTCTCTCTACATGACCTCCAAATGAGGTATCAACATTATCTGAATAGAGATTAATTTGGCCCTTATTTTACCATCATTATCCATTAGCTCAGATAATATCCCTTAGGCATGAGTCAACCTAGTAAAATGAATAGAGCTGGAACTTGCATCCATGCTCAATGAATGTCCTATTGACTTCAAATCTAACCAAAGCTTCTCAATAAGTTGGTGATTCTCCTTTTTAAATAATTCCACATCACAAATTTGTTTGTACAAAGAATGAGCATTTTGTACAACTTCCTCTAAATTATTTACAAGGTGATAAAGTTCAACCTATTTGACTGTGATCTCTGTTGCAACTTTATCAAGAAATTTGGTCTCAAACTTTCTCTCAGATCACTGCATCAATTTATCATTGTCTTCTATATCATCATTGTTAACCTTTTTAACAATGTGAACCAACTTGTCTAAAATAGGTGTGTTCTCATTTATATCTTGTAATTCAAAAGCATCAACAAAGATATCCTTGATCTCATGTAATACCTGCTTTTGTTGATGTTCTCTTCTCAATTCCTCTTGATTGCTCTTCCTTTTCAATAAATCTTGCAAGATTTCATCTAATCATTTGTCAAGTTATTGGTGTCCCATTTTGGAATCACTATAACTTCATCTAGTGTCACTTGTGTTCCAGGAGACTTGTCCTTCTTCTTGTGCAACTTTTTCTTCTTAGTCGCTGGTGTGCTGCTACTTGACAACTGTACTAAGGATTGAATAGCCTCTTGTTCCTTCAGTTCCTAACTCTCCTTGGTTCCTTTAAGCATAGTCTCCTTTGTTCCCTTAACATGAGGTATTGAGACATCTACTGTGAACTTATCTACTTGATCTTTCATGCTCTCATCTCCTTCTTCTATATTGATTTCAAGGTTAGCCTCGATAGGTGAATTGATTTCTTTTACCAGCTTACCCTATTCCTGGACACTTAAACCTTGTGTTTCTTTTCCTCAACTGTGATTATGGTAGAGATATCAAGTGTTGAATCCATAGTTGGTGCACCCTCAACCTTTGGATAATCATGAATTTGGATCAAAACTAGATTGGTTCTTGGAAAAGGTGTATCTGAGGTTGTCTCTATAAGAATTTGACTCTTGATTTCTTCCTTGATTAAGGCATTTACATTCAGTTGTGTATCCTTAGGTACATCCTCAATGGTGATAACATCCCATTTTTCACTCTCCCCTACCTTATTCCTTATTTCCTCAAGATTTTTTGGCTCATCAACATCGTTGGTATCATCAAGCTCTACTTGTCCAATTGTGCCTTCATATTTGTTTGCACTCTTGTCAACTATCAGCCCAAAAATTGTCTTGCAAATTAATGTAATATGTTGAACAACCTCTTCAACATTCTTCTTCAATATATAGTATGCATCTCAATTTAGGGACAAACCTATTCCTATACTATTCCATAAATTTTTTTCTTTTCTTTTGTGTTTAAATTCAGGCATTATTTGTGCCAAAGTTCTTTCTCTTATCTGTCTTTCAGTCATAATGGCATATTTCCATCTCTCATCAATTTTATTAAATAGTTCTTCAGATTCCCAATTTGCAAAGGTTTCATCTTGAAGGTTCCCAACATTTCTATCATTGCATCCTCTATCTTTACCTTATCATTTTTACTTAACTTTTCAAATTTGATGAATTTGAATCCGGCCAAACCTGCAGTACTCTTGATGTTTTGACAAATTGCATCCACATTTTTTAGATATGCACAACCACCTTGAATTTGTTGACATCATCCATGTCTGTTATCTCCTCATATTCATCATCCATTTTTAACACCAATTTTCTTCTTGGCTTCTTCTTAGGGTGGCTCGACTCAATCTTATTTTGTACTTACTTTCTTTTCCCCGAGCTTTCTCCTTCACTATTCTTTACTAGAGTTTTCTTTTGTGGCTTGGTTAATTTTGTAGTTTTGGATTCCCTTGTTCTTGGTCTTGTTGTTACAGGAGGGTTAGGCTTTTGATTTAAGTTCTTCTTCATAGTGGACTCGACAACCATTATTTTCTTACCCTTCTTTTTTGCATCCACTTCGTCATCCTCACTTTCTTTAGAATCATTGGATTGGTCCTTACCATGAACTTGTGTGATTGATAGTGCCACATCCTTCTCTTCTCATTGACCCACCATATTCTCAAGGTTCTTAACTATCTTTTTTCTTTTTCATTCTAAGGTTGCATATTTCAAGCCCATGGTTATCTTTGTTTTGGCTTCTTCATACCTTCCAAATATCTTTGCATTTTTGTCAACTTATTTTGTTAGTAAAGTTGTGATTTCTACAAATGTTTCATCTATATTTACCTCATAGGGAAATGGTCTCAACCATGCTACCCTCGGTATAACATCTTGTATATATGTGTGATTAGTATCAACAAGGAAACAAACATCATCATAATATTTCTCAACTAGGGATACATGAATTTTGCTCCTCTTCCTCATTTTCTTCTTGAATTCAAAAAAGTAATTTTCCATTACACTATCAAAATTTTCTCCCGATTTCTGTATGAATTCACTTATTTGTTGTGTCACTAGTTAGTCTTGATTCCAAACTACGTCTCCTATAGTAGGAAAAGTATTTTGAATATAGAAAAATATGTAGACTATCAGGGATCCAAACTTACACATTGAATTCTTTTCCTTCTTGATTGATGATAAGTTCTCTTCTAATTGAGTCAATTGCAGCTTAGAAAGATCATATGTATGATCCTTCTTGACTATCTTCCATACCTAGTCAACTGCAATACAAGGAACACTAGCCATCCTGCTCGACTGGTAAAACTTATGTGAAATTACCCTCACTGTAAAGTCAATCTTAGGATCTACGATTGTGGAAATTTTCATGCATCGCTTGTTTCACACTACCATAGTATTTTCGTGAATCACTTCCTTGCTCTGACATCACATGTTCTTCTACCCATTAAGAATAGGGTATCCAATAATTCGGTGTATGATATCCTTACTGATTTTTACTAGCCTATTCTCCAACCATAGATGCATGTCATGAAATCAGCTCAAAACTATCTTAATCCATTCAATCTTGAAGTTACAAGGGAATTCTAGGGCACAAACAAACCCTTTGTCAGCAATGTTTTGGTGCTCAGCCTTCAACGCTCCATTTTCACATAATTTATTATATGCCTACCTTAGCTCATAATCCCAATTTCACTTATTTTGCACATGTAGCATGACCTAACATCATGAATTATTAAAACCTTTGGCAAGATCGATGATAGGGTTCCCAAGAGATCTTCCTGCACCGCACTCTCAGGCACTGCTAGGAAATTCAGCAATAGACAAGCATCACTCCTAACCAATTGAACGTTCTTTACCTCATTGCCTTTCTTCTTCACTTCAATGGATGAACTTGATGCCATTTCTTCAAGTTAGGGTTTGAAATATGAATTTTGAGTAACTTGGTAATAATAGGTCTTATTAGCACTTCACAATATTTGTCAATGGCACACAGTTTAATCTTCACTGACTTTGCACAAATCACTTTCTCAATTTCCTTTGAATCACTCTGCAAATTCTCTAATCGCTTGGTGAAATGAAAATGAATGGTAAAATTCATTATATAGATTTAAATGACTGAATTAGGTCTTCAATAAATGCTCTATACACTAGTGAGTGTAATACAACTATCTTGGTCCTTGCATAATAGCTTGGTTAACACATACCATTATTCCATCACTCGGTCAAAACCATGACTTGGTTATTACTAACACTTCCACACTTAGCTTGGTTAATATATTAGCTCAGTTGTTGTGGGAGCTCGGTGTATACTGTGAAACTTGGTCACCTTAGACATTAATATTGATGCTCGACATCGATTGTGCATATAAACTCTTTTCTTGATAATTGCCTCAAATTTGTCCTAATGCATCTTGACTTATACAGATATGGACTTTAACACATCTAATATTAGGAATTGATGTTAAATATAACATTTGAAAATACAATTCCTTGCATACCTTCTTTATTTAGTTAGAAGTAGTGTGATCACCTGATCCATTGGATTGGGTGATCTCAGCTTCACTAGTTCCACTACTGATTGCTTCTTCTTTCTTTCTCCATGTTTGATTCATCTGGCTCTTTATCTGATCAATAGTCTTTTCACCTTTGTTTTGTTCATTTTTAGGTGTTGGTGCTCTATTCCTCCAGTCTTTTCTTAAATGACCAATCTTGTGACAACTATAACAAACCAAAATTCCATTCATCCAACTCTTGGATTTACCTCTAAAGTGTGTCCTAATATAATTTTTTGGAATATGACCATATTCTCCACAATAATGACAACTATACCATGTATTGTAATCCCAATTGAATGTGTTACCTTTCCTAGGTGTATTGTCTTGCGTCTTGGATGTCCACTTAAATTTTGCATTGAAAGTAGGTGTATTTCTAGCCTTAGACCTTCATTCATGTGCCTAATGTCCATGCTTTTTATAGTTAAAGCAATATCCATTGAATTTAGGCATAGGATTAGACTTACCATTCTTGCTTCTGCAAATGTTTTCTTTGTGTCATGGTTTCCCACAATAATGTTATGTAGGTTTTTTGTTCTTTGGCTTTCCATTCCTCTGTTCTCCACTCTTTGATTATTCTCCTTCTTTAGTAGATGATATACCTATTCTTAGTATGTCCTAGTCTAGAGGTGCCATTAGATCTTCTTGGTGATCTCATTAGTTCTTCAAAATATCTCACAACTTCATTAGGTTTGTTCATCCTCTCAATGAGTTCCCTTTTAGATCTTAACTCATTTTTTAGTTCATTTCTATTTGATCTTAGATTTGTAATTTCCATGTCTTTCCTCTTTAACTCTTGATTTGCAAGTAACAGTTGATTTACCATGTCCAACTAATTATTTATAAGCTTCTACACATCACATGTCCTTTCATCAAGTCTAGTAGCCATTTGTCTCTTATCCTCTTCTATCGTTATCTTGTCTTCCTCAGCTTTCTTTTTCTATTCAATCACTTCACATAGTCTTACTGATTGAATTTCATGTTCTCTCTTTAAACTTGTGACTTCTTCGTTTAGTGAATTTTTTTTTATTAAGGTAAAAATAGGTTTTGAATGGAACCCGAAACCATTTACATAGTAATAGAAAGATTTTACATTTCAGCTTTACAAAAAAGGATGATTGCTATGAAGAAAAAGTAGGACCCTACCCAACCCGACACAAGACAAAAAACAAACAAAAAGAAACAGTTATTAGCACAACTACTAGAAATCTACCAGAATAGACTACTTGTTATTAATATTCTTCTTTGCCTTCTTCTGCAGCTCCTCCATCTTCTAGATGGCTTCTTTTAAGTCTTTCAACTCCTTTGGTGTATCAGGGACCTTCCTCTTGATGCGGCCCCTAGTTCTAGTTCCCGGTCCAGAGTTCCCAGCATCATCATCAATCATTATGGTAGTATTTTCTAGTATACTTTTTCCAGATAGTTGTACATCATTTTCAAGTTCATAACAAAGGCACTAAGGCCTTCATTGTTATGCTTTAGGACCTCATTTATTATGTACCCATTGTAACTAATTTTTTCAGTTAGTTCTTTAAGCTTGTTGTCAACCATCATTTTAATTTTAGCAGTAATATCCTCATTCAAGTTATTTTTTTTTCCTTATCCAAAAAATTCTTCTCCATCTTTTCCAGCTTTGTTTTCAAGGTATTCATCATGTCTTCCATGGTGTTGAGGTGATGTTTCATTTCCTACATCTCCTACAATATCCACTTTTCCATATGAATGTCGTGTCCATCTATCTTCTTAACCTTCTCCAGAATGGTAGCATCCATCTTGAAGCCTAAGGTAGCCTCCTTTTGGCTTTCACCTTCCTCATAGCTCAAATGGCCCTTCTCTTCCTCTTTTTTAGTTAATTATCTCTTCTGGTCTTGGGTCTTCTAGACCATCTTCCTCCTCCTCTTCAATTTCTTCCTCTTCAATTTCTTCTTCTTTATCCCCTTCTTCCTCATCATCTTCTTCTTCCATATTCTTTGTTTCCTTCATGGCCTCTCCCCTACTCATTTTATTCAAGATTCAAGTCCTCTTTTTCTTGTGCTTCCTCCTCTTTTCTAGGGTCCTCTTCGACATTATCCTCCTGAGTGCTTCCCTTTCCCTAAGATAAAGGGCTTTTGTCTCTAGCATCGTCACCACTGACATTGGCTTTTTTCTTGTGGCTTTTGTCTCCAACCTCATCACCACTATCAATAGCCTTTTTCTTGTTTCTCCTTCCCTTCTTGTGGGTTTCAGCCTTACTCTCTTCCTCTCTATTTTCCTTTCTTTTTTCAGTAACCCTTTTAGGAATAGGTTCCGGGATAATATCCCTAGTATAGTCAGCAATGAGGAGGATCAATACCTCATGCAACACTGGATTACTCACTTTCTTCCTATGCTCAGTAATACTGTTGTTCAAAGAACTCAATAGGAAGTATGGGAAGGAGACTTTTTGTTGTGCATAAAGTGGTTAGGCAGAACAAAGTGTAGATTATAAATTTTAGAGTAATGACCATCCAGTGTGAAGTACTCTACCAACACTTTAAGTATTTTAGTCCAAAATTCCATGATTTTTGTAATATCTACATAACCCCCTTTACTTTTGGTCATCAAAGCTTCTTCATCCATAGTTTTTGGAAAAAGCTTAAAGGCTTCAAACCCTATATGCTTATTGTCCCTATAAAAGTGCATTCCTTCCATGGATAAACCAGTAATTTTGAAAATAAGGGTAAGAGTAAGGAGGAAAGATTTACCCCATAAATTAACTTTTTCATTAACCCAGCCCTCAACAAACTTAATAGTTACCTTTTTATCATAACCATGAAGCTTTTCAATGTACGGTGTGACCCCTCCTTTCTTCAGCTTGTTCCAAACCTTCTTCTATTGTCTCCATTTCTCACAATCAAAAGGCTCCTCCCTTCTCAGACCTCCTCCCATTTGCTGAATGTTGTTACCGTTCTGGCTCAAAATCTTACCAAATTTCCAAGACTCATGACTCAGTTTTCTCTTGCTATTTAGAACTCTTAAAATCTCCTAGAATCTATCTCATTAAGTTTGATATGATGAACACACACATTACCTTACATGTAGCACTCCATGATAATTTCTTCTTCCTTGTCATCATTAATTTGAGTGGTTTTTCCCTCCTTGTGATTAATTTTATCATAAGTGATTAGACTTATGATCTCTATTTTTAGATTTTCTTCCCTATCCATGTTTTTGTGACATCATTCTGGGCCCCCTCATTTGCCAACCTATCCATCAACTTATTACCTTCACGGTAGATATGGGTGATGTGGCTTTCCTCAAAAGTTTGGATTATCATCTTGATTTTATCAATTATGTGAGCTATAGTCCATGAGCATTCATTTTTACCTTTAATACAATTAATTATGTTGAGGGAATCACCTTCCAGCCAAAGCTTCAAGCATGCCATATCTTTTGCCAACTTCACCACATAGAGCACCACCTCATCTTCCACATGGTTAGTTTGAGTTCCCAGTGGTCCCGCTATAGCTCCCAAACAATTACCAGTCCAGTCTCTTATTAGGCCTCCCCCTCCAGCCCTTCCAGGGTTTCCTCTAGGAGAGCCATCAAAGTTCTCTTTTAACCATCCCATAGGAGGAGATGTCCACATAATATTGTCTCTAGGATTTGGATATGTCCTGCTATTCAAGTTATCCCAAGATAAAGTATTATCATTATTGAGAATAGGATTCCATAAGATAGAGTCTTTCTTGCCAATGCTCCTAAAATTTTCCATAAGGCTTCTGCACATATAATTAGCAACCTTATGAGAGGGCACAATTTTTTCTCTAAAGACTCTGTTGTTCCTCTCCTTCCATATTTTCCAAGTGAAGTGAGGGAGAACAAGATTCCAAAGATCCTTAGCATTTTTGTCATGAAAAGGGCACTGCCATTGCTAAACAAAATCTTGGAAGTATTGAGGCTTAACCCACTTCAGGCACATAGTCATGAGGATAGAATCCCACACCTCTCTAGCATAGGAGAAATGGATCATTAAATGATTACAGGATTTAGCCTCTTCACAACACAAGATGCATCTATTTAGCATTTTGAATCCTCTTCTAGTGAGGTTGTCCACAGTGAGGATTTTATTTTGAACAAGCAACCAAAAAAACATGTTTATTTTTTGTATGAGATCTTTATTCCATACCTAAGAGTAGAGGGGCTGGTCATCTTGAGAGATGAGGAGGGCCAAGGAAGAGGCAACCAAAAACTTTCCATTGTTTTCAGGGCCCCAAATCAGTTCATTAGACACATTTTCTCTGATAAACCAATTATTAAGTTGTTTATTCACCTCTTCAAATTTGTCATCTTTCAATCCAAGATCTATCCATTCATCATTAATCCAGTAATCACTCACCATTTCCCCAATTGTCTCTTTACACTATTGGATCACAATTTTCCATTCCTGGTTATCAATTAGAGACTTTTCCATCAACCATTTATCATTCCAGAATTGAATTCATTTAGTGAATTGTTTCTCGATAATAGATCTTCTATTTTTGCATCAATTTCTCTAGAATTTCTATTATCAAATAGACCTTTAGTGTCTTCTTCTTGATATTGAGTGTCATTCACTTGGATTTCCAATTATTTCCTTCTCTTTAAGGATTTCTTCAATTCATCTCTTTTTGTTTCAAGCTGGTGCAATGCAAGGTAGATGTCAATCTTTCGATTCTCTATGATCTTTCCCAACTTATAAGCCTTCATCTCTAAGGTATTAACTATCAAATGGCTAGAATTCTTCTAAGAGAACTTTTCTCTGATACCAATTATTGGAAGCCTTATTGGGAAAGTAAGATACTAAGGGGGGGGTGAATCAGGATCTATAAAGCTTTTACTCTCTTGAAAAAAAATCAACATGTATATCATGAATGACATGAACATTAACTTGAATGTTGTAATAAATCTAACTTCTAATCACATCCATGAAAATAAAACACATAACACAAAGATTTGGTAACCCAGAAACCCTTGAAAGGTAAAATTAGGGTGGAGATGACACCCACAAATCTTCACTACTGCAATAAGAAAGTGTGCCTATTAGGGCTACAAATTTTTTATCACTTCTGGTGATCTACCCTATGATGGATCTATCCTACTAAGAGCTTATAGACTTATACAATCTACCTTGATTAAAGGATTTAAAATTATAAAAAAGTAAGCACTTTGTTAGGATATTTACAAAGGTCAGTTAGGACCACTCTATGAAGAGATTTACCCTGATTCACTTGCTAGAATGTATCAATACCCGATCCTTCAGTTTGCACTTCAAATACTGATACCAGATCTCCTCTTTCCAATTCTTATCTGATCTCATAATTTGATATAACTCTATTCTTTCCTTCACTACTCTGCTTGGTCACTCTTCTTGATCTTAGCTTCTAACATCCAAAACACTACTTCTTTCACATACATGTAAGATCATCTCTATTATGGTTTTGATGTCACCTTAAATAGATAAATTATGAACCTTCTAGATCAAGATCAATGATCTATATTCATCACTTTTTCCTCTTAATCATTCCCTTTTTCTGATTGGTTACATCGCTTCAATAGGGATTAATGATCACAATCATAACATGTAATCAACTCCTTAATTGTCTCAACAATCATTAAATTATGCATAGAAGTCATCCAAGAGAACTTACCTAAGTGTTTGTGCCATTCCAAATACATATACCAAAACTGGATTACTCAACATATGAGCTCTCTGGTGCTTGGTCAAAACTATTATCCATATGTTGTCACTCGGTACTAACTATTCTATCCAACTTGACATACATATTTCTCGATAAATACTAGGGTGTTCGGTGACCACTGACTTGCTCGACAGTAACTACCGCTTGGTCCATACACAAGTCGAATACATTTCTTAGCCTTAGTAGGATGTCTTAGTTGCAATGATGACCAACCAACTCTATTTTGATAATGACTAATTATTTGACACTAATAGGCAACATGACTTGGAGATCAATAGATAGCCCCTGAAGATCAAGAAAAGACTACCTTCACATGTGCATGGGGAACCTTTTGTTGGAACATCATGCCACTTGGGTTTAAAAATGAAAGAGCTATGACCATAATATTTCATGACATGATGAATAAAAACATGGAAGATTGTGTGGATGATACCTTGGCTAAGTCTAAAAATAGGAATACACATATTGTAGATTTAAGCTTGATATTAGATAGGATGGAACAATTTCATCTCAGATTGAATCCCAAGAAATGTGCTTTCAGTATCACCTCAGGAAAAATACTTGGATATATCATTTTGGCAAAAGGAATTGAGGTTGACCCTAAGAAGGTCCAAGAAATAATGGAGATGCCACCTCCCAGGAACATAAGTCAACTAATTATTCTACAAGGATGCCTTCTTTCTATCAGGAGGTTCATATCTCAACTTGATGATAGAGCTCAACCTTTTAACAAAAATTTACACAAAGGAGCTACATGTACATGGAATGAATAATGTGAAAAAAGTCTTCAATAGATTAAGGAATACTTGGATAAACCTCCCATCTTAATGCTTCCTATCCTAGGGAAACCTCTTATTCTATATATCTCAACTACAAGTACATCTTTGGGTGCATTACCATCACAGCAAGATGAACATGGGAAAGAAAGAGATATATACTATATCAATAGAACATTGGTTTTCTATGAGATAAATTAAAATAACATCGAGAAAGCTTTCCTTGTGCTGGTGTTTACATCTCAAAAACTTAGACATTACATGCTATCACATACTACACAACTTGTGGTAAAAATTGATCCTCTAAAATACCTGTTAGGTAAAGCTACCCTTATTGGTTGACTGGCTAAGTAGATGATGGTTCTTTTTGAATTTAACATCGAGTATGTTGATCATAAGGCTATAAAAGGATAGGCAATTTTTGATCAACTAGCTAAATTTCCTTTACCAGATGACAATCCTATGCAGATTGGCTTTCCTGATGCATCCATCATGTATGTGACTAAATGCAGCTATAAAATGTTCTTTGATAGATCTCACATATAGAATGGTGTTAGAGCTTGAATTTTGTTTATCACACCTCATGGATACACTATCCCCAAGTCATACAAATTGTTGTTTCCTTGGACAAACAATATAGTAGAATATGAGGCTTTGACAAATGGAATCAAGCTAGCATCAATCAAACTAATAATGACTATCAAACAAAAGATGATAAATTGATCTCTTACAAGAAGATGATTGATGATCTAAAAATATTATTTTATTTTGTCACATTTTAGAAGATTCCTAGGGCTAAAAATAGGGCGATTGATGCTATGGCCACCTTGGCTTCTATCTTACAATTGGAAGAACATGAATCCAAATTTCAATTCCTAGTGGAAGAAATACACTATCATTCCTATGAATCCCCTGAAAACTATGTGATATGCACTATAATTGGTCATGATTCCTCTTGCTATGCCAAAATACTCTTACTTGCATGACCAAATTATTCTTGACAACTTAACCCACAATGAAAAACAACAACTCATTCACAATGCTTCTTGTTTAGGAAGGGTCTAGATAAAACACTTCTTAGGTTCTTAGAGAAAGATGAGTCTGAACGTGCATTAGCCAAAGTCCATGATGGCGTATGTAGGTCTCAGTCTAGTGGTCTTGTGTTAGCTCAAAAACTACTATGGGCTGGTTACTATTGGCCTACTATGTTCTCTAGACAGGTGGCGTGCACTATGCCAAGTCCTACAAGAAATGTCAGATACATGGAAACTTGATTCATGTTCCGGGTCAAGAACTTATTCCTTCAATTACACATTGGCCATTTTAGAAGTGGAATTTTGATCTAGTGGGGAAGACTTTCCCTAACTCATCCATTGGACATAAATTCATCATTACTACAATATAACATTTCACAAAGTGGGTTGAGGTTGTTCCTCTTTTAGTTGCTACAGGAAAACAAGTGTCTTTATTCATACTCAATCACATCATTTGCCGCTATGGCATACCTTCCTCCATAGTTATTGATAATGGAGGAAAGTTCAAAAATAAGGATCTCAAATAGTTATGTAAGATATTCAAGATCAAATAGCACTGGTCTTCAATCTATTACCCTCAAGGTAACGACTAGGCTAAAACTTCTAACAAAACATTGCTGAAAATATTAGATAGGATAGTGAACAAAGATAGGAAGAGATTGGCACTTACAGATTAATCCTGCACTATAGGCCTACAAAATTAGTATTCACACACCAACTAGATCTACTCCCTTTGCACTTGTTTATGGATCTGACACTTTCTTTCCTCTTGAGGTTGAGATACCTCCCCTAAGAGTTTCATTGAGAGGCCTTATCATTGATGATGACTATAGATCATGCGTATACAAGAGTTAGAACTTTTGGATGAGCATAGAAGAGATATGTTCAATCACATGAGAGTATATCAGAAAAGGATGTCACAAATTTATAACAAAAAGGTTCATTCTAGAGAGTTTCAAGTTGGAGATCTTGTCTTAAGAGATAATCCCAAGAATCAATAGAACAAAGCATAGAAAGGAAATTTTGGACCAAACTAGCTGGGTCCCCACATAGTTACTACTACTTTTAGATTTGGTGCTTATCAGCTTTCTACACCTAAGGGACAATAGCTCCCTAAACCTATCAACATCCTTCATCTGAAGAAGTTCTACACATGATGCTATACGAGCTTTGTACATATCTTAATATCCCAAAAAAATCATAAAAAATTGATATATGATCCTAAAAAAATTATAAAAAGTAGAAAAAGTCCTAAAAAAATGATCATCTTAGTGAAAACCTAGAAAATAGGTGCTTTGGTGCATCAATCAAAAAAATCAAATATCAAAAAATACAAAAAAAAGAAAAAAAAAATGAAAAGAAAAAGAAAATCGAAAAAGAGAAAGAGAAAAATCATACCCTAGTGAAAACCTAGAAATAGGTGCCTTGGTAGAAAAATTAAATAATAATCTTGGAAGTGGTGAAAACCTAGAAGCAAGCTCTACTTGAGACCCATGTACTTATATCTATCATCTTGTCTCTTTGTGCTCCAAACCCTTTCGACTCTCATTTTCTTATCTCTTTGGTCTAGAATTAGTCTTTGTCTTGGGCTAGGGGGCATGAACTATACTCTTCTTTGGTATGTGATGGTGTCTTTTAGTAACTCACCCTAAAAAAATGTTTCTCAACACTTCCTTTGACATTGAATGTTTCTTAACACTTATCAGATATACTATCTTGAGTCAATGCTTTGTATGTAGTCTAGGATTGTGTGATACTTCTCACTTATAGGCATGAGTCCTAGTGAATCAATGGTTATCTTTTCTTTTTCCCATTGCACTTAAATTGAAATGGTTGAGACATGTTGTGAATTATTCTTTGTGTGTTGTTTGACTGATGATTTTCACTGAGTGTTCCCTACTTAGTCTTTCCATGATATTATGACTAGAAGACTGGGGGCATGGGGCATATTGTAGTGTCTCCCTCATTTTCCTACATGCATGAACATCCTAATGGTGTGGTTTCAACTCTCACACTCAAAGGGTAAGGTTATGATTAGTCCCATGTGAGGGCCAATCTGCGAGGAGGATTGTTTAGGAGCATATTTTTGATGCCTTGTGTGAACTTAGAGATGTAAGGTGTGGTCTTGGATCACATTTTGGAGACCCTTAGAGTCATGGATGAATCAAACCTAAGAATTTAGTGATTTTTATCTGCATAATGTTTTATGATGACATTGTGAGATGCACCTTGTTTAGATTTGTCTTGTGTTAATCAAGAGGTTATCTTTGGGGTTGTGACAGGTGTATTGAGGGACCCTACCCCAGTCCTGTCATTGTATTTCTTCTTCTACATTATGGACTTAGTAATTAGATAAGCTATGTTGATGCATTATGGATTTTTATTATGATGAGTAGAGGCTTGACCACTATTTTGTGATGTACTCTTTTTCATGTTTCTTATTACTCATGTCAATAATTCTAGGATGCTCTATATTTGCAATAGGGATAATTTAATTCAACTAATTTTTAGGATAGTAAAATTGAGTGCATGTTTTGTGGCAATTGAATTGGACCAAGGCAATTTAAATAATATTAAGGTGAGATATATATTCTAATAAAGTTAAATGTTGTTTTCCTTGTGTATGTAATTTCTAGAGGGAATGTAGTAGGAAAGGTGTGTTGAGTCGTGAATTGAGTAGTTATAATGTACCCTTTATGAATATTAAAATGTTAATATTGGATGTGAGTGTTCACTTAAATGACAATTTGAATTTATATTATGTTGAGATGTGAATCAATAGAAAATTGATTTTAGGTCTTAATGTTAAGAAAGAAATTTCAGGTATTATGCTTTGGTTATTGATTCAAGAAATGTAATTTGAAATGATTATGAAATCAATTGAAATGTTAATTTTATCTTGATTATGAAAAGGTATTTGATATGCTTGTGAATATTGTATTCCTAGAGATTTTGTGGTGAAGGAAATTAACAATGGATAAGTCAATTTATAGAATGTTGTGAAAATTGCAAGTTGATTATATGGTGTATTTTGTGTGATCATTAATGTTGTGTTTTTATATATATGTTTATGGTCTTTCATGAGCTACTGATATTTTGATCTAGTGTTAAGGAAATTGACCATGAAATTAAAATGAGGAGAAATTAAAGATGGATGCATGTGAAAATCTTGTAAAGCCAAGGTTAACTCCAAAAGGAGAAATAACCTCATTATTGTGTATAATGTTGTAAATTAATGTTTGAATGTATTATTTAAATTGTGTTTATTTTATTTTATATTTATGTCTACTTGGCATGCCATGTGTGTAGTGATGTATTGTGACTTTATGTGGTGCCAATTGACACATGTGTATGTGAGTTGGCATGACCAAGTAAATTATTTATTGGTTGTCTTCCACCTTTGAGTCACCTTTTAGTATCCCAAGACCTTAGGTATCTTGGTTGTTGGGCCTTGGGAGGGAATCTTATTTCAAATTTTCATGGGTCAACTCTTAGTTGACTTTTGAGGGGTTATATGCATCCCTAGGGATTAGTTAGGGTTAAAATTAGATAACCCCATAGGTGCACTTTGGGTTGGGGGTCAAATTTTGACCAATAGGATTATTTTGTCCCATTTTTGCCTCTTTTCAAAATGCCTTTTCAAAATGTGATGAAAATTCGAGAAGTGTGTCATGTCTTCCTCTCTTGCAAATTTTTAATTTCCCTCTTTTTGGAGAGAGAACCCTTGGATAGTGTGTCCAATCACCTTTGAGGTTAGGTAGGATGTTAGGTAGGATTTTCCTTTTAGCAAGATGGAGAGGAATTTGGTAGGTTGATTCCCCAATCTCTAATTTTGGAGACTTCTAGTGGACTTAGTAGGTTTTTTTTGGTGGACTTAGCAAGGGAAGGCTTATAGGAAGGGAGCTCTTCTCAACCCTCATTTCCATAGCTTGGAGAAAGTTTGTTTCCATTCCATGGAAGACTCATTTTATGTAATTGTTTGAATATGCATATTTTGGTGAAATGTTGCACATTTATTTTGTGAAGCATTATGCTTTCCTTTCATGGCTTCTTGTTTAAGTTTATTTGTTGGTTTTTTTTTTTGTTTTCTTATTTTATTGGGGTGTGCAAGGCTAAACTCACCCTTGGGAGGGAAGAGAGTCTTGATGGGTGAAGGGCTTTAGTTGGGAATTCCCATTTAGTGTAGAGTCCTTCCTCATGGAGGAAGTGGATGAGGCATGGATGTATGGGCTCCATATTGCCATTGTTTGTTATCTACATATTTGGGGGCCATAAGGGTTGTTACTTGTGTATGGAAGTGGAAGGAATGGTATATTGGTTATGGCCTTGTTAAGACAATGGTGATTTTGGTTATGGTCTTGTGAAGTCAATGGTATTTTTGGTTATGGCCTTGTTGAAGGCATAGTTTTGTTAACCTGCAACTGATTGAATATCTTAATGAAGATTAAGGAGGTCACCGAGTTGTTAAAGTAATATGTAAGATGATTAAATCATTCAATATGTTGTCATTGATGTCAACTAGTTTTGACTATAATTATCATGATAGTTACAAAAATTTGAACATCTGTAGAAGGAAGAAATGGTGAAGAAATGAGATATCTACATAAGGACAAGTTGAATATAACTGATATGGATAAGGTATACATTGAGTAACTTATTGATGAGTCTATGGAATTATGTTGTTGACTTGAGCATGTTACATTATTTTATTATGAAGATGAGATCAGAATTGAATAAGTTAATGTGGTCGGTAATTGAAGATTTTTGTATACACTGAATCAGTCTTGTTTATATCGAGTGAAAGTAATAACCGAGTTAGTTATCACCAATGCATTCTGTAGTAACCGAGTAGGATCAAAACATTGAATGTTTATAACAGCCGAATGAAATTGATGAGCTGACAGATGATTATGATTTTGAGGTAAGAGATAGAGTTTTTATAAGATCAATGACTAACAAAATTTAGAGATAATCGAAGGGAAGAGATTGAAACATTTTATTGTACAACTACCGAGGAAGCTTGAAGAGGCAAAATGAACAATGGAGATTAAGAGGCAAAATCTAATGGATGAGATGAAAATGGTTTACAGGTCTATTTAAGAGACATGAGATTCATTGTTGAATCTGCCAGATGAATTGAGATTGTAGGAGAATTCACGTGAAGACATTTTTCATGCACCACTGATCAAATTGGTTACAGATAGAACTGAGCTGGACTGCACGTATTACTGAGTGTTAGAGAATTATACACCAAGTGAAGTTAGTTGAAAGGATATAATGGAGTGAAATGATTATTGATTAGAAGAGTTGTATTGAGCTTAGCATAGATATGGATACTTTCAAATTGAGTTGTATTTAAATCAGATCACTACTGTATCAATTGAACCATTGTTACAACTAAATATCTTAACCGAGTGGACTTAACAATCTTTTTGTATTTCAATATGACATTCAAGGAATTTTAATTATTTTCTTGTTGACCCCATAGTGAATGTTGTTCAAGAGTTAACTATTAGTGATAAATCCTCTAACAAGGTCACACCTTACAATGTGTTTTGTAACCTTTAACAGGTTGGCTCATAACCAAGCTCACTTCAGAAGAGTGAAATATTTTGGGTTACCGGTCCCAGGTGGTTTTTCCCTTAGCATGGTTTCCACGTTAAATATTTGTGTTATGTGTTATTTTTTGTGATTAGATTACTATCATACTTTACATATTTCATATTTTATTAATCGGTAAACATAGTTTTGGAAATTACTAGCAATCAGTAAATGAATAGAAAGATTGTTGTTGATATCTTACCGAGTTGATTATTTTATTGAAAAAGTTTGAAAAAGTACATCTGAGAGTTTGGGATTGTAGGATAAGTCATTTAACTTATTGACCCCACCTCTTAGTTATCTAACAATTGGTATTAGAGCTTGTGTGCTTGAAAAGAAAGTTTGAAGGACTTGAGCTAAATATCACAAGATGTATACAAGAGAGGTGCCAAAGCTGAACAAAGACAACTTCTCGACATGGAAAAGCAGAATGAGGTTGCAAATATATGGAATTGGAGAATCTTCTCTACAACTCCTAGACAATGGTTACATATGATAGAATATTCGACCTTTCACATTTGATCTGCTGAGAGACAGCCATGAACACAACATGACAATGATACAGATTTATGTTTCCCTATTTGATGTAGAATTTGAAGATGTCAAAACATGTACTACAACAAAAGAAATGTGGGACAAGCTTGCACTAGTTCATGGAGGAGATGAAAATGTACTAAGGGGAAAAGAAGAAATCCTTAAAGGTAGATTTGATGATATGAAGATAAAAGAAGGTGAAAACATTACACAATACAGTAATCAAATCAAGGAGGTTGTCAATGCTATCTAAGGAGAAGGAGGTGTTATTGATGAAGACACTATTGTGAGTAAAATTATTAGAACCTTGATGCCTTTCTATGCTATTAGAATCTCTACTATTCATGAAATGAGGTCTACACTGGGTAATGTTCTTACACTTGATAGCCTAATCGATAAATGGAACACTTCTGAGCTGAATAACTATGACAACAATATTGTACCGAGTGTTGAGTCTACATTTATGTCATCCTTGAAGATCAATAAGTCTAGCAATAAACATAACATAATAAATGAAAGTGATAGTGATAGTGAAGATGGACTTGATGAACTTGAAGAACTTAAGGCTAGGAGACTTCAGAAAGGTAAAGGAAGGTGTAAAGGAAAGTTACCTTTAGCATGTTTTAACTATAAATAAATTGGTCATATTGTAGCTAGATGTCTTCACAAGAAAGATGATAATAAAGATAATGACCGATTTGGTGAAAGAAAGTTTGACAGAAGAGATAACTGAGAACATAGAGGAAACTGATAGTATGAGAGAAGAAACAACTGAGCCTACAAAGATAAAGGCAAGAAGGCTTGTTACATAGTTGGAGAAGATGATGTTGATACTGAAACCAACACTGATGAAGACATTGAGGTGGTATTTGTAGCTATGAAAGAAGATTCAGAAGAAGAAGAAGAAAGGTATGTTGAAACAATACTTATATCTAAAGTTAGCAAGAATGAGACATGGATTATTGATAGTGGCTATACACATCATATGACTGGTGATGAGGAAAATTTTGAATATCTTGAACACTATAATGGAGGATCTATTAAAATGGGAAATGATACACCTTGTCTAGTGAAAGGAAATGGATCTATCTTGTTGAACGATAAGATTAGATGTGAGAATGCATATTGGGTGAAAGGACTTAACTATAATTTTTTGAGTGTAGCACAATTGAATAATTTAGGTCACTGAGTTGCATTTGAAAGTAGAAAGGTGAAGATCTATGATGAACCCAAAAAGTTGGTCAGTACTGGTGACCAATCCAAAGGTAATCTATTTTATCTTGATAATGCTGAAACTTCTTGTTTGTTGGCTAGAAATGGAGATGTGTGGTTGTGGCATAAGAGACTGTGTCGTGTAAATTTTGATAACATGGTTAAGATAAGTAAGAAATGAAGAGTTGTAGGTTTACCGAGCCTAACTAAACTTGACCATGTCATGTGTAACAAATGTCAGAAAGGGAAAATGACTAAATCTAGTTTTAAGAGAAAAGACTATTCTTCTAAAGGTATTCTGGAGTTGGTGCATATCAAATTATGTGGTCCTATGAGAACTCAGAGTTAATATGGTGACAAATATTTCATTTTATTTGTTGATGACTACTCTAGGATGATGATAGTTATGTTTTTGAAAGAGAAATTTGAAGCTTTCAAAATGTTCAACTGGTATAAAGCTAAAGTTGAAAAAGAAACCAGTAAAGATTTAAAATGCTTAAGATCTGATAGAGGAGGTGAGTTTATTTCTGAAGAATTCACTAACTTTTTTAATGAGCATGGAAATAAAAGACAGGTTTCTGCACTGAGGACACCACAACAGAATGGTATTGCAGAAAGAATGAATAGATCTATAGTTAACTATACCAGAACACTGATGATTGAAAAGGATGTTGCACAAATGTACTGGAGAGAAGATGTTAGCACTGTTGTATACACCTTGAACCGCATTTAATTGAAGAAAGATAAAAATAAGACACCTTATGAGTTATGGTTTGGCTACACACCTAATGTAAGTTAGTTCAGAATTTTTGGAAGCAGATGTTACATTCTGAAAGATGATAGAAATGGAAAATTTGATTTTAAAGGTGATGAAGGAATATTTATAAGATATTCTACTAAGAGAAAAGCATACAAATGTTTGAACAAGGCTACTAACACAATGATTGAAAGTTCTAATGTGAAAGTTGATGAGTTTGCTAAGAAAAATGATGAAAAAAGTAGGAAGGAAGTAGAAGACCATGGTAGATTTACATATATTGAGCATCCTGACTATCTACTTGAGCCACAGGCGAAGTCTACTGAGTGACAAAAAAATGCTACCGAGGGTTAGCAAATGCAAACTGAGAATCAGGAAGATGTTACTGATGAAGAAATTGAGCCTACACCAACTCATGAAAAAAGAAGAGAGAAAGTGTTGGAAAATTTTGTGAGAAGACACCATCCACAGAACCATATTATTGGAGACAAACAAGCTAGCATGATGACACACAGTAAGTTAAGACAAAACACATGTTTAGTTTGTGAATTTGAGTCTAAAAATGTTAAAGATGCACTTGAGAATGAAGAATGGATTAAGGCCATGAATGAAGAAATTGATAAAATAGAGAAAAAAAAATATGGACATTGGTACTAAGACCAAGTGATAAAAATGTGATTAGTACTAAATGGATATTTAGAAACAAGTTGAATGAAAATGGTGAAGTGACTAGAAACAAATCAAGACTTGTTTGTAAGGGATATGCACAAGAAGAAGGAATTGACTATGGTGAAACTTTTTCATTAGTAGAAAGACTTGAAGGAGTCAGACTATTATTTGCATATGCTGCCTATAAAGGATTTAAGGTTTATCAAATGGATTTGAAATCCACATTTTTTAATGGAATTCTAGAGGAAGAAATCTACATAGAACAACTTGAAGGTTTTATTGATTAGAATAAGAAGAACATGGTATGTAAATTGCACAAAGCACTGTATGGACTAAAACAAGCATCGAGAGCATGGTATGAAAGATTGCATGCTTATCTTATTAGTATTGGCTTTGTGAGAACAAGTGACAACATCAATTTATATTTGAAATATGGAACTGATGATAATATGCTTATTGCTAAAAATTTTGTTGATGATACAATATTTGGAGGATATGATAATTTTTGCAAATATTTTGCTGCTGAAATGAGAAAAGAATTTGAAATGTCAATGTTTGGAGAGATTAAATTATTTCTTGGGTTGAAAATACTAAAAAAAATGATGGCATATTCATCACACAATCAAAATACATCAAGGAAGTATTGAAGACATTTGGAAAAAAAGATTCAAAACTAGTTGGAACACCTATGGTTATCAGATGCAAATTGACAAAAGATGATAAATCAACCAAGGTAAATCAGACACTGTATAGATCAATGATTGGAAAATTGATGTATGTTGTACACAGTAGGCTTGATATAGCACATGCAGCTGGGATTGTAGCAAGATTTTACAATAATCCTAAGAAATCACATATGATTGTTGTTAAAAGAATTTTGAGATATCTGAAGAACACCGAGCATTATGGGTTGTGGTACAAGAAGGAAGGCAATTTTGAACTACAGGTTTACACTAATCCAGATTGGACTAAAAATATTGATGACCGCAAGAGTACTACCAGGGGAGCATTCTTTTTGGGAGAAAGACTTGTAACATGGATAAGTAAGAAACAAGCATGTATTTGTCACTCAATTATTGAAGTAGAATATGTTGTTGTTGCTGCTAATTATTTAAATATTGCATGGATAAAACAATTGTTGAAATGAATGAATGAATGAGGAGATTACTGATCCAGTGATTATATATTGTGATAAAACAAGTGCCATAAATATTTCAAAGAATCCAGTGATGCATGCAAAGACAAAGCACATATCAATTAAGCATCACTATTTGAGGGAACGAGTATAAGAAAAGAAAGAGAAACTGGAGTTTCTGAAGTCTAAAGAATAATTTGCAGATATATTTACTAAACCCTTACCAAAGGATACTTTTGAGTACTTGAGGACTAGACTAGGGGTCCATCCCCCATCTATCGGTCACTAAGGTGATCAAGAGGTTGCATCAACCTGTACTTTATCATAAAATCAATAATGTTGATGCATGTAGCTCACACTTTAGGATTATTAAGGTTGTGAAGGAAGTGGAGATTATAGAAGCTAGAATAGAGAACTATGTATCAGTACATGAAGGTAATTGATCTGGACTGAACAAAAGAAACACTATTTGGCTACTGAAGAACTATTTGAATATTTTCTTTTGGCATTGTTGTCAAAGGGAGAGATATTTCTATGAAATATCATTTGATGTGAGAAGGTTTTCAAGAACATGGGGAGAGAGATATTTGTTGGAAAGAGAACTAAAGAAGATCAAATCTGTAGGGAGATTCGGCATGATATGTTATTGTAGTGATTAAACATATTAAATATCAAGCTAGGGAGAGCTTATTGAGCTACAACATTTATCTATATAGTTGTAGAATAGATCTTTGGTATTCTATGGCATATTTCATATTGTGTTGCCATCAATGCCAAAGGGAGATATTGTTAACCTACAACTCATTGAATATCTTTATGAAGATTAAGGAGGTCATAGAGTTGTTGAAGTAATATGTAAGATGATTAAATCAGTCAATATGTTGTCATTGATGTCAACTAGTTTTTACTATACTTACCATGATATTACAAACATTTGAACATCTGTAGAAGGAAGAAATGGTGAAGAAATGAGATACCTACATAAGGACAAGATGAATATAATAGATATGGATAAGGTATACATTGGGTAAATTATTGATGAGTCTATGGCATTATGTTGTTGACTTGAGCATGTTACATTATTCTATTATGAAGATGAGATCAACATTGAACAAATTAATGTGGTCAATAATTGAAGATTTCTCTATACACCAAATCAGTCTTGTGTATATCGAGTGATAGTAATAATCAAGTTAGTTTTCACGGATGCATTCTATATTAACCGAGTAGGATGAAAATATTAAATGTTTATAAAAACCAACTGAAATTGATGAGCTTGCAGATTCTTATGATTTTGAGGTAAGAGATAGAGTTTGTTATAAGATCAATGACTGACATGAAAATTTAGAGATAATCAAAGGGAAGATATTGAAACATGTTATTGATACAACTACTGAGGAAGCTTGAAGAGGCAAAATGAATGATAGAGATTAAGAGGAAAAATCTAATGGATGAGATGAAAATGGTTTACACGTTTATTTAAGAGACAAGAGATTCATTTTTTAATTGGTCAGATGAATTGAGACTATAGGAGAATTCATGTGAGGACATTTTTCATGCACCAATGATCAAATTGGTTACAAATAGAACCGAGCTGGATTGTAGGTATTACTGAGCATTGGAGAATTATACACCAAGTGAAGTAAGTTGGAGGATATAATGGAGTGAAATAATTATTGATCAGAAGAGTTTTATTAAGCTTAGCATAGATCTGAATACTTTCAAATTGAGTTTTATTTGAATCATATCACTATTCTATTAGTTTAACCATTTTTACAGCTAAATATCTTAACTAGTGGACTTAACAGTCTTTTTATATTTCAATATGACATTCAAGGAATTTTAATTGTTTTCTTGTTGACCCCATAGTGAATGTTGGTCAAGAGTTAATTATTAGTGATAAATCCTCTAACAAGGTCACACCTTGCAGTGTGTTTTGTAACCTTTAACAAGGTTGGCTCCTAACCGATCTCACTTCAGAAGAGTGAAATATTTTGGGTTACCGGTCCCAGGTGGTTTTTCCCCTAGCAGGGTTTCCACGTTAAATCTTCATATTATGTGTTATTTTTTGTGATTGGATTACTATCATACTTTACATATTTCATAGTTGATTAATTGGTAAACATAGTTTTGGAAATTACTGGTAGTCAGTAAATGAACAGAAAGATTGTTGTTAATATCTTACCGAGTTGATTATTTTATTGAAAAAGTTTGAAGAGTACATCTAAGAGTTTGGGACTGTAGGATAACTAATTTAACTAAGTCACCCCCCATCTTAGTTATCTAACAATTGATATCAGAGCTTGTGTGCTTGAAAATAAAGCTTGAAGGATTTGAGCTAAAGATCACAAGATGTATAAGAGAGGTGCCAAAGATAAAGAAAGACAAATTCTCGACATGGCAAAGTAGAATGAGGTTGTACATATCTAGAATTGGAGAATCTTCTCTACAACTCCTAGACAATGGTTACATACAACTGACTATTGGACCTTTGACAATTGATCAGCTAAGAGACAAACATGAACACAACATGAAAATGATAGAGATTGTTGTTACCCTATTTGATGTAGAATTTGAAGATGTTTGTAAATAAAAAAAATGATGTATGATGAATGTGGGATGAAAATGAAATGATGAGATATGAAAATATTTGTATAAATGATATAATGGAAAATTTTGTGGACATGTAAGACTTTAATCAAACATGAATACTTATCTTGAAAAGGAGAATATTCAGAAATCACTATTTTCTGGTGTCTGTGTACAGTTTTGGGAAATTTTGCAACTGGATCTAGCTTAGAAATGCAGAAACAGAGAAAACCCAAAAACCTTTTGTTTTTTTTAAGCAAGGTCAACCTTGACCCAAGATAGGGGTAAGATCTTACCTCAAGGCACAATCTTACCCCAAAAAGTTGACCTTGACCTACACTATTCTGACAGAAATTATGTTCGCGGATCTCGGAAGTTCACCGAAAAGGGTACTCAAATCTAAACTGCAATTCATTGACCCACACCTGTACTTGCAAGAAAAAGGGTTTTGTTGTTTGGATGAGGGGTTTTCCTTGGTCAAACCCTGGTTCAAAATCAACCTTTAAAATAGAATTGAAATAGAGAATGCTAGAAAGTAGTAGAAGTAGATCTAACAACGAAGCTATGATACTTAATAGATATGCAATTGTATTTGAAATGTAATCAAGTATGTTAATATGAAAGCTTGGACACAACATTAACAAATGTAAATCAAAATCTCCATGATTGTATGCTTGGAATCCACCTTGAAGGGAGAATGAGTAGATCTTGAAGATGAACAAAGGATCTTGAAGGAAGATCACACCACCATGATGGATAGATCTAGGGTTTGAATGATGAATCTTGAATGCTTGAACCAAATCCCTCCAAAGGCTTGAAAGCTTGAATCCATGATATTAAATGGAGAACTTGAATGTTTGAATGTAGATGATGTCTTGAATGCTTGAGAGATTATGACAAAGGATGCTTTATTGCAAAAGAGAGAGATTGCACACTTGATACTTGATGGAGATATGAAAAAGAGATGTTTGAAATGAGAGAGGAAGGCTTTCTTTTATAGTTATCTAGGGCACAAACTCCTAGAGAGGCTGACATATGAGAAATAAATTCCCATTGGGCCCATACCCCTAGAAATAGACCTAGATTAAATATAATTTAAGATTTTACCATTTCAGAGACCAAAATAGCCGACCCAAAAGCGGGAAAATAATTCTTTCCAAAACTCGACATCTGGAAATCATAGAATCTTGAAATTTGGACCTTGGGCCAAGGTCAAGGTCAACTTTGACCTAGGTCAGGGTTGAGATCATCCTTGACCTAGGTCAGAGTTGAGGTTGACCTTGACCTAAAAGTTTGACCTTGACCCTAAGGTCAAGGATCTTAGGATCTCAGTCCAGAATGCTAGAAAAGTGTAGAAAGGTGGAAAAGGGGGCAGAATGAGGAGAAAAGCCAGATTCAAACCAGGGACCTACCCGAGGCATTTGACATGACCCAAAAATACCTACTCAGAGGGATAAAATAGTCCTAAATGGAAGTGATTCCATTTTCCAACGATACATTTAGCCCCCACTTTAGCAAGAGTATGGATTCAACGCAAACTCTTGGTAAAGGAGAAGAAAGATCCAAGTGGATTCACAATGAGATATAATATCACTTAGTTAAGGACACAAGTCCCCAGGCTAAGGATTCTAACTCAACATACATGCACGAGGGTACAAAAACAAAGAGAACACTAAAAGACAAAAAAGAGAGGGGTTAGTACTAAAACAAACCCAAATCAACTAGTAAAGGAAACCTTGCTAAGAAATGATTCCTATACTAATATCATATTTGGAAAGCTATCATAAAAGAATAAATGATTACATAATAAAGAGAAGACAAACACTATAAATAACATAGCTTCATGATCCAATCCTACTAGCATGAAAGAAAAAAGAGAGAAAAGAGAAAGTGATAACCTCACCCAGTAAGATGCCCACCTTACCGTGAATCACCAAGGAGGGAAAGCCCAATAGGTAGCAAAACCTGATAGTTCACCCAAAAACTATGCTTTGCAATTGTAATGCATCTTTTGATGGCTTTTGTAATACCCATAGATCCACCTTCTTGTATCACCATGGAATATAAAATGTGTTTCCCTTTAGGATTTAGCAACTTATATGTGTTACCTTCCATGGATTTAGCATATTGAAAATTGAAAAATGCGTGTCTCTTTAGGATTTAGCAACTTATGTGCATTACCTTCAGAGGATTTAGCATATTGAAAATTGAAAAATGTGTGTCTCTTCAGAATTTAGCAACTTATGTGTGTCACCTTTAGAAGATTTAGCATACTGAAAAATGAAAAATGCGGCATAAGGGAGACCCTATATATGCCCCCTCCTTATTGTGGTTGTCTACTAGACATGATAAGGAAGAGAAGGAGGATACCCGCTTCACAATGTAAGGAGATATCCTGTTAACAATAATGTATACTATATTCTTAGCGAAGGTTATTGACCATTACATCTGAGAGTATAGATAATCGTGAAAAGGATATATCACTCATGGAAAAAGGATCCTCAAAAAAAGAGATCTTATCAACAAGACCCCCACCATAGAGGAGTGTTTTAAATAAAATATCACCTTTCAAAGAGAAACAAAGATTCAATCATCTAGCCTCCTATAATCAAGAGAAAGAGGAATCTTTGGAAAAAGGAATCAAACTTAAACCCTAAAGCAAGGGCAAGAATTTATAAAGAACATAATTTGCAAAATATAGAATAAGTGATGACCTAGGACAACCACCTCTCAAATAAAAGGATATCCATAGCCAATACCTCAGTCAGTATAATGAAATAATGTTGCAAGATAAATAAATGCCACTAAACTAAGGAAAATAGATCCCTAGACAAAAGAAATAAGGAAGAACCTTTCCCTTGAGGGATGAAAGCAAGGGATAACATTGAAAAAAAAATGTCTTTAGAAAAGATATCTTGAATATAGAATAAAATCTATGGATGATTATAAAGATAATTCAAAACCATAGAGAAGAAAGATAGAAAGAATACCAATTAAGCTCAAGACCACATATATGCTAAGAGCCTAATGGATCTTGGAAGACATGATGAAAATACACCTCTTTCCCCCCAGTCCAAAGACAACATGAGAAGAGATCTATACTACATCAGAATGAGGGGTATCCTCTATATCAAAATTATGAAGGAATTGTAAAACTGCACGAGAATGAGATATAATTCCTAAAGCAACTCTTTCTCTAATATATAACTTGAAATGCACACAATTAGCAAGTAAATGTGTATTACTATAATGAAAAGGAAATTTATACTTGGATAGAGGATCTTTTGTCATAGGTTTAAAAATTTCTTTCTTGGAATTCATTAACTAAACATACACCCTCTTAGTCACCTCTTCATGAGTATCAGGATAATCTAAGGTAGGTGTAGGGAGAAGAACATGAAGAGGAGGACGATGATCAAAATCAACCACCTTAAATTGAGATTACAAACAACCAACACCGCGCATATCTTGTTTAGGGGATATATGAACTAGATAATTAATACCATGCTCATTAGCACCAAACCCTAAACCTTTATAACCTTGTTTAGTCATCATATTATATCCTATAGTGTACATATCATGTAAATCTTCTACAGGAGGTGATTGTTTATTGTGTTCATGAGTAAAGGTTGTATAAGGTGGAATAATAGGTTTAGAAGAAGTTTCTTTTCTCTTCTCTTTAATATCATCTTGAATCAGATAAGAAGGGGAAGGTAAATCTAAGAATTCTTGCACATCTACATCATGAACCATAGTTTTAACCTCATCATAAGTATGAGAAGAACTAGGAATAATAGATGGAGAATTAGGCATGTTAGGAATGTTAGGAATCAGATTAGGAAGGATAGGATTAGGATTAGGAAGATTAGGAGATGGTGTATCATCTACAAAATTCTTCACATAATCCAAAAGAGTAATAAGTCTATCACATAAATCTTTAATGAAATCTTTAAAATTAGGAAGACTAGTATCGATCAATCTCACAATACCATAGGCAAGTGAAAAATGAAGAGTAACCAACATAATGAAATGAATGATACTCTCATAAACATCATAAGTATGATAAAGAGATGCTAAGAGGGGGATAATAAAGAAAATAATCACACACCAAAGCATCTTAAAAATCTTCATAGTAAATGAAATGCAAGAAATATTTTTGTATTTTGTAGAATATATGGATTTTTTTAAAAATTTTAAAATGCAAGAGCATAAACAAAATCTAATCTTAAGGAAAGAAGGCAAATCACCTAACACCAAAAAGAAAGAGTTGTCTATTGCGGGTTCACCAAAATGTAAATAAACAAAATTATGTATGATGAATGTGGGATGAAAATGAAATGATGAGATATGCAAATATGTGTGTAAATGATATAATGGATAATTTTGTGGAATGAAATAATTTAATCAAACATGAATACTTATCTTGAAAAGGAGCAGATTCAAAAATCACTATTTTTTGGTGTCTGTGTATAGTTTCAAGAAATTCTGCAACCAAATCTAGCCTGGAAATGTAGAAACAAAGAAAACCCAGAAACCTTTTATTTTTCTGAGCAAGGTCGACCTTGACCCAAGAAAGGGCTAAGATCTTACCCCTGGGCACAATCTTACCTCAAAAAGTTGACCTTGACCTACACTGTTGCGATGGAAATTTTGTTCGCGGATCCTGGAAGTTCACCGAAAAGGGTACTCAGATCTGAACTGCAATTTGCTGTCCCACACCTGTACTTGCAAGAAAAAGAGTTTTTTTGTTTGGATGAGGGGTTTTCCTTGGTCAAAATCCAATTTGGAATCAACCTTTAAAATAGAATTGAACTAGAGAATGCTAGCAATTAGTAGAAGTAGATCTAACAATGAAGCTATGATACTCAATAGATACACAATTGTATTTGAAATATAATCAAGTATGTTAATATGAAAGCTTTGACACAAAATTAACAAATATAAATCAAAACCTCCATGATTGTATGATTGGAATCCACCTTGAAGGGAGAATGAGTAGATCTTGAAGATGAACAAAGGATCCTGAAGGAAGATCACACCACCTTGATGGATAGATCTAGGGTTTGAATGATGAATCTTGAATGCTTGAACCAAATCCCTCCAAAGGCTTGAAAGCTTGAATCCTTGATCTTCAATGGAGAAATTAAATGCTTGAATGTAGATGATGGCTTGAATGCTTGAGAGATTATGACAAAGGATGCTTGATTAAAAAAGAGAGAGATTTCACACTTGATACTTGATGGAGATATGGAAAAGAGATGTTTGAAATGAGAGAGGAAGGCTTACTTTTATAGTGATCTAGGGAAAAAACTCCTAGAGAGGTCAACATATGAGAAATAAATTCTCATTGGGCCCATAACCCTAGAAATAGACCTAGATTAAATATAATTTAAGAGTTTACCATTTCAGAGACCAAAACAGTCGATCCGGAAGTGGGAAAATAATTCTTTCCGAAACCTGACATCTGGAAATCATGGAATCTTGAAATTTGGACCCTGGGTCAAGGTCGAGGTTGACTTTGACTTGGTCAGGGTCGAGGTCAAGGATCTCAGGATCTCAAGATCTCAGTCAAGAATGCTAGAAAAGTGCAGAAAGAAGGTAGAAAAATGAGCAAAATGAGGAGAAAAGCCAAATTCAAGCCAGTGACCTACTTGAGGTGTTTGACATGACCCAAAACTACCTACTCAGAGGGATAAACCAATCCTAAATGGAAGTGCTTCTATTTTCTGATGATACAATGTCAAAACATGTACTACAACAAAATAAATGTGGGACAAACTTGCACTAGTTCATGGAGGAGATGCAAATGTGTTGAGGGCTAGAGAAAAAAGCCTTAGAGGTAGATTTTTTGATATGAAGATGAAAGAAGGTGAAAACATTACACAATATAGTAACCAAATCAAGGAGGTTATCAATGTTTTCCAAGGAGCAAGAGGTGTTATTGATGAAGACACTATTGTGAGTAAAATTCTTAGACCCTTGTTTCTTGTCTATGCTATTAGAAAATATACTATTCATGAACTCAGATATGCACCAGGTAATGTTCTTACACTTGATAGTCTAATCAGTAAATTGACCACTTTTAAGCTGAATAACTATGATAACAGTATTGTACCGAGTATTGAGTCTACATTTATGTCATCCTTTGAAGATTGGTAGGTCTAGCAATAAACATAACATAAGAAATAAAAGTGACAGTGATAGTGAAGATGGACTTGATGAACTTGAAGCACTTATGGCTAGGAGACTTTAGAAAGGTAGAGGGAGGTATAAAGGAATGTTACCTTAAGCATGTTTTAACTATAAAGAAATTGGCCATATTGCAGCTAGATGTCTTAATAGGAAAGATGATGATAAAGACTATAATGACCTATCTAGTGAAAGAAAGTCAGACAGAAGAGATAATCAAGAACACGAAGGAAACCAACAGTATGACAGAAGAAACAACTAAGCCTACAAAGCTAAAGGAAAGAAAGCTTGTTACCTAGTTGGAGATGATGATGTTGATATTGACACCGACACTAATGAAGACATTGAGGTGGTATTCATAGCTATGAAAGAAGAAGAAGAAAGGTATGTTGAAACAACACTTATATCTAAAGTTAGAAAGAATGAGACATAGATTATTGCTAGTGGTTGTACACATCATATGACTAGTGATGAGGATAAATTTGAATATCTTGAACACCATAATGGAGGATCTCTTAAAAAGAAAAATGATACACCTTGTCTAGTGAAAGGAAAGGGATCTATCATCTTGAATAATAAGATTAGATGTGAGAATGCATATTGGGTGAAAGGACTTAACTATAATCTATTGAGTGTAGCATAATTGAATAATTCAGGTCATTGAGTTGCATTTGAAAGTATAAAGGTGAAGATCTATGATGAAACTAGAAAGTTGATCGGTACTAGTGAACAATCCAAAGGTAATCCATTTTATGTTGATAATGTTGAAACTTCTTATTTGTTGGATATAAATGAAGATGTGTGGTTTTGGAATAAGAGATTGTGTCATGTGAATTTCGATAACATGGTTAAGATTAGTAAGAAAAGAAGAGTTAGAGGTTTATTGAGTCTAACTAAACCCGGCCATGTCATGTGTAATCAATGTTAGAAAGGGAAAATGACTAAATCTAGTTTTAAGAGAAAAGACTATTCTTCTAAAGCTATTTTGGAGTTGGTGCATACCGAATTATGTGGTCCTATGAGAACTCAGAGTTATTATTGTTAGAATAATTGAGAGGGGGGGTGAATCAGTTATCCAAGTCCCAAAACAAAAATGAGTAATCCAAAATACTATTTCTCTAATTTTTGTTAGTTGATAAACATATATATGATTCACTGGCAGTGTTTTTACCGATCTTCAATTAAAGCTCTTTAGTAGTTACCAATCAAATCAAATAGGTAAAATGTAAAGTATGATAATAAACAATCATCACAACAAACCCATAACACAATGATTTAACATGGAAACCCTATTAAGGGAAAAACCACTTGGGAACCAGCAACCCAAAAATTTCACTCTTCTGAAGTGAGGCCTGTGAGGACCCAACCCTGTTAAAGGTTACAATACACACTGTTAGGTGTGACCTGGTTAGAGGATTTTGCACTAGAAGTTATCTTTCAATCTTATGTCACTCACTGTGCTGATTTATAGGATAACAATGTTTCACTTGTCAGAATGAAACACAAATAAGACTTAAAAGTCCACTCGGTTAAGAGATTTTCACTGTTTACAATTATTAGAAAGTAACAGTAGGTTGATCTACCTTAATACAACAAATTACAGTTGCAGATCAGTGTTATGCTCAACAATGTTTTCTAACCAATATATCACTTCAGATCTAATATCAATATCACTTACAAACAATTAGTTCTATGCTTTGTGTAACTCGGTTTGTTCATTGTGTAGCTCAGTTTCTGTAGCTTGGTTTAGTAACTTGTTTGATCAGAAATGCATGAATGCTAGTTCACGCTTAGCTTCTGCAGTATATCCTTTTTTTTCTTCTTTTTTTTCTCCTTAAATAAACATGTAAGCCATTTTATTTTCATCCATCAGATTTTGCCGCTTAATCATATCCATTAATTTTGTCGCTTTAAACTTCCTCGGCTGATGTGTCATTAACACATTTCAATCTCCTTCGTCAGATCCTCCTTGAATTTTGTTAGTCGTAGATCCTTGTAACAAACTTTGACTTTTCACCTTGAAATCATGCGAATCCAGCTCATCAGTTTTTTCGTCAAATTGTCTAGTCAACAATATCATTAAATGCTTTTCTATTCTCCTCGGTTAACAAAGAAATGCATCGGTAAACCTTCATCAGTTAAACTTGTGCTTGGTATACAACACACTACATCGGTGTATACTACCGTTGGTGTTTACATGAAGGATCTCGGTAAACATTAAATTGTTCTCTTTTACTGACCAACACTGCTTTGTGTCTTTTAGTTCCTTTCTCCATAATAGATGAATAAAACATACTAAAGTCAATATAATGAGATCAAAGACTCATCAATAAGTTATCCACAATAAGTTATCCAATGCATTCCTTATCCTTATCTGCTGTGACCTTCTTTCACCATTCTTTAGATGTCTCTGTAATGATAACTTACAAGATAAGTATTGTTAAACTAATAAGAAACTAGTTGACATCAATGACAACATAATAATGATTAACATATTATATATCTATACAACTAATTTTCATGTGATCTTCAATCACTGTTTCAACAATCTCTCCAATCAGTTGTAAATCAATTGTAGGTTCAACAATTATGGTGACAAAGATTTCATTTTATTTCTTGAAGACTACTCTAGGATGATGACAATTATGTTTTTGAAAGAGAAATCTGAAGTTTTCAAAATGTTCAAGTGGTACAAAGCTAAATTGAAAAGGAAACTGAAAAAGATTTAAAATGCTTAAGATATGATAGAGGAGGTGAGTTTATTTCTAATGAATTCACTTACTTTTGTAATGATTGTAGAATTAAAAGACAGGTTTTTGCACTGAGAACACCACAGTAGAATGGTATTGTAGAAAGAAGGAATATATCTTTAGTTGACTATGCCAGAACAGTAATGATTGAAAATGATGTTGCACAAATGTACTGGAGAGAAGTTGTTAGCACTGTTGTATACAACTTGAACTGAGTTCAATTGAAGAAATATTTAAATAAGACACCTTATGAGTTATGGTTTGGCTTCACACCTAATGTAAGTTATTTCATAATTTTTGGAAGCAGATGTTACATTCTGAAAGATGATATAAATGCAAAATTTGATTCTAAATGTGATGAAGGAATATTTCTAGGATATTCTACTAAGAGAAAAGCATACAAATGTTTGAACAAGGCTACTAACACAATGATTGAAAGTTCTAATGTGAAATTTGATGAGTTTGCTAAGAAAAATGATGAAAAATGTAGGAAGGAACCAGAAGAATATGGTAGATTTACATATATTGAGCATCTAGACTATCTACCTAAGCTACAAGAAGAGTCTACCGAGTGATGGGAAAATTCTACCGAGGGTCAACAAATGCAAAATGAGAATAAGGAATATGTTACTGAGGAAGAAACTGAGCCTGCACTAACTCATGAACAAAGAAGAGAGAAAGTGTTGACAAAATTTGTGAGAAGACACCATCCACAAAACTAGATTATTGGAGACAAACAAGCTGGCATGATGACACAAAGTAAGTTAAGACAAAAAACATGTTTAGTTTATGAATTTGAGTCTAAAAATGTTAAAGATGCACTTGAGAATGAAGAATGGATTAAGGCCATGAATAAATAAATTGAGAAAATAGAGAAAAACAAAACATGGACATTGGTACCGAGACCGAGTGATAAAAATGTGACTGGTACTAACTGGATATTTAGAAACAAGTTTAATAAAAATGGTGAAGTGACTAGAAACAAAGAAAGATTTATTTGTAAGGGATATGCACAAGAATAAGGAATTGACTATGGTGGAACTTTTGCATCAGTAGAAAGACTTGAAGGAGTCAGAATATTACTTGCATATACTTCTTATAAGGGATTTAAAGTTGATCAAATGGATGTGAAATCTGCATTTTTGAATGGAATTCTTGAAGAAGAAATCTACATAGAACAACCTGAAGGTTTTGTTGATCAGAATTAGAAGAACATGGTATGTAAATTGCACAAAGCACTGTATGGACTAAAACAAGCACCGAGAGCATGGTATGAAAGATTGCATGCTTATCTTATTAGTATTGGCTTTGTGAGAACAAGTGACAACATAAATTTATATTTGAAAGATGGAATTGATGATAATATAATTATTGCTGAAATTTTTGTTGATGATATAATATTTGGGGGACATGATAATCTTTGCAAATATTTTTCTACTAAAATGAGCAAACAATTTGAAATGTCAATGTTTGGAGAGATTAAATTCTTTCTTGGATTGCAAATACTACAAAAAAGTGAAGGCATATTCATCACACAATCAAAATACATCAAGGAAGTATTGAAGACATTTTGAATAAAAGATTCCAAACTAGTTGGAACACCTATGGTTACTAGATGTAAATTGACAAAAGATGATGAATCAACCAAGGTAAATCAGACACTGTATAGATTAATGATTGGCAAATTGATGTATGTTGTACACAGTACACCTGATATAGCACATGTAGTTGGGATTGTAGCAAGATTTTTTGCTAGTCCTAAAGAATAACATATGACTGCTATTAAAAGAATTTTGAGATATCTTGTTAGAAATAGGAAATATTGAGAGGGGGGGGGTGAATCAGTATTTCAAAAACTTTTTCTTTTGCCCACTTATGGATATAACAGATTACTTTAGTGCATACAAAGTTTATCAAGCTGATTAACAAACATAGCAGTAAATAGAAAGAGCTCATAACACATCATATGTTCTCGAGGAAACCCTGGCCAAGGGAAAACCCTGGTGGGGATGGTACCCACAAAGATCCCTAATCAAAAGTATCCTATTAGGGATATTGGACCTTGTTAGGATTCAATTTACAATATATAGTAGATCTACCCTAGTTAAAGGAATTTATTCCTTGTTAGAAGCCTTAACCCTGTTAGGAGTTAGATTAAAAAACCTGATCACTAGCTGAGCTCACTACCCAAACAGGTAATACAAAAATGTTTCTGACTATAATATGGTACTACTTACAACTTTGCATCAATAGCCTTTTCTGCTATCACAATATACAACTATCGCAAGTTATCTTTTCTTTCTTTTTACATATCACTTCTCTATTTCATTACATTTCAAGTATGCCTAATATATGAGTTATTAAAGCTAATAACTTTACATGGTCAGCTTCCAAAATCTTTATCCAAGAGTAAACATCTAGGATGTCATCCCTTCATAATGTTAAATCATTATTTTGACAAGAAAAAATAATCCCTTAACACTTTCGCTAATACTGTCTCCAAAACTATTCTGTCTGCAAAAACTGTCTTCGGTAAACATTGAATAAATTTGTCCGTACTACTCCAAAATTTATGCACACTGAGATGGGGTATCCTCATACTTTGTAGAAGCTTTAGTTAACTATGAAAACAAAAATATTTCTCCAGTGGACATCGCCAACTAAATCTTCATTGGGTGCTCTGTCAGGATCACTATATCCAAACTTAGACAATTTCTTTCTTCAACTTTGCATACATGCATTCCAGATTCTACGCTCTCAATAGAGATCATATTTTTCCATAATGAAAACATCTATGCATCCACATTAGCCAAATTTCCAACAATCTCCCCCTTTTTCATTGGTGGCAACATATGGGAAAATTGGCTAAGTGTGCAAACAAAACTTCAAAAAAAAACTTATACAAAATTGTGGCCAAAAGTTATACAATATGTATACAATATCATACTCCATAAAATAGCTCCCCTATGAGTATCCTTCCTCAACATAGATACAAATTTTCTGCTATCTCTCCCCCTTTGACAACAATGACAAAGATAGGGTGTACAAAAATTTAAAAACTTTATACCTTATTATCAGTTATTACAAAGCTGATAGGCTTGCAACACCAAACTCTAACTTCCAAGATTCAAAATCTTTCTCCCATATTATCCTGATGGATTCAACAACATTGAGTAGAGTACTCAATCCGTATGTTGTTGTCTAACAAGCTTGCAGGGAATTGAAACTAAACTTCTGAAATGATGTCTTTGCTGAAAGACACTGCTCAATTTGATCTTCAACAATTGATATCTTGATTGAGACATGCTCTCTCAAGATGTTAACCTTGATCATCTTTCTGTTCTTCTCCTCTGCTATCATTCTGATTTCATCTTTCAATTTCCTTATGCTCTTCTCTACAGAACTTATCTTGACATTAGGGCTTGTCAAGGTGTTTGTCTCAGCTGTAATAGCATCTAACTTCTCTCTGATCTTCTTATCCTCTTCAACTATTAGGAATTCTAATTTAGTGCATTGTATGTACAAATTCTTTCCTGCCTCAAAATGTCTCCTCAAATTCTTTATGCATACATCTAAACTACCAATATCATTTCGAATATTTACACTTAAAGTTTGTTGCATTTCTGCTTCAAAGTCTTCCTAAACTTTTATTTTAGCAATATCCTTCAAGTTAGAAAATTCAGAGTCAAAAGAATTCATTACTGATTGAGCTTTCTCAAGTGGATCTAATTCAGATACCTTAGTGCTGATCACACTCTCAAGTTTCTCTGTCAAAACTCTAACTTTGCCTTCAAGGTCTTTCACCTTCTTATTCTTTCCAATAATTTTATTCAGAGATGTGATGAACTCAAGCTGATCATCATCTTCAACTTCTTTTCCAAGGTCTTCAAACATTGAGCCAATATGCCTCTTCTTACTATCAGGTGCACTAATGTCTTCAACTGGTATAGAAGGTGCACTAGAGGTAGTGGCCTCTGTCAAAATTTGTTTGCCTTTAACTGACTACACAGCTAGAACTGATTCCAATACAGTTGGTGCTTCCTCTGCCTCTGTATTCTTCTTTGATTCTGTGACCTTTTCTTGCTCTCCCAAAGCCAAATTGTCAACAATGTTTCCTAGATCATGAAATACTACATCATCTGATTCTAGAGTCACTTTGGTGCCTTCAATATCCATTGATTCTTTGCCAATATTGATATGTGAAGAAGATGGGACTTCTTCAATACCAACTTTCTCTGCATGCGGTTCCTCTGATTGCTTCTACTGAGGGTCTGATTCAACATGCTTTTCTACAACTATATCTGCAAGAACTTGCATTACTGCTTGCTCTGTCTCTTTCTATACTTCCTCCTTTTTGCCTCCCATTATAAGGATTGTTCTTTTCTTAGTTCTCAATAAAGTTCCAAGAGACTTCAAGAATCTCTTCAAATGATCTTCATCCTTAACTTCACAGAACTGTCTGATTACATGTTCTCTCATCTTTATGTCCTCTTCTTGTGCTCTCTATTTTCTATTCGCAAGTCTTTTATACAAATCTTCTGGGATCTTACCATGAATAGTGCTAAGTTTCTTATCTGCCACAATCATGTGTGTAACCATTGCATTTTCAAAGTTCAATCTATCAAATGATCCATATAGATCATAGAATTTATTCAACTTAGTGAAGTCTCCATGCTTCAATATATCTTCATTAACTCTTTCAATTCTTGGTTTCCAAGTTTTCTTCTTGACTAAAACTACATCATCATCCTTAATTACTACTACATTTCTAGGTATAGGTGGTACAACCACTTTCTGTCTCTTGTCGGGTCCTGTTTCACTCACTTTTACTCTTTTGCTAGGAATAGGAGAAAAGGATTTATCTCCTTCATCTTTTTTAGGTACTTCAACTTTTACCTTTACTGCAATAGGATCAATAGGATCTGCACTTGATGTCTCAGGTGGAATTACAAGATTTTCACTTTGCTTCAAGGCTTCTATAGTCTTCTTAGCTATGTCAAACTCATGACTTGACATACCAGATTCTTTTAATATTTTCTTCATAGTGGATTCAACTCTCTTACTAGATTGCTTCTTTTCTCTCAAACTTATTGTAGAGTTGAAATTCTCTTCATAGGTTCCAAACCTATTTGCATGACCATCCAACTCACACTTTAACAATCTATTCACATATCCTACTGTTTCTGCTTCAGATATTTCATAGCCAAGAGGGTCTATGAATTCCATTCTAGGCTCAACTGCTTCAATGTAGGTGAAATCAGTGTCAACCATAAAAAAAAATGTCATCTTTATGCTTTTCAACTAAGGATTGAGGAATCCTTGATTTGTTCTTAACAATATTCTGAAAAATCTTCAATACAAGCTTCACACTGTCATTAACTTTATCAAAAAGGTGCTTCATGTAAACTGAGTTTATTCTTTCCATTGTGTTCACATTGTCACTCCTATCTACTATGTATTGAAATCTTCTCAAAATATGGAAAAACATATAGGTTATTAGAGATGAAAACCTAAACTGAGTGTACTTAGCCTTCTTAATCTTTTCTAAGTTCTCAAATAACTAAATTTTCAAGATTTCACATAGGTCTACTGGTTTCTTTTCAATACACATAAGATAAGCTACATGAATCATTCCTACATCCATGTCATCTTCCCTTGAACTACCATAGAATTTAGTTGTTAGGATCTTGCAAAGGTACCTAACATCATCTCGCTTAATCTTACTTATCACAATTCCTCTACCATTATAAATAGATCTAGTGTTATCTAAAACAATCTTTCTCATGTTCTTTTCATTCAATGGAATCTCTCCAACTTTTGATAATCTAGTAACTTCATGAATTAGGTCGGTAGTTATATCAATAACTCTATCCTCCATCCAGAATTTCCCATTATGGATTCTACTTAAAATGATCTTGGTACATTCCTCATCATTGAATTCATACTTCATGGAATATTTGATAATTTCATTGTTCTCTAGGTGCCCATAAGCTGGTTTAACTGACATGTCTTGATTTTACAATTTCCTATAATCATCACTAAAATCTTCATCTCCCAAAGTTTCAAACTTACAACCTAAATATCCTTTAACATTCTCAATGTGCAATACTTCATCTGGTACAGATGATAATGCTAGACTGTCATCAATTTCAGTTGGCTCTACTAGTTCTTTCTTAATCTTTGTTCTATTCTTATCCTTAACATTATGAACCATAGAAATATCCATCTTATCAACTGATTAAAGATCAAGAAATACCTCAACTTTGCAAATCTAGGGTTTCGGTATGATCGTCGCTGCAAACTACTTCCAAACTTCTTCAAATCATCCTCAACTCACTTTTCTTCTTTCAAATCTATTTTCAATCACTTTTTAATCATAATAACTTTGATTTTGACCTTATAACACTTCACATTAACTCGATCTGACATCGCATTCATTCATTTTGCCGCTAAAACCTCAAAAAGCTAATTCTACAAACCTGCAACCATAAAACTTTTTGCGACCTCGCAAAACACAATATTTTCTTTTGCACACTTAACTATAGCATTAGTACAACATAATAAACCTATATCTAACTACGCAAAACTTAACTCATTCAAATTCCTAATCTACACTAATCCTAAGTCCTAAACTACAGAAACTTACATAATTTAAGTACTTAAAGAAGGGTCAGGTAAAGATTCATCCTTACCATCAGTTACATTACCTTCCTGACTACTTTCAGTGCTGACTATACCTCCTTGATCTGTGCCTTTGTCAAATTTTACTTCATCTTTATTGCTACAACAACCTTTCTCTTTGTTTCCTGCATTTTCATTCCTTCTTGCATTGTTCATAGGGTTAGGGTTATGATGATAACCTCCATTGTTCATTCTGCAAAATCTTGCTGAGTGTCCAAACTTGTTGCATATCTGATAGATGATTCCATTGTTTCCAAATCTTTGTCCTTGCTAGTTAATCTGTGACCTGTAATTTCTAGCAATGTGTCCTACTTTGTTGCATCTAAAACATACTACCACTTTTCTTTGATTCATTTCTTCAATAGATTTCTTATCTGCATTGTTAGTATTCCCAATTTTTCTATCATAATTATTCAAAATTACTTTAGGTCTTCTACATTCGTTAGCTCTATGTCCAAAACTATGACAATTATAACAATGTCCATTAAAAGGTTTAAATTGCTTACCTGTGCAATCTCTCTTCATGTGCCCAATAGTATTACAAGCAAAACATCTACCTTTGAATCCTCTTTGCATATCTTTAGATGATTCTTCCTATTTTGATTCTTCTTGCTTTGATTCTTCTTTCTCTCTAGGTGGTTCTTCTTTAGGTGGATCTTCCAATGTGTTCTCATCTAGCTTTATTTCCTCCACACTTTTAGATGTCTTCAGATCTGGCTTCTTACTTTCATGGTTTGTTCTAAACATACTATATCCAAATACAGTCCTATCAAAGAATGGTTCTTCAAAAGAAATTTTTTTTTCAGTCTTATCACTTTTTGAATATAGCCTTTCAAGTTGTTGTTTAGAGTGAGTTAATTCACCTTTCACAATTTTATTATACTTCTCAAGTTTCACATACTGCATTTTTATTTTTTCAGATTTGGATGTTTCCTTTTCAAGTCTTGACCTCAAATCTCCATTCTCAATTTTCAATTTTTCATTATCAGATCTCAAATTTCCATCTTTCATACTAAGCTTCAGATTTACTATCTTCAACTCATGCTTAAGGATCTCATTTTATTTTTCTAATTCATCACAATCTTCAACAAGCATATCATATTTCTTTTCAGATTTCAGATCTTCAATCTTACCTTTTAATTTGTCAATAGCATTCTTTGCATCTTCATATTTTCTTCTTAAGGAGTTTCTTTCATCAGTAAGCATATCAATCTATTCAAGAGCTTCTTCAAGATTCTTCTGAAGTTGATCCATATCCATAGAGATCTTACTCAAGCTGCTAAGCTTTCCTTGAATGTTCCTTCTCTGAGTAACTGTGCTTTGATACCAATTGTTAGAAATAGGAAATACTGAGAGGGGGGGGGGGGGTGAATCAGTATTTCACAAACTTTTTCTTTTTCCCACTTATGGATATAACAGATTACTTTAGTGCATAAAAAGATTATCAAGCTGATTAACAAACATATCAGTAAATAGAAAGAGCTCATAACACATCATATGTTCTCGAGGAAACCCTGGCCAAGGGAAAACCCTGGTAGGGATGGTACCCACAAAGATCACTAATCAAAAGTATCTTGTTAGGGATATTGGACCCTGTTAGGAGTTAATTTACAATATATAGTAGATCTGTCTTGATTAAAGGACTTTAGGCCTTGTTAGAAGCCTTAACCCTGTTAGGAGTTAGATTACAAAACCTGATCACCAGCTGAGCTCACTACCCAAATAGTTAATACAAAAATGTTTCTGACTGTAATATGGTACTGCTTACAACTTTGCATCAATATCCTTTTCTGCTATCACAATATACAACTATCGCAAGTTATCTTTTCTTTCTTTTTACATATCACTTCTCTATTTCATTACATTTCAAGTATGCCTAATATATGAGTTATTAAAGCTAATAACTTTACATGGTCAGCTTCCAAAATATTTATCCAAGAGTAAACATCTAGGATGTCATCCCTTCATAATTTTAAGTCATTATTTTGACAAGCAAAAATAATCCCTTAACTCTTTCGCTAATACTGTCTCCAAAACTGTTCTGTCTGCAAAAACTATCTTCGGTAAACTTTGAATAACTTTGTTCGTACTAATCCAAAATTTATGCACACTAAGATGGGGTATCCTCATACTTTGTAGAAGCTTTATTTAATTGCACAAACAAAAATATTTCTCCAGTGGATGTCACCAACTAAATCTTCATCGGGTGCTCTGTGAGGATCACTGTATCCAAACTTAGACAATTTCTTTCTTCAACTTTGCATACTTTCATTCCAAATTCTACACTCTCAATAGAGATCATATGTTGCCATAATGACAACATCTATGCATCCACTTTAGCCAAATTTCCAACATATCTGAAGAACACCAAGCATTATTGGTTATGGTACAAGAAGGAAGGAAATTTTGAACTATAGGTTTACATTGATGTAGATTGAGCTGGAAATATTGATGACCGAAAGAGTACTACTGATGGAGAATTATTTTTGGGTGAAAGACTTGTAACATGGATAAGTAAGAAATAAGCATGTATTTCTTAGTCATCTTCTTAAGCAGAATATGTTGTTTCTGCTGCTAATTGTTCAAATATTGCACGGATAAAACTATTGTTGAAAGGAATGAATGAGGAGATCATTGATCCAGTGATTATATACTATGATAAAACAAGTGCCATAAATATTTGAAAGAATCTGGTGATGCATGCAAAGACAAATAACATATCAATTAAGTATCACTATTTGTGGGAACAAGTATAAGAAAAGAAAGTGAAACTAGAGTTTGTGAAGTCTAAAGAACAACTTGTGGATATATTTACTAAACCCTTAACAAAGGATACTTTTGAGTACTTGAGGAATAGACTAGGGGCCATCCCCTTTCTATCAGTCACTAAGATGATCAAGAGGTTGCATCAACCTATAATTTATTAGAAAATCATAATGTTGATGCATGTAGCTCACACTTTAGGATTCCTAAGGTTGTGAAGGAAGTGAAGATTGTAGAAGCTAGAACATAGAATTGTGTATCAGTACATGAAGTTACTTTATCTGGACCGAACAATAGAAATAATATTTGGCTACTGAAGAGCTATTTGAATATTTTCTTTTGGAATTGTTATCAAAGGGAGAGAGATTTCTATGAAATATCATTTGATGTGAGAAGGATTTCAAGAACACAGGGAGATAGATATATATTGGAAAGAGAACTGAAGAAGATCAAATCCACAAGGAGAGTTTGCATGAAATGTTGTTGTAGTGATTAAAAAGATTAAATATCAAGCTAGGGAGAGATTACTGAGCTACAATATTTATATATATAGTTGAAGAATAGATATTTGTTATTCGATGGCATATTTCATATTGTGTTGTGATAAATGCTAAAGGGAGAGATTGTTAACCTATAACTGATTGAATATCTCGATGAAGATTAAGGAGGTCACCAAATGTTAAAGTAATATCTAAGATGATTAAATTAGTCAATAGGTTGTCATTGATGTCAACTAGTTTTGACAATACTTATCATGATAGTTACAAACATCTAAACATTTTTAGAAGGAAGAAATGGTGAAGAAATGATATATCTACATAAGGACAAGATGCGTATAACTGATATGGATAAGGTATACATTGGATAACTTATTGATGAGTCTATGGCATTATGCTGCTAACTTGAGCATGTTAAATTATTCTATTATGAAGATGAGATCAAAATTGAACAAGTTAATGTGGTCGGTAATTGAATATTTCTGTATACATCAAATCAGTCTCGTATATACCGAGTGATAGTAGTAATCAAGTTAGTTATCACTGATGCATTCTATATTAATTGAGTAGGATGAAAATATTAAATGTTTATAAAAGCTGATTGAAATTGATGAGCTGGTAGATGCTTATGATTTTGAGGTAAGAGATAGAGTTTGTTATAAGATCAAAGACTTACAAAATTTAGAGATAATCAAAAGGAAGAGATTGAAACTTGTTATTGATACAACTAGTGAGGAAGCTTGAAGAGGCAAAACAAATGATGGATATTAAGAGGCAAAATATAATGGATGAGATGAAAATGGTTTACACATCTATTTAAGAGACATGAGATTCATTGTTGAATATGTTGGATGATTTGAGACTGCAAGAGAACTCGCGTGAATACATTTTTCATGCACCACTGATCAAATTGGTTACAGATAGAACTGAGATGGACTACAGGTATTACTGAGCATCAAATAATTATACACCGAGTGAAGTAAGTTGGAGGATATAATGGAGTGAATTGATTATTTTTTATAAGAGTTGTATTGAGCTTAGCATAGATCTGAATACTTGAAAATTGAGTTGTATTTGAATCAGATCACTACTGTAGCAGTTTAACCATTGTTATAGCTAAATCTCTTAACCGAGTGGACTTAATAGTCTTTTTGTATTTCAATATGGCATTCAAGGAATGTTAATTTTTTTTCTTATTGATCTCATAGCTAATGCTAGTTAAGATTTAACTATTAGTGATAAATCCTCTAACAAGGTCACACCTTACAATGTGTTTTGTAACCTTTAACAAGGTTGGATCCTAACCGAGCTCACTTCAGAAGAGTGAAATATTTTGGGTTACTAGTTCCAGGTGGCTTTTCCCTTATCAGGGTTTCTATGTTTTGATTAAGAGGAAAGTGGGATTTGAAAGGTCTTGAACCTTTTACAAAAAGAGAAAGAGGATATACATTAAGCACCAGAGACAAAAAAAGCATGTCAAACCAGAAGGGACAGCTAAAAGAAGGACAACAAGAAAGGACCACAAAAGGAATGCTTGAAAAGGTACAAAAGGGGCTAGTAGCCTACATGAGGGACCTAAAACAATCAAAGGACCAAAGAAAGTCACCGAATACTTTTTAGAAGGTCCATAGCTTCTGAGGCCAAAAGATCCATATTTTGAGTTATCTCCTTGAGAGAAATAGCATCCTAATTAACACGGTTCCCAAAATCATGGGGTACTAGATCCTTATCTTTTTCCTTAGTCCCTTCCCACATGTTAAGAAGGGTATTGATGTGTCTCACTGCCATCTGAAGTGTACTACAACTTTGGTCACCAAACTTAATGATCCCTGCCTCAAATTGGGAAATTTTTTCCTCAAAATAGAGGACCTTCATCTCCATTGCCAAAAAATCTGCATCACAGTTGGAAACCTAAGAACTCACAACTTCCAGCCTGGAGTCAAACAAACTAGCAATTCCCTCAGCTTTAATGATAGCCTCAGTTAGCTCACTCAAGATATTAGGAAAGTGCTTGCCACCAAGACCCATAGCCTCAAGAATGTTAATTCTCACTATGAGTCTATCATTAGTCTTCCTTAGATGATAGAGCTCCATAATAACACAGTAAAAGTCCCCCTTGGCTATCACCACCTCAGCCAAAAGATAAGTAGGAAGGAGATTCATCTTGTCCCTCTTATTCTTAGTGTCGAGAGTAGGCAGAGGGCTCTCCTTCGAAAAGGGAAAGGGAAAAGGGGAGGTGTCCATGAAGGAAGAGGTGCTCCTGATTTTCTTGCCTTTCTTACCCTTTCCAAGGTCCCTTTCCATAGGGAAATCCTTTTCATCCATGGTATCCCCATCATTGTCTAGTGAAGAATCCTCTAAAAAAGACTTTCTTTTGTAGCCTGTAGGATTCTTGGAGGAAGAAGCCCTACCCTTGATCTGACCTTTTCCTTTTTTATTGAGATTAGAAGTTGTGTCTTGAGAAGACTTAGAATCAAAATCTGGCTCCATGTCTGAATCCTCCCCATCATCTACATCTTCAAAATCATCACCCGAGTCCAAAGGAGTTGCTTTAGGAAGCACAGAGGAGTTAGGAACAAAGTGATCATAAATAAGCAGCATAAGGCCCTCATGCATGACAGGGTTTCCTAGAGGATTTTCCTGGACATCTTTTATGCTAGCATTAAGAGAATTCAACAAGTAATAAGGAAAATAATTTTTTTCCATATAAAGAAAGCAGTGCAAGATCACAAAATGATACCCATAAACCCTAGAGAATCTGCCATCAAGAGTAATGTATTGCATAACAACAAAAAGAACTCTACGCCAAACCTTCTTGATAACAGTCGGGGAATAGTAGGTCTTTTTGTTACTTTTGACCAGGCGAGCCTTCTCATCATCCTCCTTGGGGAATATTTTGATTGCAGCTTCATTGAGACGCCTCTTTGTAGAAATTTCTCCCTTCCTTGGAAAGGCCCATGACCTCTGGTATGATGTCCTCTTTGATTTTAATAGTCGAACCCCCAAGCACAATTTTTCCATTTCTCCAATTTTTAATAAAATAGCTAGTAATCACAAAATCTTTCCCCCAGAGCTTCTCCAAATATGTATCAAGCCCACCTTTCTTGAGGAGACTCCAGACTTTTTCCTTGTTTTTCCAACTCTTGCAAGACACCAGTTCAATTCTCTTCCTTCTCCCACCCATTTTAGAGCACAAAAAAACTTTCTTAGAAATAACCTTCAAGATAGACAACTCAGCGGAAAGCTTCCCTTTTTCCAATATAAAGCCCAAGAAATGACTAAGTAGACCCATAAAGCATGCTGAATGAAATGCCAATAAATGCCCAAGTAGGAACTAACATCATAAACATGATGTGGAAATAAAATGAGCAAGTTAGATTTCATCATTAAAATTATTTATTTGAGCTCTGTGGGTACAATCAAAGATAAGCAACATCTTGATGTTGTACGGGATTTCCAACTCACTCCTCCATTCCATAATATCACTGTTGTTAACTACCTCATTAGCTAATCCATTTGCCACCATATTGATTTCTCAATACCTGTAGGAAATATGACATGTTTCAAAATTATTAATAATCACTTTGGCCATAGAGATAGCATTATTAATCATCTATGAGGAGTACTAACACCTTTAAGGCAATTGATGATATTACTGGAGTCACCGTCAATTCGGACCTTAGAAAAATTACAATCTTTAGCAAGTTTGATTAGGTAGTACATCGCCAAAGCTTCATCCACATGGTTGGATTAAACACCAATGGGGTGGATAGTAGCCTCTTTAAGGGTCCCTTTATCATCACGAATAACTCTACCACAACCTGCTTTACCAAGGTTACCTTTGGAAGCACCATCAAAATTGATCTTCACTTGGCCTGTAGGTGGAAAACCCTAGTTAGCAGGGTTTTTGTGTTAAATCTTTGTGTTATGTGTTATTTGTTGTGATTGGATTACTATCATACTTTACATATTTTATATTTGATTATTCAGTAAACACGGTTTTGGAAATTACTGGCAATTGGTAAATGAACAGAAAGATTGTTGTTAATATCTTACTGAGTTGATTATTTTATCAATTTTTTTTGAAAAAGTACATCTAAGAGTTTGGGACTGTAGGATAACTGATTTAACTGATTCACCCCCCCTCTCAATTATCTAACAGGTTTCATTTTTATATGGCTTCTCCTACTTGAGTATTTTCCACCTTCACCCCTCTTATGGGTCCAAGGTGACCCATTGTGTAAAATCCTTTGGAAGGGAATTTTATGTGTACATGTGTTTTCTAGTTTCCTATTGTGTATGTGTGTTTTGAAGCATGTTTGTACCCACATCCACCTTTTTTTTCCCAAGCTTGGGAGTGGGCATGTAATGGCCTTGGTTGGGAGGTGAGCCTCCATGGTCAAGTGGTTTCTTTTTGCAGATTTCTTATTGAAAAAGTTGTTGGTTTTTTTGAAGGAAAAGGGATTTTGTCATCTATTACTTACATATTTTTATGTTGTAAAAAATGCTAAAAAGCCATGTGTAAAAGAGTACTGTAAAAAGGCCATGTAAATGTCTAAATGCGTGATGAATTCTTGTAAAAGTTTGTATTTGTATGTGTATTTTTTCTCCATAAATTTCTATATATTTCTAAAGAAAGAGAATGTAAAAAAGATGATTCCTTATGCTTTGAATGCAAGAAAATGTTTGCTGGTTTGTTTTACCATATGCAAGAAAAGATAGATTTTCTTTATGATTGATAATCTCTTCCCTATGTAGACAAAATTTACTTCAAGTATTTATTTGAAAGAGAAAAGTTAATGTCGATTTGATTTCCTAATAATCTATGTTAGAAATGATTTCATTTTCATATCATGTTAGTTTAAAAAAAAAATAGACTTGGTTATTCTCTATCTTTCCTCATGTTGATTTTAGAAGAGTATATATACATAAATATTTATGTGTGTATATATACACATGTATACTTATGTGTATACAAAACTTGAAAATCTTCATCTTCTTCTTGCTCTTTGCCAAACCTGCAATAACCAAATGAGAGATTAGGGTTTTGGTAGATGTTTTATTCTTAGCCTAACCCAAATTTTGAATTAGCGTTAGGGTTAGCTTTTTGGAGCCATTTTAATTTTAAATTTTAATTATCATTAAATTATATCTTTTTTTCAATATCTATTTTATTATAATTTAATGATTGTTGACTTTTCACAGTCACTTTATTTTGTATTCTGTTTTAATATTATTTATTAATCATTGAGATTTTAAAAAGATTCTTTTTTATTATTTAGTAGGATTCTGTTTGGATTTAAATCTCTATCTTATTTTAATTTAATGACTGTTGACTTTTGACAATCACTTTAATTTGAATTCTGATTTATTTATTATTTATATTTTCATTGGGATTCTGAAAGAGATTCTTTATTTATTTAGTGGGATATTGTTTGGATTTTTATCCCTGTCTTATTTTAATTTAATGAATGTTGACTTTAGACAGTCACTTTAATTTGAATCCTGATTTATTTATTATTTTTACATTCCTTAGAATTTTAAGTAGGTTCTATCTTTTATTTTAGTAGAATCTTAATATTCAACTATTGGTTGCCTTTCTGACTTTACTTAAATTTGAAAATGTGAACATCTTTATTTGTTGGGTTTTACTTATTATTTTAATATTTATTGGGTTTCGTTATTTACAATTGTAAAGTTAATATAAAGCCTCATTGTACATTATTTTATTAATTTTAAAATGTTGGTGATGAAAATTGAATATTTTATTTAATAGTATTGTATTATTAATTAAATGGACCCCTATGAATTTAATATTATTTTTTTGATGAATAGAGGCCTTTTCTATTAATAAATTTAAAAGTACAGTATTCACAAAAAGGGGTCAGGTGAAGAAATCACCCTGCAAGTCACTCGACAACTAGGCCGAAATCATACAACTATTCATCAAAAAAGCATATAAAAAGAGATGCCCCCAGGCTACAAGAGCAGTAGCATAAGAAGGAGGAGGATCTCTGTCATCAGGATTTCCCCAAACATTGGGCCCAAGAGTCTGATTAGGAATGGCCCAGTCATCCTCAGGATCATCTTTTTCCAGCTCCCCTTCCTCCTACCTGGGTGAAATAGCAAGCGCAAGGTAAGGGAATTTGTCTTGATTAGAAGGTGTAGAGGCCGAGGGCTGAGCAATAGGAGTAGTAGTAGAAACAAGCACAAGAGGACAGCCATAACCCGCATCCCTCCAAGGAGGAGGAGAGGTGGAGTGGATGCACCACTGGCATGGAGTCCTGGAGTGTGAACTCCGGCTATGACGATGGCCCTTGGGCAACGTGCAGTCAGCTGAGAGAGAATCTGGAGGGACTTGAGCAATAGTACAAGGGGCATTGCCCCAATGCTAGAGCAACTCCTGTAAATGGGTGACCTCTAAGGCCACCTTATCTGCTTGAACCTGAATTTGCATCATGACATTATTACAAATGCATGCCTTAGCATAAAGAGAGACATGAATATCCAGAGAAATGTGAGAAAAAAAAACAACATTTCATTCTTTCCACAAAGTAAATAATATCTCCATCCTAAAAGCATGCCATATTTGGGTGTACTAGGATGGCATTCTTGGGGAATCACCAAGAAGCACCATGTGCAATGAAAAAGGTTCAGGCCTAAAAGGAGCAAAGAGGTCGTGAATCCAAACCCAATAATTCTGGGAACAATGACAAAACTAGAAAATGTGCATGAGCATCTCAGAATAACCACAAAAAGGGCATTTAGGATCAGGAACACCCAAATGCCTGAGTCTAGCTCCCAAAGGAAAGCCCTAGTACAACAAACACCAGGAAAAGTGAGAAATCTTAGGCTCAGTGATAGAATCCCAAATGGTATGAAAATGCCAGCTCAACTCTCTTCTGAGAAGAAGAGATATGCCATCGTTGGTTGAGAGAATCAATCATGGGCAAATGGGTCACAAGCCAAGAATACACAAGTTTGGGCTTGTAACTAGTGAAGGGTGTAGCAGGGTACCATTTCCAGTCCTTCCACCAAGGTCTAACAGATTGAATTCCCAACTTGTGTAGGAGATGAGGCGGGATGGATGAAACTAGCAAGTCAAAAGTCTAACGATCTCGGCAGATGAGCTGGATCTGGACCCAGAGATCACCCAAGAGCAGAGATTCATGGTGGCTCTAGAGAAAAGATCTTTGGGGGTTTGAATGCCACGTTTGTGAAACTGCAAAGCACTAACCCCTTGAACTCTGGTAAGAGGAATCCCTTATTGGGAAAATAAAGGGGACCACCAAATGTTCTATTGGTTGAAAGAAAGACCATCTTGGAAACCATTTCCAGCCCAGCGGAGCCAGGGTTTGACAGACTCCCAGGCTCTCCAAATACTTTTGGCAACAAAAGTACCTTGGATTTTAATATTATTTTGGGATTTGTTTCTTTTAAAATTTAGAGGCAATTTATATTTGATTATTATTTTACCTTTATTATAATGTTGGTGATTAAGTTTATTATTTATTTGTTATAATATTTTAATATTATGAGATTTCTAGGGGAAATTATTTGATGTCCTAGGATGGGACTTAGGTAAATATTTTCCCTTATCATTAATGATAAATTTAATATTATATCTTTATTATGGTTATTTTAATCTTTTAAATTTTTAATTTAAATTAATTAATTAACTTTGAAAACATTATATTTTGGGATTAAAATATAGTATTTTAAATTAATTATTATTAACATTATAACTTTAAAATCGATAATAACTTTGTAACCCTAGGTTTCACATAGGAATGTTTTTATGATCCTATTTCATCAATTTAATGTCTTCTTGAGATATGATATTTTCAGATTTAAAATTTAATATTTATTTCTAATTGAACACTATTATTATTTTTAATACAATGTTGGTGGTAAAATTTAATATTTAATGTGTATATTATTTTAATAATTAATGGGTTATTTGGGGGAGATTATTCAATGTCCAAGATGGGACTCAGATAAATATTTCTCCCTTAGCATTAATGTTAAATTTTATATTAATGTTTTATATGGCTATTTTAATGCCCTTAAATTATATAATTGAGATTAATTAATAAACCTTGGTAACTTTATGTCTTAAGTAAAAATATAATATTTTATAATAAAATATTTGAACATTGTTATTTTAATGGGAATAATTTTATAACCCTAGTTTTCATGTAGGGTTATTATCTTGGTCTTATTTTATCATTTTATTTGTTGATGTTATTTTTGAGTTTTCTAACCTAGTTAGTAACTTGGTTCACGATAGGAACCATTAGGGTTACTAGTGTGATTGATTTAATCATTTATTTAATTTAACCCTTTTGGGTGTGTTGACCCAACCTTTGACTTTTACTATTATCTAAGTTTTAATTTTCACCTTTGTTATCTCTTTTTTTATCTTTTGTTAGAACCCTGTTAGGGTTTCTTAGAGACCTAGTTAGGATTTTGAGTAAGCTAATGTAGTTAACAAACAAGGGATGTTGGAATGCTTGGGCATGCCATGATACCTCTTGTTGTCTTTTGTGTATTAAAAAATAATTGGTTGTGTGTGTTTTGCCCTAATTTTTGGGCATGACATATTTTATTTGATTTCTTCCTATGGGTATCACTTTAATGATTTTAGGTGTCTCTTTCTTTGATTCCTTGGACACCGGGGATATTTAGAGCTATATCCTTGACGGTTACATTTTTTCTCACACAAGAATGTACTCATGGTTATCTTGGCACTTATGCTTCAATACTAGTATAATCTTGCAACATTAGCTTGGAAATCACGTTCAGGTCATCTCGACACTTATGTATCAATGCTTACATGTGTTTCCTATATTCTATCTGATATAGATCATATTCATATCTTCATAGTTACATTCGCACTAGTGATGGTTGTATGATCTTGTGATGCCCCTTAATAAGGCTCGATGATAAAAACAAGAACCTATTAACCCTTGAAAATTGCACTTTGCATTTTCATGGTAGCTTGCATTTCTTAGATGCAATATTAGTTGCATTTGAGTTTGGAGAAAGTATCTCCTTTCTTCTATCTTGATCATGTCTTTTTTACCTCCTTAATCTTTCTCTCTTTTTCCTTTCCCTTTCATCTCAAGGGGTTAATCATATCATCCTATCTAATCTACCCTTATATATCATTTTGACCTAATTTTTCAAAGTCTTAATTTCTGCAAAAATTGCACCCTTACCTAATTTTGATATCCTAGATACATTTTTAGGATCAAAATCAAAATTTGGCTTCATCTGATTGTCAAAATCATATTTTAAAATTCTCCCTACGCATAGTTGACTGACCCTTTGAGGCTAATCTCTTCAATCTTTTGAGGCAATAATCATTTTCCTCTCTTCCATCATCCTTTCTTCTAGTTTTGACCTAATTCTAATGTTGCATCTTCCTAGTCAACCTTATTCAAACTAGGGAAAATTCCATCACTTGGTGGTCAAACTTGATCTTATGCACTTAATCGATCATCTTGAACCTTACCTTATCCTGATTTGATCAAATCTATCTCATCTCTGCATCTCCTCTACCTCATTTTGATTTTGATCCTGAGGGAGAAGGAATAATCTATCATCTATCTCTTAAGCTGCAAATGGATTTTGCTATCTTATCTATGCTTGCTAGTTCCCATTCAATCAAGTTCAGGAATATATGCTTTAATGTGCTTCATTCAATCAAGTTAGGACTCAAATCTATCTTATCGACCTTTGATACTTCTCATTTAATTAGGCTCTCGATCAGTTATCTCTATATGTTTTGTTTGATCATGTTAGGAGTCATATCTCTATTAGTTAACTTCACATCATTATTATTTGACTCAATGTGTGTACAAATTGCTCACACATTAGTCAAAGAGGGGGAAATGTAATCACCCAAAAATGGTCTAGTAAACCTTGAGCTCCACTCTAATATTAAAATCTAAAATACTAGACTTTATCTTATGCTTGATCAATCTTGCGTATTTATTTAATCTCTTATTTCTTGATCAATTTTTTTTTTATCATTTATTTAATGATATCCTAAAGTTTGACCACTTTATCATAATCTTCATTTGATTAAAAGAACATGTCCCCTTTTAATTAAATAAAATCCACTTTATCCTATGTGTGCACATGAAAAAGGAATTTCCTAATTTTTTTAAAGAAAAGAGAAAAAGACAAAAGTGGAATCTCCTTTTCCTCTTAATCCTCACCACTCATTTCTTCCTAACCATTCTTGTCCATTGATTTTTCCTCTTCCATGCTCCCCTGGTCTACCCATGGCCTCCTCGCTAAGCCCTCCTTAGGCTCATTAATATCCATAGCCACTATCACATCCTAGGATCTAGACCTGGATGGTCAGCTACTAGAAGGGGCATCACCCTGGACCCGCTAGTGTTGCTTCATCATCCTCCTCCCCTCCCTCTACCACATTCATCACTACCCTCATCTCCTCTATCCCCTCCACCTCTGAATCTCAAATCTACACGAGCTAAAAACCTAGGGTATGGGTGATCTTGGATCCATCTCCTATAATATGAGGTAGTCCCTGCATCTATGATCCTAGGGAGAAGGTTAGGTACTACCCTGTGCAATTATTGTGTATCATGAAGACATGTCATATCTCAGCATGGGACCCCATCCAAGGTCTTCCTCATCTTTGTACCACACCATGTTGATCACAAACCACTCAACTATGCTTGAGTGTCTTCCTAGTAGTGGCTTGCTATAGAACATGTGTGCCAACTCATCTTTGGTCTCATCACACTACTCACACTCAATATATGGATTCCATACAAAGGAATGAAGATCATCTAAGAGTTTCCTCCAATATGGAATGTCCCCCACATGGTTATGTTGTATGAATCCTAAGTACCTATATACATAGGGTCACCCCCTCTATCTGGACTATAGCCTCGCGTGGCTCATGATGGTGTGCTCCCATGCCCATACTTGTGCTATGATGTCCCCTTCTAACCAACTCTTCTCCTCTCTATAGAGTATATCATGAAGCTCATGATATATGTATTCTAGGAGAGAAGGTCCCCATGCCATCCATCTCAGATGAGATAACAAGTCCATAACCAACATACCCCAACTACACTGGAAGCCTCTCTGACTCCTGTCCACTCCTAGGACATGCCCTATAAAAGAACATAGAATTCATGTGACAGGGTACTCCTTACATTAGTTTTCCATCATCTACTCCAAGAGGATGTTGCGCTCAAGGATAGTAAAGTCTCGAAACATGGCCTGCATAGAAGCAATCCCATGGATAGGTTACTTATCGAAATATATCTACAAGATCAAATTTAAGTATCAGTATCAACATCAGTGACAATAAACATAACTTATAACTTAATCAAGAATCCACAAATATCAAGGATACTTACTAGCTCTCCATGGCAGGGGATGTTAAGAATGCAGTACACATCCTCAAGTGTTATTGTGACCTCTCTAGTGGGAAAATTGAAGGTATTATACTCTAAATGAAATCTCTTAGCGAGCATGGTCAGTAATCCATGGTTCACCCAAATATGGGGCATCTACAAAATCTCACCAAGGCCCATGGACTCTAAAGTGCCTCTCTCATTGGCAGATAATCAAGGAATAAGGAAAAGGTCTACTGGATGACCTCCAGTTCTCTAATGGATAAATCTAGAAATTGATGTTCCATCACAAAAACAAGCAAAAATACATCAGAATATATCACAGATATGTCAGAAAGTGACTAAAAGCATGAACAAGGCATCAACAACAGATCTAAGTACTCCTAGTCAATTCACTAAGCAGTTAGAAAATCAAAAAATAAAAATCAATATTTCATAGTTCAATTTTGTTCCATATGACACTTCATAATATATCGGTGTGATACTTCAAAATGGTACAATATTTCACACCATATCATATGACCAATGGGTCCCACTCATGTGATACACCATAGAAAAGCTATATGACAAATCAGAGTTGTGGGAGATGTCACATGACTTTTCTCAGTAAAGTGGTGTGATACTTCAAATTTTCGTAGGAAATTTTTTGAAAAGATATTAAAAATGTGTTAAAAAGGACATAAATGAACCAAAATAGGAATTTTTTTGTGGTACTTACCACCTGAGGATACCCTCGAGGCCAGTTGTGCAATTGGATGAGCTCAAAATAGTGTTGATATATAGGAACTCATCTATCTACCATCATAAAGCTCTATCTTGCTCTGAAATCACTAAAACTCAAAATGCACAAATGATTGTAAAATGACCCTTTGGGCCCCTTATATATCAATTTGACCTAATTTTTCAACATCTTATATTTTCACAAAAATTGCACCCTTACCTATTTTTGACATCCTGGATCTATTTTCAGGATTGAAATCAAAATTTGGCTTCATCTTGATTGTTTGCATTTTAAAAATCTCTTTCCTTCTACGTGCAATTGGCTGACCCCTTTGAGGCTAATCTCTTGAATCTTTCAAGGAAATAATCATTTTCCTCTCTTCCATCATCATCTCATCATCCTTTTTTCTTTCTTTGACCTAATTCCAATGCTACATCTTCCTGGTCAACCTTATTTAGACTAGGGGAAAATTTCCATCACTTAGTGCTCAAAATTGATCTTATGCACTTAATCGATCATCTTAAACCTTATCTTATCCTGATTTGGTCAAATTTATCTAAGTTCTGCATCTCCTCTACCTCATTTCAATTTTAATCCTGAGGGGGCAAAAATAATCTATCATCTATCTATTAAATTACAAATGGATTCTGCTATCTTATCTATCCTTGCTATTTCTTAGTCGATAAAGTTTGGGAATTATTGGTTTTATGTGCTTCATTCGATCAAGTTCAGATTCAAAACTATCTTATCAACCTTTTCTAGTTCTCATTCAATCAAGTTTGAGATAATTTATCTCTTTGTGTTTCATTTGATCAAGTTCAAAGTCAGATCTCTATCAGTTAACTTGACATCATTATTCTTCAACTCAATGTGTTTCCAAATCGATAACACATTAGTCAAAGAGGGCAAAATATAATCACCCAAAAATAGTCTACTAAACCTTGAGCTCCACTCTAACATTAACATTTAAAATACTAGATTTTATCTTATGCTTGATCAATCTTGCATATTGATTTAATCTCTTATTTCTTGATCAAATCACCATTTTATCATTTATTTGATGATATCCTAAAGTTTGACCACTTTATCCTAAGCTTTATTTTATTAAAATAACATGTCCCCTTTTAATTAAATAAAATCCACTTTATCCTATGTGTGCACATGAAGAAGGAATTTCCTAAAAAAAATTTAAAAAGAGAAAAAGACAAAAGTAGAATCTCTTTTTCCTTTTAATCCTCACCACTAATTTCTACCTAACCATTCTTGTCCATTGATTTTTCCTTTTCCATGCTCCCCTAGTCTTCTTGTGGCCTCCTCACTAAGTGCTCCTTAGGCTCATCAATATCCATAGCCATTTCCACACCCAAAGACCTAGACCTATATGATTGATTACTAAAAGGGGCATTGCCCCTTGACCCACTAGCGTTGCCTCCTCCTCCTTGTTGGTGTTTCAAAATGACTTATGCTCAAAGGATTCCAATATACCTTCACACTAATCTTAGGACTAGTTAGTTCCAACCATATAAGGATCTTAAGGTAATTGGACCAACTATAGGGACAAGACTACCCTATACACTTCTAGCTCTACAAAACCAAGGTGGGTGTACCTAATCCAGTGAATACAATTCCTCTTCAACACCAAGACTAGATTCAAATAACAAATGATAGCAAGAAAGTACTGAATAAAAACTAATCATTCATTGACTCTCTATTACTATGATAGAACATTCAATCTTCCAACCATAAACTAAAATATTTAAACTATTTTTTGTTTGTATTTCTGATTATAGCAATCTCAACCAACCTACATCAATAAGAGATATACTTATTCAGAACAGTGCCCTATCAATTGGGCTAATACTACTAAAATAGACAAGATACAAAGACTTATAGAGATTCAAAGCCATAAAAACAAACATCTGAAACCCTCACTGCTTATAAAAATCCTTATGTAAACTAAAATGAACCTGTACCCCACTTAGAGAAATATTTAATCTAATCCTTGATTAGAACTTAGAAATGGAAATACATACATAAAAGATATGCAATGAACTAGAACATTCAAAATTCACAAGATTTGACACAAAGGAGAGATAAGAACTAGATATTTGTATTAAGTATAATGAACCTTATCTTTGCATACAATTTGATCCAGAAAACAAGCTTGCAAACAATAGTAAGAACCAGCAACTTTTTATCTATTATTGACAAAATTGACACAATCTTACAACCTTGACTGAGACAAGGGTTTCAAAAATAAAATCTCTTAACACCTAACTCCCAATGCCTCTAAATGATCATCAAAAATCCTTTTATATAACAAGGATTGCAACAAACATATGATCATTTTAGGCCTTACAAAAACTTAACCCTAAAGACTCAACAACCTCGCAGGGTTTTTAATAAATGATCAAATCAGATCTTTTGCAGATATCTAGGTAGACACGATGCCTTACTTTGAGTCTTCAATTAATTTACTCAAACCACTCAAACAATCTGATTGTCTTCTTCAAAAAGTGTCCTGCAATAAATACATCTTGATACATACCAACCAAAAAATATCGAGCCATTAATCCTCTCACTTGCTTCAAGAAGCAGATGGAGTGTCCTCTTTCTCTACATGAGGCATGTATTGGTACCTCCAAGTATTGAATGTCTCTTCACTTGGGAATGGGTAACCAACAATCCCAACCTTTCTGCCTAGTAACTCCTGCCATCTATTCTCTATTTTCTTTATTTCCTCCTAAATGAAAACAAATCTGGACTTAGCTACTACTAGCACTTCAGCTGTTTGGGTGAAAAAAAGAGTGTTCTCTAGAGTTGTGATACTATTCATCCTAATTGACAGTTCATCATGCAACTATTCTCTCCACTTGACCAATTCTTTCAATCTTCCACTGTGTTTGAAGACCCCTAGAATTAACTCACAACTAGTAACAATCATTTCCTTCTTCAGAAGATTGGATTTCCTTTCAAAATCATCCATGATTATCCTATACTCTACCAAACCCTTTACAAATTTATGAACTGGCTTTACTACTAGGTCGGGATTATCTTTTCCTTTAGACAACAAATAAAATAACTTTATATTTGGGCGTCTTTCCACCTATTTATCCAGAATTGGCTTCAATTCAACCTTCTACAACAAAGAATTTAAAAGGATATCTAATCTTTTTGCATAATCATACAAAATTGTAGGCTCCAGGCTAGTAGAAAATTGTATCACTATTTCCCTGACCTTTTCTTCATACTTTTGGTCAACAATGCATTTGTCTTTCATGTGCTCATCCCTTTCTTTGGTCAGGCTTTCCCTGATCAATTTTAATCTTTCCTTTTCCTCCAGCAATTGCTGCTTCTCCCAACTAATTATGGCTTCTATATTTGGCTCTGGAAAAGGAGAAGGAGGGAATTCATTAATAGGACTAGAAGAGGAAGCAACTGTAGGCTGATTGGAAAGCAACAACTAAGGAGACCTGTTGTCCAGTGGTCTAGTCAATTGTACAATTAATTTATCATTTTCAATTACCACAAACTTTAATTCATTATAAGCTTTGAGAATAGTCTCAAACTTTATTCTATTCTCCTCTTTCTTAGGGGCCTCCCTTTCTGCAACCTTAAGGTTAAACTTGGCTATTTCCAAAACAATATTTGAAGCCTCTACAATTGAAGTATCTCCCACTCTTTGCATTAGCAGGATTCCTAAATATTTTGAGGGATATACTTCATTTATTTTTCTATTTTCTTCTCTCTTTAATGACCACATTACAAGGGCAACATGGTCATAAAAAAAAACCACTCCCTTAGTATCCCATTGTGCCTCTGTAGTATTAGAATATACATTAGTTGTACTTTTCTCACAACATCAAAAACTACTACATCTATAGTATCCCATTTAGGGAGAATCAATACACTTGTAGTATGGACAAATGCCCTTCCTTCCTTTGAGGTCATCTTAGCTCTTTTGGGTGCCACTGGCACTCCCTCCTATATTTCTTTATTTGTGACAAAAATGTGTCCCTCATTACTCATCTGTACTAGTTGCTAAGAAACTCCCTGTTCATCTAGATGCAATAGGGATTGAGATGAGGAATATATTTCTTCCTGTGGTTGAGCCACTTCTTCTTATTTCTGCTTCTTTGGAGAGGGTTGCACATCAAGGGTATCATCCATAGGTCTCTTCCCCTTGGAAGTGGATGGAATATCTTTATTTTTCTATTGCACAAGAAATATAACATTGTATCCATGCCTTTTTTGAATGGTATAAGTTCCCCTAGGAACTAATTTGGCATATCTGGGCTAGCTTAGAATTCTTCTTTCCCTTTCTAGATTAGCTTGAATCATGGCATTCTTTTTATCATTTACTGCTTGCATGATTCCTTCAAAGTGTTCAATCAAAGCTTCAATTTTTCTCACCCAACATTGGAAAGCCTTCAATGGATCATACATCTTATCAAAGATCTGGACAAAGTCCAATGTTTTCTTGTAAATTAAACACTTTTACTTTTTAACTTCCCACTCCTGAAGTTTGAACTCAATTATATCTATGTCCTCTGGAAAATTGAATTGGTGTTCCACAGTGAAATGCCTTGTTCTCTCCTTAAACATTCCACTTAGGAAGCCCTCATTATCAGCACACCTAAATACAACAGTACCCATCTTGTAAGGTTGCAAAACTTTTTTCAAGTGAACCCAACCACCTTTAGTGATAATGAGTTGATGGGAAATTGTGATACTAGGAAAGAGAGTTCCCATTCCTTTTTGAGTTAGGGCTATCTCTTGCAACCCACCAATCTATCTTAAGATCTCTACAAACCCCACCTTCAAGGGGACCTGGTAAGGTAGCACATAGGGTGTTCCCCTAAATCTATACACCCTAAAAACTATAGATGCTAGATACAAAATTATGTCACCAAATTTATGAACTATGGTGATGTCCTTAGAATATTCTTTTGGCCTAATCAATCTTAACAACTCCCTAGGAATTATAGCATTTTCCAAAAATTGATCTTAGCCTAGAAGAAAAGCTATTGTCAAACATGACATAACGGGCATCAACCTAGTCCCAAGATAGCTCAGTACTCCATAATTGGACTAGTAATGAATCACCATTTCTTTCCCGTACTATCTCCAATGTTTGACTAGAAAAGTCTACACCCTTATACAAGAACATATGCATTAGCATAGAATACCACCTAAATGGCATGTCAACCTTCATATTATGGATTCCTACTAGACCTTGGTGAATCAACTCAGCAATAAAGGGGCCAAAGTTAAATATCATTGCCAAATGGGGGTGCAGGATATGTACCATCATGAACATGTAGTGGATTGGCATGTGTGTGGCCTCATATTCACCAAATATTTAAGTCAATGACTTATACATATCTTGTGCTCTTAAGCTGGAAAGATCAAGTCTAATGGGCTCTAGAGTTCTTGCAGTAACCACACAAAAAGTACCAACCTTGTCAAAAAACTCCCTCAAAGGGCATGACCTAAATTATTCTCTCTGAGCCTCATAAACTTTGTTGAAACTCTCAAAATCAATCTCCTCTAGACCAATAGAAGGATAATTTAGTGAGAACACTTCTCTTATCTCATCTTCTATTATGCTTATCAAAACATTTCCATCCACATCTCTCACTACCGTTGCTAATGGATCATAACACTTAGCCACCTGCAATAAAGTATCCATATCCTTAAAGACACCTAGTACAACTAATTTTCCAACATCAAATTGTAAAATGTTGCTGAGTGGTGCACATGCATTTCTTTGGGAATATGCGGCCTTAAAAAAAATCAATCCAGTATACTTATATCCAACCCTAGGATCCCTTGTCCACATACCCCTATCATGTAATCCATCTCCTACCATATTCCTAGGGTTCTTTGGCAGCAACTCCTTTATCCTTCAAGTATCCTTCTCAGAAGGAGGTAACAATTGGAGTAAGTCATCATAGACTGCTCTCTTTTGGTAGTCAATCTATCTTGTAAATTCTCTATGTGGTGTCATCTTTAACAACTAGGGTTCTATGAAAAAGATATGAAAAAACAATACAAACAACACTCTAACCTGTCACAAGCTACTATTCACCAGTACTGGGATCACAAATGTAAATAGTTCAGGAATCACAGTATAAGGAACCTACCACTTCTTGGAAATATTCATAGATTGAAACACAAAGAAAAATCCTTCGCCTGAGAGCTTCAAAGAAAGTGTGTCATTTGAAAAGATCATTATTTACCTTATACCTTTGCCAGTATTCTGCACTTAATTCACATGAAACAACATTAAGCCAATACCATTGAAAACTCTCCCCTACAACATTCACAGGGCACATTACAACTTGGATCTCAAAATTTAAAATTGGGTCGTTGATCCTTTTCTCCTTAGCACATCCAAATGGTCATTGTGAAATTGACCAACTAAGACTTTTCTTTTCCCAAGCTCAGTTCTCAACCAATGAAAACATTTCCTTTAGATTTGCGTAAAATTCATGCCACCTTTTAAAATTCCACTAAGAAAGATATGTGTCAACTTGTCGCGATCCCTTGAAGGTTAATCAATAAGCATCTTCCTATCAAGGCTTAACATCAGTCATTGGTTGTTCCTCATACATGTCAAAACTTTATAACTTTAAAAGACTGTGGCCCCACTTTGAAATCTAGACACACATCAACATGTCCCAATCTTGGAAAAAGTAACAGGCGCACACCTTTTCTTCAAGGCATAATGCCCACCGTTGGATTTGATCAGAGATGAAGATGCTTTACTACTTAGAGAATTGTGGACCCACTATCATGTGACATCACCCAAGACACATGTCAATATGTCATGATCCCATGATGAAAAAGGTGTCAGTAGGTTCAGATTAAGGAACAATGCCTATTGTTGATCAAGATATATCGTGTTGTCCATATTAAACAATACCTTTTGGCCCGACCTAAATTGTATTTTTTTCTTTCCTTTGATCGAATGGCTATCACGATCCCTTGATGAATAATGGTCAAGAAATTTTCCATCCAGGCATTATGCCTTCCATTGATTTTTCTTGAGCTATAACATGTTTCAAACCAGTATCATGTCGGGCCCACTTAACATTAACCGTGTGAAAGAAAACTTAACTGCCCAGTTATAACAGAAAAAAATTCATCTCTTTGGGGACCCACTAACAACTGAGGACAGGTGTCAACACATCACAATCCCTTGAAGATAAAAAGCTAACAACTTAGGGTGTGTAGGATAATGACTGCTGCGAGATTAGAAAGGATCTGACAGTGAGGATAAAACTAGTTAAAGCTAAGGTAAAAATCATACATGCAAAAGGGGAGTTTTGATTTTCCTAACCATCGGACCCACAGTTGACAACTTAAAACCTTTTAATAAGAACATGTGAGAATTCATATTTAAGTAGAAAAAAAAGTAACATGAAAATAGAAAGAGGGTCAGGAAACTAGGGCTTTTTCCATCGTGAAGACCTAGGGCTATTAGAAAATAGTGAATCTTCAAGATTTAAAGGGTCAAGGACCAAAATTTCAAAACTAGGACTAATAGTGGCTCTTATTTGGGAAGTGTATCTCCTATAGATACAATAAGAATATCAGAATCTCTTGGTAAAGTAGACCACCATCAAAAAATGCAACCTAATTCTACCCACCTATACAGAAATACACAAAAGCCATAAACTACTACTCATGGACATAGATACTTCAGGAAAAGTAAAGCTTTAAGAATTGTCCATGAACAAGAAATTCTAAAGTGTCTCCAGTTGAATTCTTTAGGACATAAGAATCTATTCCCCATTTTTATTCAACAATGTATGGGCCTAACCAGATGGGATCAAATTTCCCATGCTTTCCTTTATCCTCTAATCTGGCATTCCACATCAGAACTAGGTCACCAGTTTCAAAATTTCTCTGAATGGCTTTTCTATCATACAAAACCTTGCATTGTGTTTGTAATTTCACATTTCTTTCATGTGCCTCCCTTCTTACCTCATCTAATTGTATCAATTCATTCAACCTTATCCTCATTTCATCCTCTAGATCATCATCATATGTTTGAATAAATTGATACATTTGCACTAAATTGTTTTGAGACAACCTAGCATTTATACCATATATTAAATCAAAGGGAACACATCCTATTGCATTTTTTATAGTCACCCTATCAGCCCATAAGGCTAATTGAAATTTTGAATCTCAAGCCTTCTTATTTTTATCTAGTATCATCTTGAGGATCTTAATCAGACTTTTGTTACTAGACTCATCCTGGCCATTTCCATGTGGATGATAAGGGGATGAGTATGATATTTATATACCATATTCTTTGTTGTCATTAAGCAGAATTGCCACTAGTGACAACACTTATTTGCATTCTGGATGTAAACCGAGCAGACAGTGTAAACCGAGTAGACAGTGCAAACCGAGCAGATAGTGCAAACCGAGCAGTCAGTGCAAACCGAGCAGATAGTGCAAACCCAGCAGTCAGTGAAAACCGAGCAGACAGTGCAAACCGAGAAGACAGTGCAAACCAAGCAGACAGTGCAAACCGAGCAGACAGTGCAAACCGAGCAGACAGTGCAAATCGAGCAGACAGTGCAAACCGAGCAGACAGTGGAAACCGAGCAAGTTAGTACAAACCGATCAGGACAATGTAAACCGAGTAACATCTTGTCTACCGAGTCACCAATGCTTACCGAGTTCAATTCCTACCGAGTGATCAGTATGAACCGTGCCTTCACTTCTACCGAGTGCATGACGATGCCAAGTAATGCAGTGGACGCCAAGTATCAGAAAGTCACCGAGTCAGTTTGAAGGAACCGAGTAACTACTTGGGCCGACTTAGTAGCACTTATGTTTATTTGTCAAGCCGACTGTGTAATTGTGATTGTAATTAATTGTTTAAAACCTGTATATAAACAATGTTGTAAAAAGATGAAATGTATCAAGGAAAACATATGTGAAAGAAAAAGAAAGGCAGAGATAAGCGAATTATAGAAGGCTTCAGAAGTATAAGGTACAGCAAAGACAAATTCATCACAGAAGGTGATCAATACATCAGAGAATCTCAATCAGCAATCCAGTTGCAAAGCAGAGATCTACTGTTTCATTCTAACAGGTGAATCAGTACTAAATCCTTTAACCGGGTAGACTTAACAGTCTTTGTAAAAATCTCTTTACCGAGTGCATACTTCACTGTATGTTTGTAAATCCTTTAATAGGGTGGATTTAGCAATCCTTATTGCTCCTAACAGGGCAGATCATCAGAAGTGATCAAATTGTAAGCCTTAACCGGCCAACTTTATTCTGCAGTATTAAAGCTTTGTGGGTTTCATCCCCACCCCAGTTTTACTTTCTTTTGGAAGGTTTCTGGGTAACCAAATCTATGTGTCATTATTGTGAATGCTTTCAAGTTTCATACTTTCTGTATGCAAAGATTAAAAAGTAAAATACATGTTAAAATAGGAAGAAAATTTGGAGTTACTGATTCACCCCTCCCCTCTCAGTAACTTGGTTAATTCCTGAATATTTCCAACAATTGGTATCAGAGCTGCATTGGTTCTCAAGACAAAGCTTAACTAGCCTGAGCAAAGATCCAGGACAATGGAGGTATTCAAACTGAACAAGGTGATTGAAAATGAAAAGCTAGATCTGGAAATGGCCATAGCTAAACTCAAAGAAGCAAAAGAACATCTTTCCCAATCCTTAAGAAGAAGGAAGGAACTTGCAAATCAGATGAATGATCAGAATTACATTGAAGAAAAGATTTAAGATCTTCTTCCCTCAAATAACTCAGATGAAGCAAACAATGCTATCAAAGAACTCCTAGAAAAGAATGGGTCTCTGCAGGAAGAAGTGAGAAAATTGAAAAGAGAACAAGAACTACACTCTACAAGATTCTGTGAGATCTTGGAACAAAGAAACAAGTTGAAAGATGAATTAGATGGAAGAAACATTGAAGTCCAAAACAAAACCCTTCAGCTAGAAAATCTAATTGATCAGATCTCTCATACAAATGAAGAAATTCTAAATCTAAGATCAGAAATAGAAAACACAAGAGAAGAACTAAGATCTGAAAAGGAAATCAATCTAAGATTGATGGATGACCTAAACGCTGAAAAACAAATCAATGAAGGAATGCTGAAAAGTCAAGAAGACTTGAATCAGCTGTATGAACGAAATCTTCATAGGCAAAAAGGAAAAGCAGGACTTGGATACAAATAAGAAGGCGAATCCTCTAAGCAAGGTACTCAAAGAAATCAAAAACCTACTTGTAATCATTGTGGTAAAATAGGACATACTTCAAATAAATGTTGGAACAATGAAAAAGCAGAATTCAATGGAAAATGTTATAGCTGCAATCAACCTGGTCACAAAGCAAATGAATGCAGGGAAAAACCTAGATTCAGAGGTAATTGTCACAAGTGCAACAAACAAGGTCACAAGGCATCCGAGTGCAGATCCAAGACATTTAATCCAGCAGAACAAATTGTGAAAGCAATGTTTGGATGGGACTACAACACCTGGTGTAGATGTCATTACTGTGGAGAATATGGACACATTGGCATGAATTGCATAAAACATCATCTAAGGAAAAGAGATACTACTGTAAGATGTTTCAAATGCACTAAACTCGGTCACATAGCCAGAAACTGCATGAATGCTAGTGAAATTGAAGAAGGAAAGAAGAATGAAGCAACTAAGGTCAGGAAACAGGTGAGACAAAAATGGATTCCTAAAGCTACCGAGCAATCTAGTCCAAGTAATGGAATGGATGGCTCTATCAACTCAAATTAAATTTCCAAGGAGGCACTGGAACTGTACTCTCACAGATCAATCTCAAGCAGTTCCGGAACCGAAATTAAAAGAAAAGTCTAAATCAGCATGCAAGATGCAGTGAGATCACAGGGAGGTCGGTATAGTCTTCACCGAGCAAGGTCGGTATAGTCTTCACCGAGCAAGGTCGGTATAGTCTTCACCGAGCAAGGTCGGTATAGTCTTCACCGAGAAAGGTCGGTACCTGTCTTTACCGAGCGAGGTCGGAGCATTATGAATTCTCGAGTTCACCGAGCTGCGAAGTCTTTTCTGAGAAATTAATTCTTAGTGGGTGACAGTCTGTCAGAATTCCTACCCTAATTTGAAATAAGCATTAATGACAGAATTGTAAACAAAAAGCAAGTAATCGAACTCATTCTTCACCGCAAATCTTTAAGCACTTTAAGAGCAGAAAACTTCAAGGGCAACCCGGTGATTTAATACTCTTGCGAAAGGAATTTTTCTGTGAGCTACCATGGCATCATCCAGCACTTCAGCGAAGAAAGGATCTGATATGTTAGTTCAAGGGGAGTGGAAAGCACCAGATTTTAAGATCGTGCCCGCAGTTGCAGCAACCCTAGATCCGAACGGAGCTCAATCTCAGATTCCTCCTAAGGTACTGCTTATCAACGATATCCGTAATCATTTTAATTGTTCAATTCAAGAAATGGGAAACCTAGAACTAGACATTGTGTGTGAGGAACTATGTGTGGATGGTATTTTGAAACCCGAGCACAAACATCTGGAAGATAAGGGTTTAGTCCACATTGCACATCTTCCTCGAAACTTTTGAGATAAATGGGTTAGGTACATTCTCAGCCGAGTACATGATGGCAAGATTTGGCTTGAGCAACCTATTGAGATCACAAAGAAAATGATTCATCAAGTCACCGGTCTTCCCATGTTGAACAAAGCTAAAACTACCAAAACCCTAGGTCGGACGGAACTAGAGAAGAAAACCCTAGCCGAGTGGGATGGTAGAGGCATGAAGGTTAGCAGCATTACCGACGCCGAACTGAAGTTTGGTACACATATCATTGCACACAAGATTTACAGTTCTAGTCGACAAAACAGTGTCTCATGTGAAGCTGTTGACCTAGCATACAAAGTGGTCAAAAACAACTTGACATTTGACCTAGCAGACTTATTGTTGAAACAGTTCAACAAGAACATGGAAAGCATCAAAACTTCCAAAAACAATCCATGTAAGTTTGGATCCTTGTTAGTCTGTTTATTCTTCTATGTTCAGAAATTCTTCCCTTCAAAAGGAAAAGTTGTATGGAGAAAAGATGTGCCAGTACTTTATGAAATTAATGAATACATTGCAGAAATGGGTGAAAACTTTGAAAGCATCATGGATAATTATTTTGAGTCTTTCAAAGAGAAAATGAATGACAGATTCCGGATTCCACAGAAGTTGGTGGAAGATTACAAAGATGACATCTGTTTTATGGTAGATTGTGATAATGTGTATATTCAAGCAGTTAAACCAAGAACTGTATATGTAAAACCTCTTCCCTATGAAGTAAATATTGATGAAACCAAGAATATCATTGAAGCTCTTCTAAATCAGCCTGTCAATCCCAAAGCTCCATATTTTGGAACATATGATGAAGCTAAGATGAGAATTGAACTAAGCATAAAGCTTCCACAGGCGGTAAACAAAGGAAAGAAAAGGATAGCTAAAATGCAAATGATAACCGAGGAGAAAGAAGAAATAGGTGAAAAAGAAGAAGAAAAGGATGAGAAAACAGAGGAACCAGAACCTGCAAAGAAGAAAGGAAAAATTTTTATCACTAAGGCATCTGTGCCTCCCACTGCTGTGTTTACAAGGAGAAATACAAGAGGCAAGGTAGACAAGGCAGAAAAGGCAGATAAAGACATAGTATTCAAAAGGCCTCCTCTAAGCCTTCAAGAAAAGCTCAAACTCTTCAGAGATGGATCAGGATCTGGAGTAAGTAACATAAAATCCCTGAGATATGAAACCAGATCAGAAGCAGAACAGAAGGAAATAGAAGATGCTATTGTTGAGAAGATGGGACAGTGGAAATACTCTCCTGAAGAAATTACCCCACAGGTTCCAGCAGTTCTATTGAATCCAATAAAAATGAGATGGAGCAATGCAAGGCAAACTGTAATAGACATATTTGATCAAAAACTGAGACAGTTGATGCCGAGCTTGAACAATGATGAAGTAAAGAAGGCACTAAAAGAAAATGAAAATAAGATGACATTGAAGTTCAATACTTGTTTGATTTTGATCAACAATATTGAATCGGTTGTGAAGGCTGCAAAAGCCACATGGAAGAACATATACCACCTTCACCAACCGAGCATTGAAACTGTAATAATAAAGGATATTGAAGATGACAGCGATGAACAAGAAGAAGACATCGAGGTAGATGATACTGTAAGGATAGCAGCAGAAGTCATTGCATCCCTTCCTACCTCTCCAGTGAAAGTCTCTACATCCAGCCCAGAGACACCTTCAAGCATGGTTGTGACAACTTCCACATTTGTCCAATCATCCCTAGCAACATCAGAGGCAGCTACCATTTCTTCTACTGAGCTGCAGTCTCCTATACCAGTAAGTTTTCCAGCTTTTGAATCATCAAGTGTAAATATTTTAAGTTCTCCAGTAGAAAGTATACCAGTGTCAATAGCCAGCCCTACTTTATCTACTGTCACTACTACAAAAGTATTAAGTACAGATAAGCCTAAGGCTCTACCGAGTATAAAATTTTTGGGTAAAAATATAGTTGAGGATATAGACCTAGATGAAGAGATAGAGATTCCTACATTAGATTTTGCAAATCTCTCAGCAGACCAGATGTAGAATATAGGTGAAATCCTCCAAAGGAAAGCAAAACAAAAGAAGCTTAAAGAGGAGAGAGACAAAGAGTATCAAATCATCAAGGATGCTAAGGACATTTTGTCTGATGCATTAGGCATTAAAGTAGACTCCTCCCAGCATGTTTTGTTACAATTAGCAGAAGCAGTTGAGAAATACAATGAGGACTCATCCGGGACAGAAAAGTTAGTTGAAAGAGCCGAGAAGAGATTCAACAATAAAGTGCTTAAGCACATTGCTCAGCACATAGCTATCAACCAAGTGGAATTGTCTTCAGTTTTGTCTAACATAGAGTCTATTTATTCGAATGCTACCTCTCTTTTGGCCAGACTATGCAATTTTGCCGAGTTCACAAAGGATGTTAAAGATAAAATGAATAAAATGGATGAGGATATGAAGATTAGCATACAGAAGCTGCAACTTGAACCAAGTTCAAGCTCTGCTCATCACATGAAAATTTCACACCTATCTAATATGCAGTCTGATCTATTGAAAGAAGACTCAAGGACCCGGTCCACACTACTAGACATCCAACACATGATCCTTCCCATCATGAATGCAATGTATAAGCACATTGAACATTCCAGAACATTGATTCATGACAATCAGTTCTCCATAGCAGATCACATGATTGAACTCTCTGCAGAAGTCCAAATTTCTATACAAACAAGTAAGATTCTGCAAGAAAGTTGGGACAGAACCCTGGCACTAATAATGAAGGTACATTCTGATTTCTTATCAAATTTTGGATTCTCTCTATAAATAACTTGTATATGCACCTTTGGCATTATCGTCAAAAAGGGGGAGATATGTATAGAAGGAGAGATATGATTACAGTTATAGATTTGTATAAGAAACAGTTAGCACATTGAAAGGGGGAGACAATGTATAAAGCCCTTTAACAAAGACAAATTTTGAAAAATCAAAAGCATGATTCATGTATATAAATTTTGGCCAATAAGTGTTTTTGTCACTAATGTCAAAGGGGGAGATTGTTGGCATTAAGCAGAATTGCCACTAGTGACAACACTTATTTGCATTCTGGATGTAAACTGAGCAGACAGTGTAAACCGAGCAGACAGTGCAAACTGAGCAGATAGTGCAAACCGAGGAGTCAGTGCAAACCGAGCAGATAGTGCAAACCGAGCAGTCAGTGCAAACCGAGCAGACAGTGCAAACCGAGTAGACAGTGCAAACCGAGCAGACAGTGCAAACCGAGCAGACAGTGCAAACTGAGCAGATAGTGCAAACCGAGCAGACAGTGCAAACCGAGCAGACAGTGCAAACCGAGCAGACAGTGGAAACCGAGCAAGTTAGTACAAACCGATCAGGACAATGTAAACCGAGTAACATCTTGTCTACCGAGTCACCAATGCTTACCGAGTTCAATTCCTACCGAGTGATCAGTATGAACCGTGCCTTCACTTCTACCGAGTGCATGACGATGCCAAGTAATGCAGTGGACGCCGAGTATCAGAAAGTCACCGAGTCAGTTTGAAGGAACCGAGTAACTACTTGGGCCGACTTAGTAGCACTTATGTTTATTTGTCAAGCCGACTGTGTAATTGTGATTGTAATTAATTGTTTAAAACCTGTATATAAACAATGTTGTAAAAAGATGAAATGTATCAAGGAAAACATATGTGAAAGAAAAAGAAAGGCAGAGATAAGAGAATTACAGAAGGCTTCAGAAGTATAAGGTTCAGCAAAGACAAATTCATCACAGAAGGTGATCAATACATCAGAGAATCTCAATCAGCAATCCAGTTGCAAAGCAGAGATCTACTGTTTCATTCTAACAGGTGAATCAGTACTAAATCCTTTAACCGGGTAGACTTAACAGTCTTTGTAAAAATCTCTTTACCGAGTGCATACTTCACTGTATGTTTGTAAATCCTTTAACAGGGTGGATTTAGCAATCCTTATTGCTCCTAACAGGGCAGATCATCAGAAGTGATCAAATTGTAAGCCTTAACCGGCCAACTTTATTCTGCAGTATTAAAGCTTTGTGGGTTTCATCCCCACCCCAGTTTTACTTTCTTTTGGAAGGTTTCTGGGTAACCAAATCTATGTGTCATTATTGTGAATGCTTTCAAGTTTCATACTTTCTGTATGCAAAGATTAAAAAGTAAAATACATGTTAAAATAGGAAGAAAATTTGGAGTTACTGATTCACCCCTCCCCTCTCAGTAACTTGGTTAATTCCTGAATATTTCCAACAATTCTTGATAGAAATTAATGAAATCTTTTGACCTAAAACACATTGCATTATCAACCACTAAAATCTTTGGGCAACCAAATCTAACAAGAATGTTTTGCATTACAAATTCTATTACAACCTTACTGGTGGCCCTTCTGGTGGGGATAGCTTCAACCCACTTAGTAAAATAATACGATTCTACTAGTATCCAAGAATGTGCACCACTAGATTTATTTTGAATCTCACCAATAAAATTCATGCCCCACTTCTGAAAAGGGGCTTGAGCTGTAACAAGTTTAAGGGTTATCTTTCCATTAAAATTCATCTTACCAACAAATCTTTGACAAGAATCACATTTCTTCACAAATTGGTGAGTATCCTTAAAGAGTGTGGGCGACCAGAATCCAGACATGAGAATTTTATGGTCTTTAGTTTTTTCCATCTAATGACCCCTGCAAACACCATTATGCATTTCTTCTAACAAGGTTCTAGACCTATCTTGATTTACCCACCTGAGCAATATTCCATTTCTCCTTGACCATAATCCACCACCTACAATAACATACCTCATCGCATGCAACTTGGTAGTTCTCTTCTTATTGTCATCCATTTTAGGAGGTGTGATCATTTTTTGCAAATACTTAATGATATCCATGTACCAATCACAACAGTCCATATCACTGATATAAGGCCTTTGTTCCTCTTCTAACATATTGATGTAATTGGGAATAAAATTACTTTGGGCCATCAACTTTGCAAGACTTGGGCCTCTTACCAATTTTGTAATATGGATGTCAATATTGAACTCTTGGATCCTGTTGATCCATCTACATCTTCCCCCTAAGGCTTCTTGTTGAACTAGTATATCTTTAACCACAACACTAGGGACATATGAAACCACTATAGCCCCCACTGGATAACATCTGAAAGCTTTAACAACCCTAACTAGAGCATATGCTTATTTTTCAATAATATCATACTTTAATTCAGCTGCCTATAAAGATTTTCTAAAAAATGATATAGGTTTCTCATACCCTTCAACATTATTTTGCAATAACACTGTAGCAACAGTATGACAAGAGGCAAAAGAAAATATCTGCAGGGGCTTACTCTAATTAGGTGTTCTCAAAATAGGAACATCCTTGATAGATTTTTTAATGTTCTAAAAGGCCTCAAATGCCTCTTAATTCCACTCAACTTTTACTTCTTTCTTCAACATTCTTGATATGGGGATCCTAATTTATGCAAAATTTGTGATGAATCTCCTTTAAAAGTTTACTTGCCCCAAAAAGGACTGCACTCCTTTAACATTTTTGGGTTGGGAAAGTCTATCAATAGCTTCAACCCTTTTAGGGTCAATTCTCACTCCATCCTTGGAGACAATATGTCCTATAAGATTTCCTTCCACAACACCAAAAGTACACTTCTTTGGATTCAAAGAGACTCCATACTCTAAGGCTCTGATAAATATTTTCTCAAGGTGCCCACAATGTTGATCCTCCTTAGCTGAATATGTTGTAAGATCATCTTGATATACAACTATAAATTTTTTTATGAAGTATGCAAAAGCCACATCCATAGCTCTCTAGAAAGTGGCACCAACATTTGTCAAACCGAAAGGCATTCTGATATATACATATGTTCCCCATGTGGTGGTGAATGCAGTTTTAAATTGCTCGAATTCTTTGACCATCACCTAATTATAACCTGAGAAACCATCCATCATGGACATCAAATCTGATCTAATAACTCTACAACATATTTTCCATGTTGGAAAACCCATAATTATCTTTTAAGGAGTTTATATTTAGGTTCCTAAAATCAACACAAAGCCTAATGCCACCATTCTTTTTCCTTAATGGGACCAAATTTGACACCCAAGTAGAATGTTTGATGGGTTTTATTATTCCAACATCTATCATTTTCTTTAATTCACCTTTCATCTTAGGTGCAAGAGTGGGTTTCATAGACCTCAACTTCTGTCTGAAAGGTTTAGTGCCTTCTTTCAATGGAATCTCATGCTGGAAAAGGTCCTCTCTATAAGCCTTCAAGTCATCATAGGACAATGCAAAAAAATGTCTAAACTTTCTAAGAAGATCAACCAACATCTTTCAAACCCTAGGAGATAATTTTCTTCCAATGTAAACATTTTTTGGTACCATATTTGTTCCTAAATTGACTTATTCTAAATCATTCAACTTATTAGTAACTCTGGCAGAAAAGGCCTTGTCTTTATTATCAAATTCTCTTTCAAGAGAAACCAGTCCCTTAGGAACTGTATTGGATTTCAACTATAAGACCTCCTTTCCAAAAATAGTCTCCTTTCCATTAATGGTATCTACATAAGTACTGAAATCCATTTCTTTATCACCAAAATGGGATTCACACTATAGGAACCTCAATATATCTTGATCATTAGAAAAAACCTATCAATTCTCAACATTGTATGGGATAGAGGGCCTAGACTAAACTTATATTTTGGATATCCCTACAAAAGTGACATCCTCTGGTCTTAAAGCTATATTTTCCAATAAATAAGCCATTCTATTTTGACTCCTATCCATCCAACAAATGCCAAATGCATTGAAGTTCTCAATCTCATCCCAAACTGCATTTCTATATTGGTTTAGTCTTTGATTTTTTGATGCATACATTGATCTAATCTGAGAAATTACTAGCTCAGAGTCACCAATTACCTTTAGGCACTTTATGCCATGTATTGATTCTAATCTTAATCCAATTAATAGGGCTTCATATTATGTAACATTATTTGTGCAAGAAAATAATAAAGTGAAGGAAAACTTGAAGGTTTTACCATTTGGAGATATCAACAGTACTCCTTCTCCTAATAATTCTCTTTAACTTTCTCCCTCAAAGTACAAAGCCCAAAAATCATCATGGCCAGTCAAATTATCTCTATCCTCAGCTAGAAGGACAAGACTAGCCTTCACTTCTGTCTCCTTTTCTTGAACCTTGAAATAACTCATGTCAGTATCAAGGAAGCAATTCATAGTATCCTCATCTTCCTCAATCATATGAGGAGTTCTAGTTTCCCTAGATACTTTGATATTTTTCCCTTAAATGTTAAAATTAGAAAATGAAAAATCACACTAGATATTGCCTCCTATAGAAGAACTCAATTTCCTAGATAACAACATCCCATATTGAGGAGGGATGTCCACCACTAAAATAGTTATAGTCAACTGCTTATTTGGATATGCAGCTAACCTATAAGGTAAAGCCTTGATGGTGCCAATAACTAGTACTTCCCCTGAGTCCATAGCTTGACATCTCCCATGAAGTGTATCAACTTTCAATCCCATTGACTTCATGACTTCTGCAGGCATGACAGTATTTGATGCCCCTAAATCAATCATAAAATTCTTCAATAATTTTCCATTAATTACCAAAGTCAAAAAGAAAAGATCAATTGTTCTAGATGTACTACTAACAACATTTGTATCCAAGTAAATCTGAGGAATCTCATAAATAATTTCCTCATTTCTACTATCAAGTGTATCATCCAAGGAAGCTACATGTTTATCATTCTCATCTAACCTTTGGATATATATGGAAATGAAACCTTTTACCCAATTTAGGGCATTTTATTTATGTTCCTCTATCCTCATCATTTATGACAATGGAACCTTGACAGTAATTTGTGAAAGTAATTTACTCATGTCAATAGGGGTATATTTCAAGTCCAATATGTCCTTTACAATAGTAACATCTTTATTCTCCCCATGAACAATCAAGCTAGGCTGCTCCTTGTTTTGGGTCTTAATATCTTTTTGGGAGGGAGGGATAATTACTTTTGGAGTTTTGGTCTTTACTTTATATGAAATATTTGGACCAATTGGCTTAATGTTCTTTTTTATTTTGACCTTATTGACAACCTCAGCAAATTTTTCCTTATCTTGAGATTGCTTGATGTCCTTTTCTGATTTCTTGATAAATATACCAACATGCTTGCCATTAGTATCACCCATTGTCCTATTTCTTAGATTGTAATTACTCTTAGCTTGGGTGACCATGTCTATCGTTATTTGACCAATTTTTGCATCAGAAGGTCATCTTAAAATAACTAGTTCTTCATCTTTAGTGCATTGCATTAAACATTATCAGGCTCATCATCCTCTTCATTAGAAAAAAGTTTCTAATGATACACTTCATTTCTACTTTGTGAACCAGAAACATCCTAATTCTCATTTTCTTCAGCATAATCAACCTCATCCTAGATATTTGAGGAGGTCATAGCACAACCTTGGTCATCATAGGGTTCTTCTTCTTCATCCTCTTGTTCCTCACTTGAAGACACACTCTGAGAAACTACACAATAGCTAGGATCATGTGGTGACTAAATTAAAATACACCATGGAACATCATTAGTCATATTGATTGAATTTATTTGTAGGGGATCATGGGTTTTATCATTTGGTTTATCCTTCCTTTCTTGGAGTATAGGCTTTCCATCCTTCCATTGATTATTGTAAAGATAATTTTGCATTCTTGGCAATCTATTAAGATTTTTAAAAGTTGGCTTTTCATTTATTGCCACCCTATTATTTTTGTTCTGACTAGGTTTTAGGTCCTTCAAATCCTTCAAGATTTGTTTTAGGCTATCATCTTCCTTTGGTTTTACATTTTTAGACCTTCCTAGTTCTTTTCTATTCAGCACTTGGGGTTTCCAATCCTCTCTTCTCCCTAATTTTCCTAATATCCTTCTGTTGCTCTCTATGTTGATAGCTAACTTGTAAGCTTCCACAAGATTCCTAGGATTCTTATCCCTTAAGAGATATCCCATTTTAGCATCAAAGGAATTCAAATAGGTCACAAGACATATCCTATCATCCAACCTAATAACTTGCATTAACTTATGCATGGCTTTTTGGAGTATAACATTGAATTTAATAACATCCTCATTTTAGTTCTTTTTAATTTTATTGTTCTTTAAAACAATGTTTAAATTGATCCCATGATCCTATACTAGCATGTGGTAATCCTCTGAACCAATCCCTAGAGTCCTCAGTTAAGGACTAAACAAATAATTTCATTATCACATCATCAGGTTCAACATTATAATCATCCATGATATCAGTGAATTTCTTTAAATGTTCTTCACATGTAATAACATTATTTCTAGTAAATTTAGGGAGCTTTTCCTTAAGCTCATCAAGGATTACATTAGGGTACCCAGGAATGCCACAAAAAGTAAGTTGTTTGTACCTTTCATGAATAGGTCCTCCTTGTGATGGGCCAGGACCCTGAGATGTATATGCCTTTATGTTTGAAGTAGCAGAGACTTTAGGAGCGGCTGGTGGGGAGAGATTTGTTGCCTATTTTGTAGTGTTTCCAAGATTTCCAACCTGTGCCAAAGAAGAAACAACAATATTTGAAGGTCCTGAAGATTGTCTGAGAAACTCAATCTTCCTTTTCATTTCAACAATAGTAGCTTCTAATTCTTCTTTCTCAAGCTCCTTAGCTAATATCTCCTTCTCTCTTTTGACTTTCTCAAGATCAGCATCCAACCTCAACACCTGATCTAAGGGATCCTTACCACATATAGGTTCATTAATTGAAACTCCTACAACCTTTTGTTTACCTTTATCTTTAGGGTTTCTTACCTCACACACCTCTTGGATAATAGGTTGTTATTTGGTCTTTTTAGGTATGTGAACGTAGTTTATTGCTTTTAGGTCTAATAACTACCTCTTTAACTGTTTAGCTCTTATCATAGCTTTCCTTATTTTTTCTTCCTTTTCTTTTTATCTTTGTTGTCTAATGGAAGTTTGCTCCCAAATCTTCCTCTCCAACTCATAAAGTTTTTCAAAGATTTCCTCTAATTCTAGGAGATTTGTTTCAGATTCTAATTCTTGAACATGAAGTTCCTCTTGACTAATTTCTGAGACATGATGGCCTTGGGGTACTAAATCACCCAAGGTAAAAGTAGGAGAAAAATCATGCCTACCTCTACTCTTGCTTCTAGACCTCCTCTCATTTCTAAGATATTTACTAGGGACTACTCTTCTATTTTATTGTGATCTTTCTCCACCTCTCCCTAAGGGAGAATAATAGTCCTCATATTGGTTCAATCCCAAATCAACAGCCTCCTCATAATCCGATGCATTAGCCTCTTAACTAGGTTGAATGGGATTCTCTTGTCTTATATTTTCCTTTTGTTTCCATGTGAGGGACATATCCTTACTATTTCTTTCCCTCCTTGTCTGACCATGTTTAGATGTAGTTGGAAGCTTCCCTTCCAATCTATCCTCTGGGTGCTCTTTCCTCCAAGACCTAGTATTTTTGAAACTCATTATGAAAAAGTGTAAATAAAATGATTTTCTGACCAGCATTACTGCAAAGATTCTTTGAGTCACAACCCAACTAGGTTGGGAATTCTAAAACACTATCTCTTTAGTAATATATATCAAAATGAGCTTTGTAAGACAAAAGGTAGACAAAGGAAGTAAATAACTATGTTTTATCAATGGTAACTTACTGGTTTGAAATAAGTAGGCCAGGAGTCTAGCTCAACTTGAAACCTACATTATTTATACATGATTATAATAGTTCCCCAGTAGAGTCACCATTTTTTTGGTGACTCGGATGGACCAAATCAATCTAAGTAGTAAAATATTAATTTTATGTAATGTAACTAGAGATTCTCAACTGATGAATTTCTTTGTTATGTTCTCCCCGATGGAGTTACCATTTTGTTGGTGTTTCAAAATAACTTACGCTCTAAGGCTACCAACATACCTTCAAACTGATCTTAGGAGTGGTTAGTTCCAAGCATATAATGATCTTAATGTAACTGGACCAACTATAGGGACAAGACTACCCTCTACACTTCTGGCTCTACAAAACCAAAGTGGGTGTACCTAATCCAGTGAATAAAATTCCTCTTCAATACCAAGACTAGATTCAAATAACAGATGATAGCAAGAAAGTACTGAATAACAACCAATCATTCATTGAATGTTCATTACTATGATAGAACATTCAATCTTCCAACCATAAACTAAAAGATTTAAACTAGTTTTTGTTTGTATTTCTAATTATAACAATCTCAACCAACCTACATCAATAAGAGATATACTTGTTCAGGCCAGTCCCTTATCCATTGGGTGAATACTATTGAAATAGACAAGATACAAAGACTTATAGATATTATGGATTCAAAGCCATAAACACAAACATTTGAAACACTCACTACTTATAAAAATCCTTATGTAAACCAAAATGAACCTATACCTCACTTAGAGAAATATTTAATCTAATCCTTGATCAAAACACATAAACAAAAATACCTATATAAAAGATATGCAATGAACTAGAAAATTCAAAATTCACAAGATTTGACATAGAGGAGAGATAAGAACCAGATATTTGTATTAAGTATAATGAACCTTATCTCTGCATACAATTTACTCCAAAAAATAGGCTTGCAAACAATAGCAAGAACCTGCAACTTTTTATCTATTATTGAAAAATTGACACAAAATCTTACAATCTCGACTAAGACTAGGGTTTCAAAAATAAAATCTCTTAACACCTAACTCCCAATGCCTCTAAATGATCATAAAAAATCCTTTTATATGACAAGGATTGCAACAAGCATCTGATCATTTTAGGGCTTACAAAAACTTAACCCTAAAGACTCAACAACCTCGCAAGGTTTTCAATAGATGATCAAATCAGACCTTCTACAGATATCTAGGTAGACAAGCCACCTTCCTTTGAGTCTTCAATTATCTACTCAAACCACTCAAACAATCTGATTGTCTTCTTCTAAAATTTTCTTGCAATAAATACATCTTGATCTTTACCAAGCAAAAAACCTCAAACCATTAATCCTCTCGCTTGCTTCAAGAAGTAGATGGAGTGTCCTCTTTCTCTAAATGAGGCATGTATTGGTACCTCCAAGTATTGAATGTCTCTTCACTTGGCAATGGGTAACCAAAAATCTTGGCCTTTCTACCTAATAACTCCTACCATCTATTGTCTATTTTCTTTATTTCCTCCTGAATGAAATCAAATATGGACTTAACCTCTACTAGCACTTCAACTGTTTGGGTGAAGAAAAGAGTGTTCTCTAGAGTCAGGATACTATTCATCCTGATCAAAAATTCATCATCCAACTCTGATCTCCTCTTGACCAATTCTTTCAATCTACCACTGTGTTTGAAGACCCCTGGAATTAACTCACAACTAGTAACAGTCATTTCCTTCTTCAAAAGATTGGATTTCCTTTCAAAATCATCCATGATTATCCTATACTCTAGAAAACCCTTTAGAAATTTATGAACTGACTTTATTTTTGGGTCAGGATTATCTTGTCCTTTAGAAAATAAATAAAATAACTTCATATTTGGGCATCTTTCAACCCATTTATCCAGAATTGGCTTTAATTCAGCCTTCTCCCGCAACAAAGAATTTAAAAGGATATCTAATCTTTTTGAATAATCATACAAAATTGTAGGCTCCAAGCTAGTAGCAAATTGTATCACTATTTCTCTGACCATTTCTTCATACTTCTGGTCAACAATGCATTTGGCTTTCATGTGCTCATCCCTTTCTTTGGTCAAGCTTTCCCTGATCTCTTTTAATCTTCCCTTTTCCTCCAGCAACTGCTACTTCTCCCAACTAGTTCTAGCTTCTATATCTAGTTCTGGAAAAGGAGGAGGGAATTCAACAATAGGATTGGAAGAGGAAGCAACTACAGGCTGATTGGAAAGAAAAAAATGAGGGGACCTGTGGTCGTGTGGTCTAGTCAATTGTGTAATTAATATATCCTTTTCATTTACCACAACCTTTAATTCATTATAAGCTTTGATAATAGTCTCAAACTTTATTATCTACTCCTCTTTCTCTTGGGCCTCCCTTTCTACAACCTTAAGGTTGAACTTGGTTATTTCCAAAACAATATTTGAAGCCTCTACAATTGAAGTATCTCCCACTCTTTGCACTAGTAGGTTTCCAGAATAACCTGAGGGGTATACTTCATTTATTTTTTGATTTTCTTCCCTCTTTAATGACAATATTACAATGGCAGCATGGTCATTAGAAAAGACCACTCCCTTAGTAGCATGTTGTGCCTCTTTAGTAGTAGAATGTTTCTGGGAATTTCTCCTTTTTCTTTTCACAAATTTCCTTAAACTGACTAAAGTGCACTCTCCACAAAAATTGAAGAAATGCCCTAGCTTTGATAAAAGTATCATTAGACAAGAAATTGTCACTAGATTTTTTTACAATTGGGTCTAATTACTTACCTACAAACTCATATACAATAAGGTCCATCTCAACTCTTTTGGGTGTCTCTGGCACTCCCTCCTATATTTCTTCATTTGTGACAAAAAATTGTCCCTCATTGCTCATCTGTACTAGTTGCTAAGCAACTCCCTATTCATCTAGATGCAATGGGGACTAAGATGGGGAATATATTTCTTCTTGTGGCTGATCCACTTCTTCTTGTTTCTGCCTCTTTGGAGAGGATTACACATGAAGGGTATCATGCATAGGTCTCTTCCTCTTGGAAGTGGACAAAATATCCTTATTTTTCTATTGGAGAGGCAATACAATATTGTATCCCTACCTTCTCTAAATGGTATAAGTTCCCCTAGGAACCAATTTGGTACATCTAGGCTAAATTAGAATTCTTCTTTCCCTTTCTGGATCATCCTAAATCATGGCATTCTTTTTCTCATTTACTGCTTGCACGATTCCTTCAAATTGTTCCATCAAAGCTTCAATTTTTCTCACCCAAAGCTGGAAAGCATTCAATGGGTCATACATCTTATCAAAGATTTGGAAAAATTCCAATGTTTTCTTGCAAATTAACCACTTTTCCTTTTTAACTTCCTTCTCCTAAAGTTTGAACTCATTTCTAACTATGTCCTCTGGAAAATTGAATTGGTGTTCCATGGTGACACACCTTGTTCTCTGGTTAAAAATTCCACTCAAGAAGCCCTCATTATCAACACACCTAGATACAACAGTAGCCATCCTATAAGGTTGCAAAAATTTATTCAAGTGAACCCAACCACCTTTAGTGATAATGAGTTGATGGGAAATTGTGACACTGGGAAAGAGAGTTCCCCTTCCTTTTCCAAATAGGGCTATCTCTTACAACCCACCAATCTATCTTAAGATCTCTACAAACCCCACCTTCAAGGGACCTAGTACGGTAGCACATATGGTGTTCCCCTAAGTTCATACACTCTAAAAACTATGGACACTGGATACAAAATTATGTCACCAAAGTTATGAACTATGGGGATGTCCTTAGAATATTCTTTTGGCCGAATCAATCAAATTAACAACTCCATAGGAATTCTAGGGTTTTCCATAAATAATAGTGATCTTAGCCTAGAAGAAATTTTTGTCAAACATGACAAACTGCCATCATCCCAGTCCCAAGATAGCTCAGTACTCCATAATTGGACTAGTAATGACTCACCATTTTTTTCACGTACCATCTCCATTGTCTGACTAAAAAAATATACACCCTTATACAAGAACATATGCATTAGCATAGAATACCACCCAAATAGCCTGTCAACATTCATATTATCAATTCCTACCAGACTTTGGTGAATCAAATCAATAATAAAGGGGTCAAAGTCAAATATCATTTCCAAATGGGGGTGCAAGATATGTACCATCATGAACATGTAGTGGATTGGAACGTGTGTGGCCTCATCTTCACCAAATATGTAAGTCAATGACTTATACATACCCTGTGCTCTTAAGTTGAAAAGATCAAGTCTGATGGGCTCTCGAGTGCTTGCACTAACCACACACAAAGTACCAACCTTGTCAAAAAACTCCCTCAAAGGGCCTGACCTAAAGTATTCTCTTTGAGCCTCATAAACTTTGTTGAAACCCTTAAAATCAATCTCCTATAGACCAATAGAAGGATCATTTAGTGATAATACTTCTTTTATTTCATCTTCTATTATGCTTATCAAAATGTTTCCATCCACATCTCTCACTACCCTTGCTAATGGATCATAACACTTATCCGCCTACAATTAAATATATGTGTCCATAAAGACACCTGGCACAACTAATTTGCCAATGTCAAATTGCCAAATGTTGCTAAGTTGTGCACATGTATTTCTCTAGGAATATGTAGCCTTAAACAAAATCAATAGGATTCCTCATCCACATACCCCTATCATATAATCCATCTCCTACCAGATTCCTAGGGTTCTTTGGCAGAAACTCCTTTATCCTTCAAGTATCATTTTTAGAAGGAGGTAACAACTGGAGTAAGTCATCATAGACTACTCTCTTTTGGTAGTCAATTTGTCCTATAAATTATCTTCATGGTGCCATCTTTAACAACTAGGGTTCTGTGAAAAAGATATGAAGAAACAATACAAACAACACTCTAACCCATTGCAAGCTACAATTCACTAGTATCGGGATCACAAATGTAAATAGTTTAGGAATCACAGTATAAGGCACCTACCACTTCTTGGAATATTCACAGATTGAAACCCGAAGAAAAATCCTTCGCCTGAGAGCTTCAAATAAAGTGTGCCATTTGAAAAGATCCTAATTTACCTTATACCTTTTCCAGTGTTCTGCACTTCATTCACATGAAAAACTATTAAGCCAATACCCTTGAAAACTGGCACCTACAACATTCACAAGGCACATTATAACTTGGATCTCAAAATTTAAAATTGGGCCGTTGATCCTTTTTCCTTAGCACATTAGACATTCATCATGAAATTGATCAAATAAGACTTGTCTTTTCCCAAGCTTAGTTCTCAACCAATGAAAACATTTCCTTCATATTTGCATGAAATTCATGCCACCTTTTAAAATTCCACTAAGAAAGACATGTGTCGGCCCATCACGATCCCTTGATGGTTAATTGATGAGCATCTTCCTATCAAGGCTTAATAACTATCATTGATTGTTCCTCATACATGTCAGAACTTTATATCTTTAAAAGATAGTGACCCCACTTTGAAAAATGGACATGCATCAACATGTCATGATCCCACAAAAAGTAACAGGCACACACCTTTTCTTCAAGGCATAATGCCTACTATTGGATTCAATTAGAGATGAAGATTCTTTACTACTTAAAGAACTTCGAACCCACTTCCATGTGACATCACCTAGGACACACGTCAATATGTTGCTATCTCATGATGAAAAAGGTGTCACTAGGTTTAGATTAAGGAACAATGCCTATCATCAATCAAGATATATCATGAGGTCCATATTAAACAATACCTTCTGGCCCGACCTAAACTAAATTTTTTTATGTACTTTGATCAGATGGCTATTGTGATTCCTTGATGAATAATGGTTGGGCACTTTTCCATCCAAGCATTACACCTGTCATTGATCAGGCTATAACATGTTTCAAACCATTTTCATGTCGGGCCCTCTTAACATTAACAGTGTGAAAGAAAACTTAACCGCATAGTTATAATAGAAAAAACCTTCATCACTTTTGGGACCCACTGACAACTGAGGATAGGTGTCAACATGTCACAATCCCTTGAAGATTAAAAGCTAAAAACTTGGGGTTTGCAGGATAATGACTATCGTGATATTAGAAAGGATCTAATGGTGATGATAAAACTGGGTAAAGCTAAGGTAAAAATCATACATGCAAATGGGGAGTTTTGATTTTCCTAACCATTAGACCCATAGTCACAAATTAAAATCTTTTAATAAACACATGCGAGAATTCAGATTTAAGTAGCCGAAAAAGTAACATGAAAATAGAAAGAGGGCCAGGAAACTAGGGCTTTTTCCATCGTGAAGACCTAGGACTATTAGGAAATAGTGAATCTTCAAGATTTAAAGGGTCAAGGACCAAATTTTTTTAAAAATGAATAACACTCCTCTCCTCCCTCTTCCACCTCCATCACCACCCTCATCACCTCCGTCCCCTCTACCTCTGAATACCAATTCTATGCGAGCTGAAAACCTAGTCTATCGGTGATCCCAAATCCATCTGCTATAATTTGAGGTAGTCCCTACATTTGTGATCCTAGAGAGAAGGTCAAGTACTACCCTCTACAACTATTTCTTATCATGAAGATATATGTCATATCTCAACATGGGACCCCATTTGAGGTCCTCCTCATCTCTGTACCTAGCATAGTTAGTGGTCTTGGTACTAACACCATGTACCCTATCGAACTATCACCACACCATGTTGCTCACAAACCACTCAACTATGTCTGAGTGTCTTCCTAGTAGTGGGTTTCTATGGAACATGTATTCCAAATCATCTCTTGCCTCATCCCATTGCTCACACTCAATATATGCATGCCATACAAAGGAATGAATATCACCTAAGGGTCACCACTAGTATGGAGTGTCCCCCAAATGGTTTTGTTGTATGAATCTTGAGTACCTATATATATAGGGTCTCCCCCTCTATCTAGGATGTACCCTCAGGTGGATCATGATAATGTTCTCCCATGCCCACACTTTTACCAATATGGCCCCTTCTAACCAACTCTTCCCCTCCCTATAGACTATATCATGAAGCTCATAATACATGTCTTCTAGGAGAGAGGGTTTCCATGCCATTTATCTTGGGTGAGATAAAAAGTCCATAACCAACCTGCCCCAACCACATTGGAAGCCTCTTTGACTCATCTCTACTCCTATGACATGCCCTATCAAAAAAAAGAGAATGTATCTAATGGGGTACTTGTTACTGTAGTTGTCCATCATCTACTCCTAGAGGATGGTGCGGTTAAGGCTAGTAAAGTCTCCAAACACAACCTCAATAGAAGCAATCCCATCGACAAATGACTTATCAAAATATATTTGTAAGAGAAAATTTAAGTATCAGTATCAACATCAATGACAATAAACATAACTTATGTCTTAATCAAGAATTTGAAAATATAAAGGATACTTATTGACTCTCCATGGCAGGGGATGCAAAGAATGCAATAGACATCCTCAAGTGTGATAGTGACCTCCCTAGTGGGAAAATTGAAGGTATTATGCTCTGCATGAAATTACTCAATGAGCGTGATCAATAATCCATGGTTCATCTAATTATGGGGCATCTGTAAAAGCTCACCAAGGCCTACAGACTCTAAAGTACCTCTTTCATCGACATATAAATGAGGAACAAGATAAAGGCCTACTAGAAGAGGTGCTTTGATGGCTAAATCTAGAAATCAATGCTAGATCACAAACACAAGCATAAATACATCAGAATACATCACATATATATTATCTAAAGAGACTAAAAGCATCAATAAGGCATCAAAAATAGATCTAAGTACTCCTAGACAAGTTGCTAAGTAGTCAAAAACTTAGAAAATGGAAAATGATATTTCATAGCTCAATTTTGTTTCATACAAAACTTCATAATATACTGGTGTGAGACTTCAAAATGGTGTGATACTTCAAAGTTTCGTACAAAATTTTTCAAAAAACTATTAATTTAAACATGTTAAAAGGACATAAATGATCCAAAACAGGAAAAACATTTAGGTACTTACCACCCAAGGATACCCTTGAGGATAGTTGTGAAACTAGCTAAGCTTGAAACAATGTTTCTCTACATGAACTCATTTATCTACCATTAGGAAGCTCTATCTCACTCTAAAATCACTAAAATTCAAAAGGCATAAATCATTAGAAAATGACCCTTTGGGCCCCTTATATAGCATTTTGATCTAATTTTTCAAAGTCTTAGATTTCTGCAAAAATTGCACCCTTACCTAATTTTGATGTCTTGGATCTATTTTCAAGATCAAAATTGAAATTTGGCTTCATCTTTATTGTCCAAATTTATTTCCTTCTACACACAGTTGGCTAACCCCTTTGAGGCCAATCTCTTGAATATTTCTAGGAAATCATCATTTTCCTCACTTCCATCATCATCTCATTATCCTTTGTTCTTGCTTTGACCTAATTCCAATGCTACATCTTCCTAGTCAACCTTATTCAAACTGGGGATTTCAATCACTTGGTGGTCAAACTTGATCTTATGTGCTTAATCAATCTTCTTGAACCTTATCTTACCCTGATTTTATAAAATTTATCTCAATTCTGCATCTCCTCTACCTCATTTAAATTTTGATTCTAAGGGGGCAGGAATATTCTATCATCTATCTCTTAAGCTACAAATAGATTCTTCTATCTTATCTATCCTTGCTAGTTCTTGTTTGATCAAGTTCAGGACTAGCTAGTTTTATGTGCTTCATTTGATCAAGTTCAGAGTCGGATCTATCTTATCAACCTTTTCTAGTTCTCGTTCAATCAAGTTCAAGATTAGTTTTCTCTCTATGGTTTATTCGATCAAGTTCAGAGTTGGATCTCTATCAGTTAACTTGACATCATTACTCTTTGACTCAATGTGTTCCCAAATTGCTCACACATTAGTCAAAGAGGGTAAAATATAATCACCCAAAAATGGTCTAGTAAACCTTGAGCTCCACTCTAACATTAAAATTTAAAATAATAGACTTTATCTTATGCTTGAGAAATCTTGTGTATTGATTTAATCTCTTATTTCTTGATTAAATCAATCTTGTGTATTGATTTAATCTCTTATTTCTTGATTAAATCATCATTTTATCATTTATTTGATGATATCCTAAAGTTGGACCACTTTATCCTAAGCTCTATTTGATTAAAAGAATATGTCCCATTTTAAATAAATAAAATCCACTTTATCCTATGTGTGTAGATGAAAGAGGAATTTCTTTATAAAATTTTTTTTTTAAAAAGGCAAAAGTGGAATCTCTTTTGCCTCTTAATCCTCACCACTCATTTCTACCTAACCATTCTTGTCCATTGATTTTGCCTCTCGATAATATTGTTCCCTAAAGTCAAAATATGGATTATTCTCCACCCTTTTATTTTTCCTCTTAATCTCCATCATCCATTTATCTGTAAAAGGAGACTCTCTCCTCATTCTTGGCTAATCCATAATCTTAGATATCTCTTAGACTTATGCTATTGTTATGCTATCATTTTGTTTACTTTCATTCTTAGAATACTCTCTTGCATTTTAGCTTAGCATTTCCTTATTGAATTTAGCTTAAATCACATAGCTTAACTAGGATGTATTGTAATCTTGTTAGATTAGATTTTTTTTCTTGGTCTTGCATTTCATTTAGATCTCTCATTCTTGCATTATCATTTTGAATCTTCCATTCTATGGTGCACCTTGCAAGGTTTCTTATTGAGATTCATTTGAGAGCCACTGTGCATAATATTTACATTATTTCACATCATAGATAGGAAGCTATAAGCCTCTTCTTGAGATATCCCTCTTCATATATTCTCTCAAGTGCAATGGTTTCTAGAAGTGCATCACATTTTGATCACACAAAGGTCACCCATGTGATGTTTCAATATGCATATCTGAAATACATTTATGTTGTGCTTGATGGTGTGGATGTGATAGTTAGGGAACTCATCATTTCCCTACCATACAAGTACTACATTTGGGGACTTGGGGTGCAAAATAACCCAATTGTGAAAATAGTAGATTTTTAGTTACTACAGGGACATTGGTGGGTTGACATAAGCAACAACATTAATTTTCTCATCTATTTGGCCAAAATCAAGGGACCCAAAGTGGATGATTGATATTGGAACTATCTAACCAATGAAGGGTTTCTTGATGAATTTGAATTTGATGAAGAGGATGTCACTAAGATTTTTGTATAGATGGAGATGAGGAGCAGAGAGGAGAGGATTTTTTAAGACCCATGCAATGTGTAGGACATCACAAGAGGGGAAGCCAATGCCAACTTTGGAGATGACTGATGATGAACTACAACTAATTTAGAACACTGAATGAAGAATCTATGATTTAAGATCACTGAGGAGTTGCTGATTAGATATGCAAGATGATTAAATCAGTGTTACATTGTCATTGATGTCAACTAACTTGATAGTACTTATCTTGTAAGTTACTATACTGACACATCTGAAGAAAGGTGAAAGAGATGAAGAACAAAAATATCTACATGAGGAAGATGTATATATCAAATGAGGATAAGGAATACACTGAGTAACTTATTGATGAGTCTATGAATTTATGATATTGACTTTTATATGTTGCATTCATCTATGATGAAGAATAGAGTTGAAAGACACAAAGAAGTGTTGTCAGTAAATAAAGCATTCCAATATACACCGACAGAGTGTAGTGTATACCGAGCATAGTGTTAACCAAGCTTGTGTTCACTAACGCATTTCTTTGTTAACCAGGAAAAACAAAAAGGAATTAAATGATCAGTTTAGCCGATAAAGTGATGAGTTGTAAAGTGTATGAAATCAAGGTAACAGATAAGGTTTGTTATGAAGATTGACAGCTAACATAATTCAAGAAAGATCTAATGGAGCAGATTGAAATGTTTTACTGACACATCAGCCAAAGAAGGTTAGAGTGACAAAATCTGATGGACAAAAAGAAAATGATTTACTCATCTATATAAGAGACATTGGTTTCATTGTTGAAAGATTTCGCAGGAAAAAGATACTGCAAAATTATCACATGAAGGATTTTTCATGCATTCTAATCATACTGGTTATTGATAACCAAAATATAGAACAATTATTGAGCTATAGAGAGTAATTATCGATGGATAGTAAGTTGATATAGTATTGAATATAAAGTGATATATTGATCAGAAAGATTTGAATGAGCTGAACATTGATCTATAAACTGCAATTGAAGTTGTTTCAAGGTAGATCATCTACTCTTACATATTTAATCATTGTACACAATCAAATCGCTTAACCGAGTGGACTAAGAAAGTCTTTTTGATGTCTCATTCATAGAGTGAACATTGTTATCTTGTCAACCCTAGACTGACTGTTGGTTGGACAATAACTTCTGGTCTAAAATCCTCTAACAAGGTCACACCTAATAGTGTGTTTGTAAACCTTTAACAGGGTTGGATCTTCACCGACCTCACTTTAGAAGAGTGAACATTTTTAGGTTGCTGGTCCCAGGTAGTTTTTCCCTTCATAGGGTTTCCATGTTAAATCTCTTATGTTATCTGTTGATTGTGATATTTTTTTGTTATCATACTTTTCATATTACATGTTAGACATTTTGTTTTGGGACATTGGATAACTAACTCACCCCCCTCTCAGTTATTCTAACAATTGGTATCAGAGTTGTGATTTCTTAGAATAGAGTTTTAAGGACTCCAACAAAAAGGTCTCAAGATGTATAAGAGGGAAGTGCCAAAGCTGAACAAAGAGAACTTCGCAGTATGGTAGAGCCGGATGAAGTTGCACATATCTAGAATTGGGAATTCTGCACTAGAACTGATGGAGAATGGCTACATTGAACCGACACTAGGTCCCTTGACACTTGATCAATTGAAGGACAGGCATGAACACAATATTACTATGATGGAACTTTCTACTACCTATATCGATGCTGAATTTGAAGACATTAAGGGATGCACAACTGCCAAAGCCGTGTTGGATAAACTGACTCAAATATACAGTGGAGATGTGAATGTTAAGAGAGCCAGAGCAAAGAGCCTAAGAGGTCAATTTGATGATATGAAGATGAAAGAAGGTGAGAACATTGTGCAATACACAAATAGACTAAAAGAGGCAGTATATGCTATTAGAGCATCCAATGGAGTTATTGAGGATGAAACAATGATAAGAAAAATTCTCAAAACTTTGCTGCCAGTTTATGCAATCAGGATCTCTGCAATTCATGAAACAAGAGCTACATCCAACCTTACTCTTGACACACTAATCAGTAAGCTTACAACCTTTGAATTGAATATCTTTGAAAATAGTGTTGTACCTTCTGTTGAATCTACTTTCATGTCCTCTTTGAAGATTGGTAAATCTAGTAGCAGGAATAGTAAGAATAATGATAGTGATAGTGGTACCGATGATGAGCTTAATGAGCTTGAAGCTCTTATGGCCAGAAGATTACCCAAAGGTAAAGGAAGGTATAGAGGTAAGCTACCTTTGGCATGCTTTAATTGTAAAGAAGTTGGCCACATCACTGCTAGATGTCTGAATAAGAAAGATGATGATAGATCCAAAGATCAATCCGAAGGAAGCTATGGGAGAAGAGTCAACAGAGGCTACCAACACAACAACAGAGATAACTGAGATAGCTATGACAAAGGGAAAAAGGTATGTTACATAGCCAAAGAATTTGAATCTAAATCTGACATTGATGATGATGTAGAAGTAGTATTTGTTGCTATGAAAGATGATTGAGAGTAAGAAGAGAAACATGAAGAAACAACACTGATCTCTAAAGTAAGGAGAAATGATACATGGATCATAGATAGTGGCTGTACACATCATATGACTGGTGATATAGAGAAATTTGATCTACTTGATGAATATGATTGAGGATCTATAAGGATGGAAAATGATGCACCCTATATGGTTAGAGGTAAAGGTTCACTGATGATTAATGATAGAATAAAATGTGAAAATACATATTGGGTAGATGGACTGAACTATAATTTGTTAAGTGTGGCACAACTAAATAACTCAGGCCATCGACTTGCTTTTGAGAGTAGAAAGGTAAGAATCTATGATGATGGAGGAAGACTTATCGAAACTGGTACACAATCTAGAGGTAATCTATTTTATCTTGATATTGATCAGTCCTCTTGTTTATTAATGAGGAATGAAGATGCATGGTTGTGGCATAAAAGGTTATGTCATGTGAATTTTGATAACATGATCAAGATTAGTAAGATGAAAATAATTAGAGGGTTGCCTAACTTATCAAAACCAGATTATGCTATGTGTCATGAATGTCAGAAAGGTAAGATGACTAATTCTAGTTTTAAAAGAAAATACTACTCAATAAAGAAGATACTTGAGTTGGTTCATACTGACCTATGTGGTCCTATGAGAGCTCGGAGTTATTATGGTGATAGATACTTTATTATTTTTGTTGATGACTATACTAGACTGATGACAGTTATGTTCTTAAAAGAAAAATCTAAAGCATTTAAGATGTTTAAGTGGTATAAGGCAAAAGTAGAAAAAGAGATTGGAAAAGAGTTAAAATGCTTAAGATCTGATAGAGGAGGTGAATTTATCTCTAATGAATTTACTAATTTCTGTAATGAGCATGGTATCAAAAGACATGTCTCTACACCGAGAACACCTCAGCAGAATGGGATTACTGAAAGAAGGAATAGATTAATCATTGACTGTGAAAGGACACTAATGCTACAAAAGAATATTTCTCAGACATATTGGAGGGAAGTTGTTAGTACAACTATATATGTGCTTAACCGAGTACAACTAAAGAAGAACACCAACTAGACACCTTATGAGCTATGGTTTGGACACAAACCTTCTATAAGTTATTTTAGTATTTTTGGAAGGAAATGTTTTATTCTAAAAGATGAGAGAAATGGGAAATTTGATTCTAATGGTGGTGAAGGAATATTCTTAGGATATTCTACTAAGAGTAAAGCATACAAATGTCTGAATAAGGTTACAAATAAGATAATTGAAAGTACTAATGTCCATGTTGATAAGTTTGATGACAAGAACACAAAGGAAAGAAAGGAACCAGAAGACTATGGAAGATTCACTTACATTGAACTTCCTGACTATCTACCGAAGTCACAACCTTTGATAACCGGTCAATAGGAAAATAACCACAAGGAACAGGAAAGGGAAATCGACGAACAAGATGGAGGTACCAAGAAAGCACATGAACCTAAACAGGATGATCAAGAAAGGAGAAACTAAGTACTGGCTAGTTTTGTCAGAAGACATCATCCTAAGACACAAATTATTAGAGACAGACAAGTTGGCATGTAGACAAGAAGAAAAGCAAGACAAGGTACATGTCTAGTTTGTGAATTTGAACCAAAAAATGTGAAAGTTGCATTAGAGAATGAAGAATGGGTTAATGCAATGAAAGAGGAAATAGAACAAATAAAGAAGAAAAAAACTTGGTCCTTAGTACCCTGACCTAAAGATAAAAATATTATCAGTACTAAATGTATATTCAGGAACAAACTAAATGAAAATGGTGAAGTGACAAGAAATAAAGCGAGATTGGTATGCAAGGGATATGCACAGGAAGAAGGCATTGACTATGGTGAGATATTTGCACCTATTTCTAGATTGGAAGGAGTTAGAATGCTACTTGCATATGTTGCACACAAGAAATTTAAGGTTTATCAAATGGATGTGAAGTCAGCATTTCTGAATGGTATACTTGAAGAAGAGGTCTACATAGAACAACCTAAAGGATTTGTTGATCCAGACAACAAAAACATGGTATGTAGATTACACAAAGCTTTATATGGTTTGAAGCAAGCACCCAGAGCCTGGTATGAAAGGCTACATACTTACCTATTAAGTATTGGATTTGTAAGAGGGTGAACCCACAATAGTGGGTTACACTTTTTTGCCTGAATGGACACTGAACACTACATTTTGAAGAAAAAAATCATATTCAGCTGCATATTGTCGTTCAACCATTTGAAATCAAAACATGAAGTAAATTAGAGTCTTTTAGGATTTTTTGTCTAGATTCTAAATATATTTTTTATTTTTATTTTTGAATTTATTTGAACATTTTTTTCTTTCTCCCAAGAAAATTGGTATGTTGTTGAAAATGTAATTTTCAAAGAGTTACATTGTTTCCATAGAGCATAATTTTTTTTTCTAAAATATATATCAATGTGATTCTTTCAAATTTAGTTTTTTAACATCCATACAGAGGTCATGCAATTGGTTTGACAAAATTATTATGATTATTTCATATTTTATTAATGTTTGAAGTTGACTGAACCATAATTTTGACATACTTTGACTACATAGCTTATAAATTGTCGTGTATTTGTCCAATTTCATTTTATTTTTTTTGATAGAAATATAACTTCAATACCTAGGGTATAGATATTTTTTAGAATTTTTTTCTCTAATTTACTATTTTTCCATAAGCGTCAAACATAGAGGTAGACATACGGTGAAATATCTATGTTTAGTAAAACTAAAAATACAAAGTCATAATAAAATTAATATATATTAACATTATAGTCATTGGAAAGATTTTTCTCAGTAGTACCTTACTACATAGATAGTTTTTTCAAATGGATTCATTTGATTTTCCAAAAGATAAATTCGAAGTGATTTTTTGTCAGCATTTTAATAGGTGCGAAGGAGACTCCATTATAGGTATGAATGAGGAGTATAGATGTTATATCTATGTTTTTTTATCTAAGAGGCTTTGAGCTATCCATTTGTAATTAAATCTTGCACATAGAACCTCTCAAGGCTTAAATAATCATATTTTATCAAAAATTTGTTATTTCAACAAAAATCACCATCTCTAAAAAAGTGTAACCCACTATTGTGGGGTCACCCAAGAACTAGTGAAAACAACAATTTGTACATGAAACATGATACTAATTACACTATTCTTATTGCTGAAATTTTTGTTGATGATATTATTTTTGGAGGTCAAGATCATAAATGTAAATCTTTTGTTGATGACATGAGGAATGAGTTTGAAATGTCTATGTTTGGAGAGATTAAATTCTTTCTAGGATTACAAGTGATTCAACAGAGTGATGGGATATTCATCACATAGTCCAAGTACATAAAGGAAGCCTTGAAGACATTTGGCATGGAAGATGCTAAACCTGTGGGAACACCGATGGCTACTAGATGTAAACTGACTAAGGAAGATGAAACTATAGAGGTAAACCAGACACTTTACCGATCCATGATTGGTAAGCTAATGTATGTAGTTCACAGTAGACCAGATATAGCACATGTTGTGAGAATTGTTGCTACATTTTCTGCTAATCCTAGAGAATCAAACATGATTGCTACTAAAAGAATCTTAAGATACTTGAAAAAGAAAGAGGATTATGGTTTATGGTATCCTAAGGAAGATAATTTTGAACTGATGGTCTATACCGATGCTAATTGGGCTGGAAATGTGGATGATAGAAAAAGCACCACTGGAGGAGCATTCTTCTTTGGTGAAAGACTTGTAACTTGGAAAAGTAAAAAGCGGGCTTGTATTTCTCGATCTACAGCTGAAGCAGAGTATGTTGCTGCTGCTACTAATTTCTCAAACATTGCATATATCAAGCAAGTGTTGGAAGGAATGAATGAGGTAATCACTGACCCGATGATTATATACTATGACAACACAAGTGCTATCAATATTTCAAATAATCCAGTGATGCACTCTAAGATAAATCATATATCAATTAAGTATCACTACTTAAGAGAACAAGTGCAAGAGAAGCAAGTGAAGTTAGAATTTGTTACATCTAAAGAAAAACTTGTAGATATCTTTACAAAGCCTCTACCGAAGGACAAATTTGAATATTTGAGGACTAGACTTGGGGTCCATCCCCTGTCTATCAGTCACTAATGTAATTTGGATGTTGCATCAGCTTACACTTATCAGAAGATCACACATGTTGATGCAACATAGTTCACACTTTGGATAATGTTCAAGGTTGTGATTAAGTTTGAAGAACTGAAATAGATTGGGATATCAGTATACAGAGATACAGAGAATGTATTGGACAACAGAGAGTTACTTAGCTACTACAGAGCTGATTATTTATTTGTTTCTTTGGCATTGTTGTCAAAGGGAGACATAAATAATATGAAACAATATGCACTGATGAGAACTATCTAAGGGAGAGATAATCTCAAAAAAATAGAACACTAAAGATCAGTTACTGAGAATAGAAGAAGGAATCTGAGAGCTGAAAAGATCATATTTGCAGAATGTCAAAGTTGCATTGATAATGTTGTTTAGTAACATAGTGATTAAACATATTAATGTTGTATGAGCTTATCAAATAATTTTTTACAGAGTTGTAGAATACATGTTTGGTATGTGTATGGTACACTTCATATTACTTGAGTTTCCATCAATGCCAAAGGGAGAGATTGATGAACTACAACTAATTTAGAACACTGAATGAAGAATCTATGATATAAGATCACTGAGGAGTTGCTGATTAGATATGCAAGATGATTAAATCAGTATTATGTTGTCATTGATGTCAACTAACTTGACAATACTTATCTTGTAAGTTACTATACCGATACATCTAAAGAAAGGTGAAAGAGATGAAGAACATAAATATCTACATGAGGAAGATGTATATATTAGATGAGGATAAGGAATACACTGAGTAACTTGTTGATGAGTCTATGAATTGATGATATCAACTTTTATATGTTGCATTCATCTATGATGAAGAATAGAGCTAAAAGACACAAAGCAGTGTTGTCGGTAAATAAAGAATTCTAGTATACACCGACGGAGTGTAGTGTATACCGAGTGTAGTGTTAACCAAGCTTGTGTTCACCGATGCATTTCTTTGTTAATTGAGAAAAACAAAAAGGAATTAAATGATCAGTTTAGCCGATAAAGTGATGAGTTGTAAAGTGTATGAAATTGAGGTAAGAGATAAGGTTTGTTATGAAGATCGAAGGCTAACATAATTCAAGAAAGATCTAATGGAGAAGATTGAAACATGTTACTAACACATCAGCTGAAGAGGGTTAGAGAGACAAAATCAATGAATAAGATTAAGCGGCAAAATCTGATGGACAAAAAGAAAACAATTTAATCATCTATATAAGAGACATTGGTTTCATTATTGAAAGACGCCGGAGGAAGAAGATACTATAGAATTATTGTGTGAAGGAGTTTTCATGCATTCTGTTCATACTAGTTATTGAGAACCGAACTACAAAACAATTATTGAGCTACAAAGAGTAATTACCGATGGATAGTAAGTTGATATAGTATTGAATCTGAAGTGATATATTGATCAGAAAGATTTGAATGAGTTGAACATTGATCTGTAAACTACAATTGAAGTTGTTTCAAGGTAGATCATCTACTTTTACATATTTAACCATTGTACACAGTCAAATCTCTTAACCAAGTGGACTAAGAAAGTCTTTTTGATGTCTCATTCATAGAGTGAACGTTGTTATCCTGTCAACCCTAGAGTGACTGCTAGTTGGACGATAACTTCTGGTCTAAAATCCTCTAACAAGGTCACACCTAACAATATGTTTCTAAACCTTTAATAGAGCTGGGTCTTCATTGACCTCACTTCAGAAGAGTGAACATTTTTGGGTTGTCGGTCCCAGGTGGTTTTTCCCTTCACAGGGTTTCCATGTTAAATCTCTTGTGTTATGTGTTGATTGTGATATTTGTTTGTTATCATACTTTGCATATTACATATTAGATTTGATTGGTAACTACTATAAGTTTTAAACTGACAATTGGTAGAAACATAGACATTGAGAGTATTTTATGTTTATCGAGTGGCAGAAGTTGAAGAATTTGTTTTGGATTATACATTTTATTTTGGGACACTAGATAACTAATTCACCCCCCTCTCAGTTATTCTAACAGACTGACTGGTCATATTTTTTTCCAATAAAGTTAGGCTAGCCAAAATAGAGGAAAAATGAGAGACTTTGAATGCAGCAAGGCCAAGGCACCTGTGCCAACAAACCCAAAATGCTTGGAGAATAGTGCACTCTCTACCTCTAGTCTACATTTTTTTATTTTTGTGTTATTGGTAAAATAGTAATTTTTTAGATAAGTCCTCTATTATAGACTATAGTTTGGGAGTTATTTTATAATAGAGGTTTTTGAAATAGTCCTCTATTTAGAAAGTAAATCATGCATGAAACATATGTAATGATCCCAAAATGAATTAATATAAAATAATAGATTTTTTGTATTCAGTGTTATAATGTATTCTAATATTTTTTATCTGTAAATAGAAATTTGAAAGATGAACCCAGATTAGAATTAATTAATGAAACCAAATGGTGTAATATAAACAAAAGGAAGAAATAATATAAAAAAATAACATAATAACTTCATTCAGAAATTGATATCTACTCAATGTGACAAAGCATTTTAAAAAAAATTGTGAAATTTTCATTAATATTTTGCATTTGTATGAATGTTTACATTGAAGAGTAACTGTAAGACCTTAGATCTATAGAATATTGAACTCCCATGGAATTATGATTACACTTTGAAGTGGGAATCCACCCGATTCTACTAAATTTTTATAATAATTTGAAATAGCAGTGGTAGGGTGCTCCTCATTTCAAAACATTAGGGCCACTCACAAAATAAAAAACCTTAATTTTATAAAATTAGGGTTGTCTTCTTCCCTTAATTCTAAGTGGAATGTGTCAGATATGACAAGTTATGAAAATTCTTATATACATCCATAGTCTTGCAGTTCATCAAGGAGAAACCATTTATAGAGGAAATCTCTCCCAATCACCACCCATTTCCTTTGTCGCACTGGTTCTTCATCATTCAGACTCCATAAATGGTTTCTGAGCTACATGTTTACCTAGCTATAAGAGCTTTGGTATATACCTTGCCCATGGGATCCCCTTCCTTATTTTTTTCAGGGAGACAACTTGAATGTGATCCCCTGAGAATTATTCTTTTAAAAAATAGTTTAGCAGCAATAGAATCTCCACCGTGTCTCCTCTGAGGTCTAGAAGAGAGGCCAAAAATTGGGATATAATGTTTGTATTTACTTGATATCTATCAATAGATACCAAAAATTTAGGCCCCCACACCATCCTCATGGCCTCCTTTGTAAACATTCCAAACTAGCTCTACCTACAAATTGATTGCAAAATCTTGTCTATGATAGTCCCCAAATAGGTTGTCTACTTCTTCTCAGTTGTACTTTTCAATTGGATAGGAGTATCCATCTTTATATTGCACACTCTATCTACCAAAACTCTAAGAGAATTTAGAAATAAAGATAAAATTTAGAAAATGCCTAAACTGGATTTTCATTACAATTTGAATACCCTAGAGGAGAATTGAAGAAGAATAAAGCCAAAATCATGTATAAATATCCTAAAAATCCCACCCAATCTATTTATCACTTGTAGATAATAACTCCCAGTCCTTTGATATCTCTTTGTAAATATTTTCCAGAAATGGAAGTATGTGAAAAATTAGGAATAACATCATTCTATCAGTACCAAATTTGACATCATATGTGGATGATCACACTTGATAATGTCAATGACAAGACATTTATATAATGTCTATTACAAGTTTCAACATTAACAATTGTCCTTTTAACTAGTTGTGGTCAACTTTTAAGGTTACTGCATGGAGTGAAGTATATAGATTGGACATGTGTCTCCATTATACAGACTTTCTACATAACTTTGTGTCATTCAAAATTTTAGCTTGAAATATAATTTAAGCCATTGATCTTGGATCATCCAACAGTTGAAAATAATAAAAATTTTATAAATTATAATGGTGAAATGATGGATGTTTGGTATGTGTGCCTTTAGTCACGCTTATCAATACCACAATGAAGGAAAGTTGGAAATAAATCAAGGCTTTATTCTCTTGAGATTTGATGTGATGTTGCCTTAATTATTACTTAATTTTCATTTGGTATTGGCCCATCATGACAAGTATTCATAGCAAGTGGCTATTAATAGAATGTGGATTGGAAAAACTTGCCAAAAAATATACTTTTTCCATAAATAATGAAAGATTAGCCAATAATTTTCTATGATTTTCATAAAATTGAAAACACTTTGTGAATAAATTTAAATATTTGTTTTGTTCACAATAAACAATTTCCAATAGAAATTAATATTTTTTACTTTAAAATTAAAAAATTTCACCAACAAAATTAATATTTTCCCCCCAAAATAATGAAAGATTCACCATGATTTTACACCTTTACCTAGGGGGGTTTCTTAAAGTTATCCCTATAGCTATCTAGTTAAATGGATTCACAAATAGAGAAGTTGTTTGCTCTTTTTTTTAATTCCAAGGGTCTTCACCTCATAATAATCCAACCCATCACTATACCGAGGATGGATAGCTTCTCACCATCAAAGTGCAACATTATGCTAGGTGGTGAGGGTTTTTATATTCCCTATTATTGATTCCAATGTATTAAACATCAAATCTAATCTAGGGATCATATTATAAACATCTCTAATACCCCTCAATTGATTTAAATTTTTGGCTATGAGGTCTTTTATAGGTCGATTGTCTACATGTGGAGGATTTTTTGGCTATGGGTTTTAAGGTTGTGGGTTTCCAAGTTGAGAGTTATCAATGTTATCTTCCATTCTTGATTAAGTTGAAAATTTGTATAAATAAAATGTAGTTTAAAGATTATAAACAATTTCAAGTAAAAAGACCTATTTTAAACCAAATAATAAAAACAAACTAAAAATTGAAATAACTGGTAAAAAATGGATAAAATGCAATGTGAATTGTATGTGGTGGTTGATTTGAGAAAAATTCTTCCTCTTGTTATAATGTGAGGTTGATGGTATTTATGTTTTTGTCATTGATGTTACAATATCATTATTCTAGCCTCTGTGTTAATTGGTTTCTATGTAACCGATTGGTATTGGTATCAGTTGTGTATCGGTTGATGTTCAGTGATAGTATATGTTTTTATTGGAGGTGTAAAAAATAGGTTTCGATGATGTGTTCTTCATTGGATGCAACATATAGTTTTTTGGATCGATCCTATTTGGATGTGTATCCTATTGTATCTTTTAGTCCTAGCTATGTGTGTAACATGCTATTTATATATGTTGGTAATGAGTGATTTGGAGAAAGTGTGGTGTGTTTTCTTGTGTGAGAATGTTTTATTGCTATAGGTGGTCCTCATTTAATTCCTTAACACCATGAGAATGTCTTGGTGTGACCTATTTAAAATTATCTGACTGACCTAATGGATCTCATCATGTTGTATAAGTAGAGTGCGATGTGCATTTGTAAGTGTAGATAAGTATCATACCTGATGATGTGAGAAGTGATTGTGAATTTAATTGCAAGATAAATGTGTTCTTGTGTGTGGAAGTGTGTTGATCTTAGTGGTGGATTCTATCTCTTTCATATTTTCTTTCTATGAGCCTTATTGTATTGGAAGTGAGCCTTTGTGTATCGATAATGATCTCTATTGGTAGTGAGCCTTAGTATTCTAGTAGTGAGCCCTTTTGTATTGGAAATGAGCCTTCTTTCAATAAGTATTAAAAATTACCATATCGGTGTCACCTTACTAGATATTTTACATTTCATGAGAATTGGTTTCTTTGTGGTTTTTCCTATCTTGGGCTTACATGTAAAATATGGTGTTCTCTATGTTAGTATTTTTGTGTTCTTATTTCTCACATTTTATGTTTATTTTGATGTTCTTAACCAACAAATCTAAAGTTATTAATATTTTTTATTATAATTTTACTGACAGAGAAAAAGTTTTATAAGATGTGCGGGAATAACTAATTCACCATCAATCTTAGTTATTCAACCTATTCAACAATCAGTATCACATCTTGGATCCTCGGTGAATATCTTAACAACTTAAGATAGATCTGATGGTGCATAAATTGACTAATCCTATGTTTGATGGATTATACTAAAGTTCATGTAAAGATTAGATGAAAGGATTCTTGGTATCAATTGGCTACAAGACCTAGAAGCATGTAGAGACCAAGTATGTAATTCCTAAGACTAGGCTTAACATTCCAACTAAAATCGAGGCATATGGGAAAAATGAAAATGAAAAGTATGCTATTACTAGTCCTTTATCAAAGATTAAATTAGGAAAAAATATTTCTTTGAAGACAACATATGAAGTTTGGGAAAAGTTAAAGGAAATTTATGAAGGGAATGATAGGGTTAAGTTATCTAGGAAACTGAGAACGAAAGATGGAGAGGATATCAAAAGCTATTTTTAGAGAGTTGAGAATGTAGTGAATGAAGTCTAAAACCCAGGAGGCACTATTACTAATGAATATTTTATGGAAAAATCATGATAACATTGTATGCGGTAAAAATATAACCTATATGATGCAAGCCAAAAATATGAAAGATTAAGAAAAATCAAGCTTCAACCTAAACTAGTCATTTTGAAAAATAAGCATGCAAAAATATAAGAAATCTTCACCACAACCTCAGATGAGCTAAAACAAGGGCACCCAATAAACCTTGTTTGATATTCTCTTAAAAAAATTTATGGGTGTGATCTCCCAACACAATGCAATAAATCCCACTATGATTTCTTGCAAATGAAAATGGAAAGAAAATCTATAATGCAAGCTAAAATGGATGAGTGAAAGGATTTGAGAACCAAGTATGAAGATCTTGCCCAAAATCTTCACAAGATGTTGATGCAAATGCAAGATCTATGCTAAAGAATGCAAATGCGGGAGATTAATAGACTAGATTCAAATAAGAGCTAAACTAAGAAAAGAAATGCAAGATTCAAACTAAGCTATAATGAAAGAAATAAAATCTAAGCTATGATTAAAAAAAAATGCAACAACTATGGAGTGAAAATGCTAAGAAAGTGCTTAAATGCTCAAGAATGCCCAAGTCTCTAAATATGTCTAAGTCTTCAAATGAGGTGTGATACCTCCTTTTTGAAAGGCTCAGGTGAAGGAGATTAAGAATCAAAAGAATAGATGGCCAAGATTAAGAGGAGGCAAAAGGAATGAGTGGCTAGGATTAAAAGGCAATGCAAAAGTCAAACTCCACTTTAATGGAGAAAATAGAAGAATTCAAAATGATTGGAAGATAAAAATGATTGAGAGGTGGAAACCTTGGAAAAGGTGATTGTGCACATGATTAGAGGTAATCCACATTTTAATCAAGGTTAAAGGGATAAAATAAAGATTGGGAAAAAGTGAAAAAGATGATTAAATTAAAATAATTTTAATTTAATCAAGGTTTAGAAGAACTTTAGGCTAGTGGAGGAATAAAATAAATAAAATTTATTTTATAATAAGAAATGGAGGGATAATATATTAAATTTAATTTAATACATTATAGTATTTAAATAAAATTTAAATACAAAGGGAAAATGAATTTATCTAATTAAATTTAATTTAATTACATAAATAGAGGAATATAACAAAATAGTCAATTAATAAAATTAACTATAATGTTAAGGGACAATATTAGTAAAAAATAATATTAGAGTGTGAATGAACAATTTTAGGTGTCTACATTTTGCCCCTCTTTGATGCAGTGTCAAAATCGACATCACGCCAAAGAAAAGAAAATGAGATGTCTCAATCATGGAAGGATGAGGAAGGATGATGAGGAGGTAGAGGTATACTCCCTCAAGTGGACATGAGGGCTCACATAACATGATTGTTCTCTTGAAATGAATAAGAGAACAAATTTGACAGGGATAATAAATAAATAGGAGCCTTGATGTAAAATGCAAAATGAAAAAGGTTTTTGGGGATTATATTGTGTTGAGAGAGAGAGAGAGAGAGAGAGAGAGAGAGAGAGAGAGACCTAGTTTTGATATTGTACTTGATGTTATGCACCAAGGTATGAGGAACCAAGATGATCATGTGCCAAGTATGTGATCAAAAATGTCAAATACAACCATATACCTTATGAAGCCATTGTATGGAAGACCACGATGCCCTTATGAAAATAGGATGAAAAGACCATGATAGATGCTAAAAATACTAATACATATAAGCAACAAGAAAGCATACACAAATAAACTGAAAGAAAACCAACATGTTGTCCCTAGTCAAGCTGAAAACCAATTAATTGATTGATTGACAAATTGAGTGATTGGTAGGGTAGGGCCTCAGGGATTAGGAAGGATACATCCCATGATGATGATTGTATTTTAAATTGTTCAAATTATTATCAACTTATTTGGTTTAATAAAATGACTTGGTTAAAGACTAACGTGCAAGATTGCAAGATTGGATTGCATGGATTAGTATTTATTGCACTTGATTGGACTTACTTGGGATCTTTTGGATTATAGGAATATTTTAATTTTTTTGGATATTTTAATTTATTGGGATGAGTGGATTGGATAGAATGGGATTGGAAGAGAAGATGATTGGATAAGATGAGATTGAAAACCATGGAAGGGGAATACATGGATTCGATTAGAAGATAAATAGATTTGATAGACAAGATGGTTTGAATAAGATGCAAGGATGATTAAGGGAATGGATATGATAGGAAAAAGGATAAGTGGATTGGGACCAATGACAAGGGAGAACTAAGGAATGATAGAGGATGGAAGGATGAAGAGATGTTTGGTTAGAAAATTAATGGAATGAATGGATAGGTAAGGGTAGTAAATGGAAGACTATAGGATGGGGGGTGTAGGGATGGAGATCCAAGAACTATGTGAAAAAGGAGTTAAATTCTCCACACTAGAAGGATGAGAATGAAGGATGGAAAGATAGAGGATAAAAATGTATAGGATGGAAGGATGGTGATAGGAAATGAGGATGAGGCTCAAAGCACCATGTTGCAAAGGAGTTAAATGCCCTAGACCATATGTAGGAAAATGAAGAATGTAAATATGGTTTGTAAAGGATATGAAGAGAGGAAAGTGATATGGTGTGGAGGATGAAGGATGGAGAGATTGTAGATAAAGGATGTATGAAGTGGATGGATAATGTAGAAAGGATATTTATGGAGGAAGTGAAGGCTTGTGTTGTCCAAAGAATACACATATGTTTTCTTTTTATTTAATTACCTTTATTTTTTTATGAAGGGAAAAGGTAAGAAAGTTGAAGGTGGATGGATAAGGGATATGAGATGGAGGGTATGGAGGATAGCATATTTGATATGGAGTATATAGATGGAATTGGTTAATATATAATGAATGGAGGAAATATATAGGATAATCAAGATCAAGGACATGAGAAGGCATATGGACTAATGTAGGATTATAGGTAGGGAATGGAAGAAGTGGATAAGACAAGGACTATGAGATGGATGATATGGATAGGGTGTCAAGTTAAAATATGGAAAAAGTGTAGGGACTTATATCTGGAATAATGGATGGATAATGAGTATGGGATATAGAAGGTGCATGGACGGATGGAAGGAATATGATAGTCAAGATCAAAGATAGGAAGAAAGAGAATAATGGACTGAGATGAGATGATGGATGGTGGTTGGGATTATGGAAGGTACGTATGGTAGTGTAGTATGAATGGATCTTTCCCCCAAGTGTAAAGGTCAAGGGAATGAGGATAGGAGAATGGATAAGATATGATAGGTATGGTAGGAAGAAAAAAGGGAAGATATAATAGATGAGTAGAAAGAAGGAATGACCCCGAAGTATGAAGAACAACCAGATGGAGTGATTACACATGACCTCTGTTTGCTAGGTTTTCATCATGGTACTTTCCCAAGGTGCTTTTTTACCAAGTTTTCACCATTGGATTCTTTTTTTGGGGGGGGAGATCATAAAGGCACCTATTTTCTAGGTTTTAACCAAGATGTTGATTTTTCAAGAATTTTTATACTTTTAAGGATTTTTTCAAGATATTTTATGTTATTTTTGGATTTTTTCTACTTTTTGGATATTTCTCATTGATCTTGGTAGGACAGTGGGAAGGGATATGAAATGGATAGGTGGTGGTGGATAAGGATTTATTAAAATAATTGGCTTAAAGGGGTGGAAGGATTGATGGATAATGGATGGTAGGTTGGAAGACTTGTGAATAAATGGAGGAAGGATATGGGAAGATCATCATTGGTGCACACCTTGAAGGGTGGAGGAGTCATGAAGGAGGATATTTTGAAGGAGATAGAGGATTAAATGTGGATCTAAAATAAATTAAGAGCAAGATGGAATTAGGATAGAAATTTATGGGACATAAGGACCCAAAATGGAGTTGGAAGATGGAGGATTGAAGGATTTATGAGAGAATGAAGCTTGTGAATTCATAATTTTGGATGCCAATTTGGATTTTTCTTAGAGATGCATTGCTTCAATGAGTAGCTTAGGAATCCACATGATTTTTTATTTTTTCCATTTTTGGCCTTCATGGCCTTTTGAATTTTTCTTTATTTTGGATCACACGTTTCTTTGATAACATGTCTTTTAGATGGGACATGTTGATCCTTGGATTCTTGTGGATTTTTGGCTTTATGCATTTTATCTTTGACATCCCATGTGCTTCCACTAGCCATGGTATAGGTGCATGAGGATAGATTATATGGATATTTTATGGATGGAATTATGGAGATTGAATGTTGGAAGGAATTTGAGGATGTGTGCCTTTTTTAATCTTTATAAGGAATTTGAGGTGATGGTAGACTTGGATATGATGGATGGATGTACATATAAGAACCCAAGATGGATGAAAGGGATGAAGAGTTTGGATTTGGGATATAAGGACCTAAAATGGATGTGGAAGGAATGGAGTTTTGGATATAAGGGCCTAAAATGGATGTAGAATGTGGGTGATGGGAACATTTAGATTTGGATGGAGGGACTTTGGATTTGGAAGGAGTGGAAGGTTTACCACAATCTTGAGAAATTATTTTGCTAATGGGATACTTATTATTTCAAGCACGAGATGTGAGTCCATGTGAATTAGGAGGAGAGGTGGGAGGAATGATAAGCTCTTGAAGGAAGCCATGTTGGATAGAGGGGGAGGAACCACATTTATATGTATGGGGTTTGTGGATGGATTGGATAGGTGTGATGGGATCTTGTGGAGGATACTGATCATGAGGGGTATTAGGATCATGATAGGTATTAGGAGGAATATTAGGATCTTGAGATGGATTGGGATCATGACATGAAGATGAAGGGGTAATTTGATCTTGAATTTGGGGAGGAGTATGTGGTGGAGTGGAAGGGATTATTGGATCTTGAGATGGAGGTCTATAATAGAATATAGTAAAGGGGATGGAATCATGAGATGAGGTGACTTTATCTTGACATGGAGGGGAATTATTTATTTGGTAGAAGAAATATCTTCATTAAATGGAGGGGGATTGGATGATAAGCCTTGGGATAGAAGGGGATTATTGATGGGGGTGGAGAGGATTCCTTGATCTTGATTAAGAATGGGGCTATGAGATGGGGTGAAGTTATTGTTGATGGATGGGACAAAAGGGATGTCTTGATATTGATTATTAATGGTATTATAAGGTGGATTATGAGGGATAAATAAATCTTGAGATATGAGGGAACCATGAGATTGAGGAACTCTTTGATCTAGAGGAGAATAAGAATCCATGTTAGAATTTTTTTGGAAAAGGTCTTGACATATGTGGACTTATGAGGGTGATGTAATGGAGGGGTTGGGATCTTCAACTAAAATCACTCCTTTGTCAATGAGGTCTTGGAAAATTTTTAAAACTTTGGGAACTTCTTGATATCATGACCCTTGATGTGATGATAGTCATAGTATTCATTGTCCTTGTACCAAGTATGTTTGGGTTGAATCTCATAAAAAAGGCATAATGCATGGAAACACCATCATGTTGTGGTCAACAAGTTTATGGAATATGATATCAAGAGGGTCCTCAAGAGAAGTATATTTTCTAACTTTGGGTGATTGTGAAACTTTGTTTAAAAATGAAGGCTTCTTGGAGGATGGGGATGATGGAGCATCAGGACCATGTGGAAGGTGAGGATTAGGTGAGGGATTGGGATGATGGTTTTGGACATTAAGCTCAAAATATGGGAGATTGGGTGGAGGATTGGGGTTGGATGAAAGATGGTTCTTATGGATTTGGATAAATGAGGAAGGAAATATGTCTTCAAAGGAGATATTTTTATTTTGACCCCTATTTTTTAAGCTAATCACAATATTTCTAAGCTCTTCCAATTCTTTGGAAAGGTTAAGCATATTAGAAGAATCATGAGAGTGATGGAAGGAATCATGCATGTATGGGGAATAATGAGGTGGATTTCCCTTTTCAAAGGTAGATGAAGAATAAGGAATGTGATATGGGATGGGTATGTCTTGAAGATTAGGATTTGGTATTTAAAAATCCTCAACCATTTTATGAAAGCAATCCATGTTCATGATGCTTGGATGAGGGGTTTTGAATTTGAATTATAAATTGATGTGAATGATGATTTTAATTAAGAATGAATGAAGTGAAAGGTTTGATGATGGATGGAATATGATCTTAGGACTAGGAGAAAATTTGGAATTTTTTTATTAAGGATAATTGATTGAATTGATTTAGATTAAGAGGACAAAATCTCTAGATTAGGATTGGATTGATGATTAGATAAGGGATTAGGATAACCTTAGTGAAATAAGATCCAATAATGTGAAAACAATAAGGATTAAAGGGTGATTATTTGCAAATCAAAGATAGAATAATGATCTTGCGAGGAATATGATTGATCACTCAAGATGGAATAATGTTCTCAAGTGAAAAGGATTGATTATTTTCTAAGGATGAGGATCTTTCTAACACTTTTATAAATATTTATACCTTGGATTGATGATAGGATTTGATTGAAGGATTTATAAGGATTTGGTAAGGACTAATTTTTTGATTGATTTTGGATTTGACTGATTCTAAATATAAGTACAAAGGAATGATGTTTCTCCTAAGTCCAAAGCGGAAGATTTAATGAAAATTTAATTATAAGATGATGTGGATGAAGATTAGGATTGAGAATGGATGAAATTTAGAAGACAAATGAGGGATGTTTGAAGAGAGGTGAATAACTAATGGGTGATTAGGTTCTGGATGAAGGGGACATATGGATTGCATTAGGATTTGGTTGGAATTATATGAGGTTTACAAGTGGGTTGATTTAGATGATGAGGTGATTATATTGGAATGAATGATGAAATTGGATTAAGGAAGTGGATATTGATGTGGATTATTAAACAAAATTATGATTAAGATTTGGACCTTGACTAAATGATTAGGAAGATGATGAAATGATTAGGATGATTAGGATAAGATGGATAATTAGGACCTTAATTGGATTAGAAAAAAATGATTAGGACTAAGGTCCTAAATGATGGTTTAGATTATTAAGGTTAGAGGAATGATTGGAAGGATTAAAAAAGTTATTAGGATAAGAGGAATGATGATGATTATTTTTTTGATAGATAGAAGAGGTGATCTAAAGGTGATGTGGAAAGATTGACTTGGAGGTAAACTTGAAAAAAATACTTTTGTTGCACTTGAAATGTTTTGTTTTGTTTTTTTATTTTTTTGGGGGGACTTTAGTTTTATATTGTTTTTTTTTTTAAATTATGTTTTTTTTGGATTTTTTGAGTTTTATGATGTTTTTGGATTTTTGAATTTTAAAATGAAAAACACATAATGAAATAATGAAAAACATAAAATTCCTAAGGCCTAATTTGGTTAATGTGTCCCCTTTTTATTTCAAGTGCGGAGAGTTTTAAACATTCAAACAGATCAAACACACCAACAACCTATTAAAGTTTCAACTAGGATTTACAAGCTCAACTAAGGGATGTCATCGATATAGGAAAGGTATGTGAGGCCCAAATCCATATATGAAAGAGAATAATTCCAAACAGTTGAGAGGAGACGGTAATCCAAATCTCCACTTTCGCTTCCCAAAGGTATAAAGTTCTTTGAGGCAAAGCCAAGAATGACAAGATTCTACTTCCAAGAGAGGTGTCTTTGGATTCACCCCCTGATATTTATACTCCACCAAAACATGGGGGTTGAGTTCATCCATTGAGGTGATCAAATCCCCAAGTAGGCCTCCTAAAAATAACAAAGCAAGATCCCTTATTTGTGCTCCCCTCAAACTCCCTAACAAGGATGCAAGAAGAAAACATAAATAAGAAAATTATGAGGATTAAAAGATAAAGGGGTTCATTTTAAGCCCCTTTTTTCAATGTGAGGAAGACACACCAAACAAGTTGACCAAAAGAAATAAATGATTTTATGATGAAAAGGAAGATAATTATCACTTTTTACAATGTAAATAAGAAGGTTTGGAATATGTGCACCTTGATTTCATGCTTTCAAATTTTATTTTATTTTATGCTCCTTTGACCCACTATGATGATCTCCAAGTTGCCTTCACAAACTTCAATCAAGTGTGTGAAATCATAAAAAAATAGGATAATTCAAAGTAAATAAATTGCATAATTTGATTCCGTATGAAATAACAACTCATAATTGACTTGTTTCCAAAAAAGCATAAAATTATTCTATCATGCATTGAACCATGTGTAAATAAAGTGAAATCTCATCACAAAATGTATGTGGTAAAAATATAACATGTATGTTGCAAGGCAAAAACATGCAAGATTAAGCAAAATCAAGATTCAACCTAACTAGACATTTTAAAAAATAAGCATGAAACAACATAATAAATCTTCACCACAACCTCTGATGAGCTAAAACAAGGGCACCCAATCAACCTTATTTAATTTGTTCTTAAAAAATTTTGTGGGTGTGCTCTCCCAACACAATACAATAAATCCCACTATGATTTCTCACAAATGAAAATGGAAAGGAAATATATAATGCAAGCTAAAATGGATGAGTGAAAGGATTTGAGAACCAAGTATGAAGAACTTTCCCCAAATATTCACAAGATGTTGATGCAAATGCAATATCTATGCTAAAGAATGAAAATGCAAGAGATTACCAAACTATATTTAAACAAGAGATAAAATAAGAATAGAAATACAAAATTCAGACTAAGCTACAATGCAAGAAATTAAATCTAAGCTATGATTAAAAATGCAAAAAATATGGAGTGAAAATACTAAGAAAGTGCTTAAATGCTCAAGTGCTCAACAATGCCTAAGTCTCAAAAGATGTCTAAGTTTCAAAAAATCTGAGTCTTCAAATGAGGAGTGAGGCCTCCTTTTTAAAATTCTTGGGTGACGGAGATTAATAGGAAAATAAATTGATGTACACGATTAAGACACAAAAGAGAAGTGGCTATGATGAAGAGGCAAAAGGAATGAGTGACTAGGATTAAGAGGCAATGCAAAAGTCAAACTCCACTTTCATGGAGAAAAGAGAAGAAATCAAAATGATTGGAGGAGAAAAAAGATGGAGAAGTGGAATCCTTAGAAAAGGTGATTGTGCACATGATTAGAGGTAATCCAAATTTTAATCAAGGTTGTAAGAATAAAAGAAAGATTAGGAAAAAGTGAAAAAGAGGATTAAATTAAAATAATTTTAATTTATTCAAGGTTTAGAAGAACTTTAGGGTAGTGGAGGAATACGATAAATAAAATTTATTTTATAATAAGAAATGGAGGGATAATATATTAAACTGGATTTACTACATTATAGTATTTAAATAAAATTTAAATACAAAGGGAAAATGAATTTATTAAATTAAATTAAGTAAATAGAAAAATATAACAATATAGTCAATTAATAAAATCAACTACAATGTTAAGGGAAAATATTAATAAAAATTAATATTGGAGTGTGAATAGACAATTTTAGGTGTCTACAAACATTATCAAATATCTATAGTGACAAGATCTTGGAAATTGAAGAAGTGTATGATCCAAATAAGTTTATTGTTATCACAAAAGTTCACACCTATGCTTGGAGCTTTGACCCCCAAGAAACCTTGTGAAACATCGAGATAGTCTCCAAGTGGGGGACTTATGCTTTGAGGCTAAATCTTTGGAGAAGGTCAACTTCCTTACAATTAGGGTGCAACTAATTACTACTTTTGAAAAAAAAAGGGAGAAGGATTTGATGAAAATAAAAGGGGAAATCTACTAGATTAAAACTATGGTTGATCTCTTTATATGGCTACACAAAATTTTAATAAAAGATGCCCAAAACATACATAATTTAATCAGGCTTAGATTTCAAAAAACTAGTGACAACAACAATTTATAATTGTTTTAACACACCAGCAATTCATGGATGACACCATTCTTGGGGGTGAGGCTAGAGTGGTGAAAGAAATTCTCAATAACTACACCAGGGCCACAGGCCAATCTATCAACTAGAATAAAAGTGCTCTCTTCTTTATCAACACTCCTGAAGAAAGACAGAGGAAAATTGCTCAAATTTTGGGGTGTCGTATTGATACCTTACCCTCAACTTACTTGGGGCTTCCCTTAGGTGTCAAACCTTCGGAAGCCTTCTGGAACAAATTGATTGACAGATTTAACAGGAAGCTTGCTAGTTGGAAAGGGGTCATCCTCAGCCAAGCTGGTAAGATCCAACTAGTAAAGTCTACTCTACAAAATCTCCCCACCTATGCCCTTAGCCTCTTCCCCATTTTTGCCAAAGCTATGGAAGCCATGGAAAGAATCCAAAAAATATTCCTTTGGTCTGGAGCTGAGGATCACAAGCGTATTCCCCGCATTGCCTGGGAGAAAGTATGTCATCCTAAAATTTTTGGTGGCCTTGGCTTAAGGAAGTTGAGACCTTTCAACAAATCCCTTCAAGCCAAGAAAATCCAAAGAATTTTTAATAGCACTGGTGAGTGGAGGAACACCTTTGAAGAGAAATACCTCTTGCATAACTCTATCCATAGTTTTTTTGTAGAAACAAAACCACCCAAAGTTTCTATCATTTGGAATGGTCTCCTTGGTGCCAAGGAACTGGCTAAATCTAGAGCCAAGTGGAAATAAGGTAATGGATATTCTATCAATTTTTGGAAGGACAAATGGCTTCAGATGGGAAGCTTGAGAAACATTGATACTTTTTACACCTGGAGACAAGCCTACTCTCAAACCTTCAGAATGCAGGTTTGCAATTACAGAAGGAATGATAAATGGGTGGATCTCACCTAGATCTCCCAAGACCTGGCTCCTTTGATGATGGCCCTCAATGCGATCTCCCTTTCTCCCAAGTAGGATAAGATCATCTCGGAGGACTCTTCAGATGGGGATTATAGAGTGGCCTCTGCCTATTCCTCGCTGACTAATCAAGTCAATGACTTTAACCCACTGTGGGCCAAAGCTTGGATACCTGGTCTTACACCTAAAATCAATGTCTTCTTTTGGCTCCTACTACAGAACTGTATCCTCACTATGGACAACCTCATCAAGCATGGATTGTAGTTCACCAACAGATGTGTTCTTTGTAAATGTCAAGAGGAAACTATGGATCACCTTTTCATCCATTGCTCCTTTGCCAGTCATATCTGGCATCTCCTCTTTTCAGCCTTGAATCTTTCATGGTGCTTCCCCTTATCTTTTAGAGATCTCTTCTCCCAATGGGTCTTCAATAGGTTTGATCAAGAGTTCAGGCTTCTCTGTACTTGGCTTCTCCCTCATTTTTGTTGGGGGATCTAGAAGGAGCGTAACAATCGCATCTTTCATGACTGCTCTACTCCTAAAATTATCTTTGAAAAAATCACTCATGCAGTTAAATAAAATTTCTTCTACTATGGTAAAACTAATCCTTTTGTAGGAATTGCCTGTGTTGCTACACAAGATAAGAGAAGGAACTATGTGTGGACTAGTCCTCTAACTAGCTAGACTAAAGCCAACATTGATGGTGTGGTGAAAGGGAACCTTGGTCAAGCTGGTAGTAGAGGTATTACCAAGAATAAATTTGGAATTGGCATGGTGGCTGTTAGCTTCCCCTTGGGAGCCCAGATGAATCACTATGCTGAAGCCAATGCAGCCCTTCAAATCACCAAACTTGTGAAAGATCAAGGAGTTAAGTGGCTCTAGCTAGAAGGTGATTCGATGAACATCATCAATTACCTCAACCTCACCCACCCTCCCTCTTGGTCCATAGTGAACATCATTATGGAAACCAGAGCCATTCTCAACAGCTTTGACAAGGTGTTCATTACCCATGCGTACAGGGAAGCCAATTGTGTGGCTGATTGGTTTGCCAACTTGGTAATTAAAAAGGATGCTAAGAAGATTTGGAATAAAGGGAATGACCTTCCCATAGATCTGAAGAGCATAATGGATAAGGAAAGACTCTAGTGCATTGAAGGAGCAATCTTACAACCTTAGTCCCTAGTTTGGTGGTCGAGGGTGGCTGTTCCTCTTCTGCCACTCTCTGTTTGGTCCTTCCTTCTGTTCAATTTTTTGGACGGTGATCTGGCTGTCTCCAGCCTTGCCTATCCTATTCTACTAAAATCTTTTGTCCCTGGCCTCTCTATGGCCTGCCTCTTGCTTGTTATGTCTGGTTTTCTTTCTTTTGATTGAGACTTGTGGGTTTCAGGCACCCTGTAAAACATATTTTACTTAATCAAAAACAATTTATAATTGAAATGTGATAGTACTAATAAGATTCTAATTTCTAAGATATTTATTGATGATATTATATTTGGAGGAAATGAGATAATATCTAAATCATTTGCTGAGGAAATGAGGAAGGAATTTGAGATGTCTATGATTGGAGAGATTAAATTCTTTATTGGACTTCAAATTCAACAAGTTAAGAATGGGATCTACATAACACAATCTAAGTATATCAAGGAGATCCCAAAGACATTCAATATGGAAGAATCTAAAATGGTTGGAATACCAATGGTTGTTGGTTGTAAATTGTCAAAGGAAGATGACACAAGAGAAGTAAATGAGACACTTTACCAATCCATGATTGGTAAACTACAATGTGTTTTCCACAATTGAACAAATATTTCACATTCAGTTGGTATAGCTGCAAGGTTTTCTGCCAACCCAAAGGAGACACATATGTCTGCAATAAAGAGAATATTTAGATATCTAAAAGAGACTAAATATTTTGGTATGGTATACACAAAAGGAGGATGTTTTGATCTCAAGGTACATACTAATGTTGACTGGCTAGAAATATTGATGACAGAAAGAACACTGGTGGTGGAGCTTTATTTTTAGGAGAACAACTAGTGACATGGCTAAGCAAGAAATAAAGTTGTATTTCACAGTCTACTACCAAAGATGAGTATGTTATTGTAGCTATTAATTGTTCCAACATTGTATGGATCAAACAATTACTTGAAGGTATGCAATCTAAGAGATTATTGATTGAGTTACAATTTATTGTGATAATACAAGTTCTATTAACATATCAAATAATTTGGTGATACATTCAAAGAAAAATCATATATCTATCAAGTATCACTACTTAAGATATAAAGCACAAGATAATCATGTGACATTGGAGCATGTGAATTCTAAAGAACAGATAGCTGATATATTTACAAAACCACTACATAAGGATGCTTTTGATTATCTCTGAGGTAAGTTAGGGGTTCTTCCCCTATCCAATGTTCACTAAGGAATGATTCATGCTACATCAATTCAAGTATTCAATAGAATATCTATTTTGTGAGTTCATGCTAGTATTCACTCTTTCAGTGAAGCCTAAAGTTGTGAAAATAAATTTATGTCTACAATGAGAGATCTATATGTTTGAGGTATGATTTGATTTTTTATTTCTTTTTCATTGTTTTCAAAGAGGTAGATGATATAGATGAATGATATTGATGATAAACAGATCAAAGAGGGATAGTAAAGAAGACTACTATTGATAAAGAGACAAATATTACAAAAATAGATCAAGTACAACAAAGAGAAGTTAAAAATCAGAGGGAGTACAAGAATGACAGTAAAGTGGACCATCATCAATTGATCATTGAATATTGTTAGTGTTTCCATCAATGCCAAAGAGGGATATTGTTACCACAACTAATTATAGTGATGAAGATTGATTATCTGATGGTGATGATGATGATGAAGACCGACCAAGATCATAGGAATACATGATAGAAGAAAGGTTAGATCAGTTATTGTATTGTCATTGATGTCAAGAAATTGATTTCTAGTTTATATTATGTTTCCATATCATTTGGTAATGATATAAGTTGAATAAATTATGAAGATGAAGAAATGATATGTTGTGAAGTTCAAGAACTTAAATGGGAAATTTGTATAAATCAAACAATGATTATTTTATGTTGATATAATTATTTTCTACCTAACATATAATTATATGTTAAGTCGGTAAAGCATGGTGATGAATATTTTTCAAATCGGTAAGAAAAAGAGTTTTGGCTATCGAGCAGGAAATGTCCCTCAGTAAAGGTAAAAGGTAAAAAGGAAGTAATTCGATAAAGGCAAAGGAACTGAAGGCACCAAACATAAAAGAAAGGTTTAGTCACTGAGAAAAGTTAATTGAAATACAAATGGAGGACACTGAGTGAGGAATAGTAATTAAATAAGGATTGGAATGGTATTTAATAATTAGCTATGATGAGGTGGATGATCATGATGACAAGGAAAGTTAGTCACAAAGATCTATTGATAGGAAAAGAAAAAGGAGCAAGTTTCAAGAAAATTTAAAGTTCCTTGGTGAAAAGAAAACATGTTGCCAAGATCTAGATTCAAGGTATAATGAATTGGACGGTTAAGATTGATCAAAGGAAAATGTAATAAAGGAGATTAAGAGGAAAAAAAATTTTATATATCAAATGGATTTGTGTGAACAAATGGATGGAAAATTGAAGAGTTGAAGAGTCACTGAATGAAGTAGTGAAGAAGGATCTGATGAAGTGTTGAAGCTAGTGGAAAGTGAAGAATTGAAGTGAAGATTGAAGAATGCACAAAGGATCTAATTAAAAAAAGATAGTTGCAAATAAATAGGTCAAAATATTTACTATTGCTTAGTAGCATTTGTAATAGAGAAATCGCTTAACAAAGTGGACTTAATAGTCTTATTGTAAAATCCTTGAAAAAGGTAATATTCTAAAGAGTGTTTGAAGCCCTCTAACTAGGCCACTCCTAACAAAGTTAAGATCCTAATAGATTTGAGGTAAATCCTTTGACTAGGTTACACCTAACAATGTGTATTGTAATCTTTAACAGGATTGGCCCTTAACTAGGCGTACTTTAGAAGAGTATTTTCTTAGTGGGTGACAATTCTCACAATGGTTTTGTTGACACCCAAAAGTGTAGATGCAAATTCAACAGGGAAGTATTTTAATACCCAAATATTTTTTGCTCCTCTATCCTGAATTATTATAAACCCTAATATTTACCATACACTTACATAAATATGAAGAACTTTTAGTATAGAATATTTGAATAATTACCATGATAATAATTTTTTTTCAAGTAACATAGTTCTAGAATTTATTTATACTTTAATGCTATTTTGAAAATTTAAAATTGTAAAATAATTGTTCTTGCTTAATTACCCTAAAAAAACAAGTGCCACATAGTGGCCAAGTACTTGCCTAATTTAGTAATTAATTGTAATTCTAATATGAAATATAATTTTCATTTTAATTTTAATAAAATTACTATATCTTATTAATATAATTCTATTTAATATATAATTATAATAAGAAATTTGAGATTTCAATATAACTAGTATAAAATTTTAATCTCTAGTTTTAATAAATTTTTCTTATAAGAAGTTATATCTAATTATTGTAATAAAAAAAATTGAGTAAGTTTAACACTTTAATTTATAGTGTCCAATAAATACATAAATTATTTCACTTTCATATTTTATTTACAATTATTGATAAACTAGCACTTGCACCAATGAGGTGCAATCGTTAAGACGATAGCAACGTATGTTGTATAGTGATTGGCCGGTAGAGTTTTAATTATAACTCTTTTACCCTATAGTAATTTAAAAAGACAATATTGTGATTGATCTTTCACGTTGAATGTTTTGAGATATTGAAATATTTTCTTTTTTACCTTATGTAAATATTTGTTAATCTTTAGGGTAATATTTATTTTTAATAAAAGGTAATGGGTTTCACTTAATGTAATTGTTCAAAGGAAATTAATTTACCCTAAAAGGTGAAATATATTTTATGTTTCTCATGGAATGGAATTGTATAGGGATATTTTCATTTTAAAACATATTCTTTTCACCTTATGATTATTCTTGGAAATATTTATAAGGATGAATTATTTACTATTAGGATTACTTTTGAAAGGACGTGTTTTTTAATTATGCTTTTACTTTATAAGGATAAATATTCGAAAGCACATAATGAATAAAGGTTTTTAATTCAGATTTATAATCCCTAAAATGCCCTGACAATGCAAATATATATTTGTCACATGTTTTTCAAATTATTATTTCAAAATAAAAATGAGACTTCATTATAAGGATTCCTTTCTTTGAAGTTACATTATATTAATCCCTAGGAATAAAGAATTTAAAATTAAGTTTTCCTAAGGGTTAAATGTGTTTTTATCAAAATCAAGTTTTGATAGAATATTTATAGGGTACATGTTATCAATGACATTATCGTAGACAGTCCTAACATAAGAGGATATTTTATTTATCAAGATACTTTAACTATATCACTTTGTATGCAGAACATTACACATGGAAATCCAAAATCAGTCAAATTACCATTGGACAGGAGAGATTTTTATTCAAAGGATATTATTTCAAAGGGGGATTATTTATCAAATATCCAACACAATAACACCTTGCTGGATGAAATAATGAGAAGAATTTCAAAAGAAAAGACATTGATGAATGATTTGATTATTACATATATTACCTTCTGGAGGGTTAATTTTATATTTAATGTTTCAGTTATTGATTAGGTTTTAGTTTTCAAAGTACACGTTGGTTTGAGGCTTGTACACATCCTTTGGTTGTTTATAAAATGGATACCAGGACCAATGTAAAAGGGAAAATACACACAATAGTTAATAACAACAAAAAAAATTCTCATTTTTTTTTTCTGAAAATATATCCTCGATGCACCAACAACATTGTATCTAGTGATGAACTTGTTTTAAATACAATTTTAGGACTCAGTTGTTCTTCATAACCTTGGTGATATTATTCGGTCTTCTCTCTTTGTTTGATTTCTCTAGATTAAATCTATTTGATTTACCTCGATTGATAGTTCAATTGATTTCATTATTTAGTGAATTTCTAGACTATACAAATAAAAAATAAAGTGTTGATTGTTTGACTTTTATATTCAGTCTTATTGGTCTTTCAAAGGAAAATTAAATTCAGTACGACTGGTTTGAAATTTATTCTAAAATATCTAAAATCAATTCATGCATCATTCAGGTGATATTAAAATATATTAAAGGGATTTTCTACTATCTCTAGAGTTATACTAACAAACATAGAATTTGAGATCATAATAAATTATTGAAAAAGAGAAGGAACTGGTCTAATAAATTTTATTGAAGAATTTATGTTGATTGCAGATAGGGTATAATTTCTAGATTAATGAGATAACTCATCAAAATAATTCAAACATTCATGAACAAATACTACACATTAATCAATTATCAGTAAAGCAACATTGATCTTCTCTAAAAGGCCTTAGAAGATCCTAAGGTATAGGCCTACCAACCTTGGTCCTGCAGAGCCTAAATGGTAGAAGTTCGCATCTTAGAAAGGGTGGAACTTGTCAGTTGGCCAAATCCCTTTCGGTTTTTCATAATTGGAAATCAGAATCCATAGGAAATCCAAGAGCACCAACAGGTTTTTCCCAAAGATGGGTTTTCAAATTAAATACTAGTGTTACATGTAATGCATGATTTTTTTTTATGATTTACTAATTGTTAATGTTTATTTACTATTGTTGGTAAAAATAGTAAAGTATGTTTTACTGAGTTAATCAAAGAAAAGGTTTTTAGGTATTTGGGATCAGGGATTACTGATTTACCCCCCTCTCTATAATCCAACACCTCTGTGTATGGAAGCTTTGGCTTTATCTCCTCCTTATGAATAGCAACTTGAGGAGTTACAACAGTAAGAGGTTCATCTATGTGGAAGCTTAGCATATAAATTTCTTGCCCAAAAAAAGTATTTAGAAATGAAATAGATGGATGAACCTTGGGATTTTTGGTAGGCTCTTTTTGTGGAGGGGATTGTCTAAAAATTGGTATGACAAGTTTGGGAGAAGTTTCCTTAGGCTCTTGTGCATATTCTTGCAATGTGGGTGGCTTGCTCTATCTAAAGCAGGAAAATTTACACCTAGGAACCTCTTGTGCTTCAGATACTTGCATTTGAGAAAATTCAAGCCTCGTTTGTTTGTTTTCTTATAAAGCTATCATTTTTGCAATCTCCTCCTCAAAATTCCTTTTTCATTGGGCCTCCATTTTCTCCTAAAAAAGGTAGGCTTTATATGCCTTTTCTTCTTGTTGCATGTCAATCTCTTGTTGCCTCTTGATTTCACTAACCTACCCCCAAGGTCCTGTAACTACTCTTTCATCTCTAACATCATGGCTGTGATCTTACTAATTCTATTTGGAGGTGTTGGGGCTGATGGAATAGGGGAAAGAGGATGGTAAGAATGTTGTACATGCTAGCCTCTTGGTATTGCAAATGAAATTAGGACATAACCAAGTTGTTTTTGAGGCTGATATTGATAATATGAGGGTGTTGGGGTGGAATTATCATGATATGGAGGAGAATAGTATGCATTTATATGACATGGATCCATGTTAGAGCTTCATAAAAGATACAAATTTATAGGAAAAATAAAAATCAACAAAGATAAAAAATGATCGTGTACATACTAGCACTAGGACTGATTGAAACTAGTAGATTTTGCACTTGGAGTCACCATGACCTATTTGATTGGATATCTCTAAAGACTATTGGCACTAATAATAACACCCAAATTCTTAGTGGATAAAGCTTGAAATGATTAAATAATGGACTTATGTAGCTTAATATGTGTCCCACCGAGCATGCCAAAAAATGTCATCACAAAAGTTCACACCCATGCTTGGCTCTTGACCCCCAAGAAACCTTGTGAAACATGGAGATGACCTCCAAGTGTGCTGCTTTCTTTTTGAGGCTGAATCTCTAGAGAAGGTTAACTTCCTTACAATTAGGGTGCACCTAAATATTTATTTTAAGATAAAAGGGAGAAGGATTGCATGAAACTAAAAGGGGTGATGCACCAAATTGACACTATGGTTGATCTCTACCTATGATTGCATAAAACATTAATAAAAGACTCCAAAAACATCCATAGTTCTTGATGTAATTCCACTCCAAAGATAAAAATGTAGTTTAGAACTTAACAACTACTACAAGGAAAGATACATTCAAAAGACAACAATTGTGAGGAATTTAATAGAAAATTCAAGCTAGGAATAGAGAAAGAGAGATCTAGATACAATGCAAGATAACATGCACAAGATATTAGAATGCAAGAAGAGGTAAAAAATAAGGAAATCAATTCATGGAAGAAAAAGGGGAATTACAATTGTAGGGCATAGCCATTGCAAGAGAATCAAAGAATAATCACATAGAATATGTACAAAGAATCTCTTTTTATAGAACTAGCATAACTTTGAATATAGAAATGAAGTTCAAACCCCAACCAAGGTGGAGTTAGATTATAAAAGGAATAAATAAATGAATATCAGATAAAAAATCTGATCTCTACATGAACATTCATCCATGAAATGATATAAAATAGCCAAAGAAAGAAACAAGTAGATGGAAGGGACAAAAATATCCTTGTAATTCAATAAATAAGCATGGAGTGCACTGGTGTCATGTTGAAATAGCCAAAAAAGTTGGTCAACATTGAATTTTTAGTACTTATAACATGTCATGGCCACAAACAGTCAAATTGGGCCGCTAGTAAAAATTATCAAAATGGGATAACATGATGTGTTATCCCATCCTGCATGCCTATAAGAAACATAGCCATGCAATAAAATTAGGCCCAAACCATCAGTAAAAATATAAGTCATTGATGGAGATTTTGATCAGAATGGATGACCTTCATGATATAGAAAATCTTCCAATACAAGATTAAAACACAATCATGGATCAAAAATTTTGCAATTAGACAGTTGGCATGGTTGCGTAACAAACAACACAAAGAAGGACATAAAAATTGTGAAATAAATTCTTTTTCCATTTCGCAAGATACCATTTTGTCCTCTGAAAAATCATGAAAAGGGGATAACATGATGTGTTATCCAACCACTAACCTTCACCATTGTACAAGGAACCTGAAAGACAATTGTGAAATGGTAAAATAAACCTTGACTATTGACAAAGATAATTATGCACAGACCCTAAAACTTGTGAAAACATAGAATAACACTAGCTCACATTGCCAAACTAACTAGATCCATATGGAAAATCCTAACTGGTTTTTCCATTTTACTAGAGGCAAAAAGGAATCCTGCAAAATCATGAAATGGGGATAACACGAAGGGTTATCCTACCTTGAATACAACATGACATGTTAACCCACTATGAAAGAGTTCAACCCATAATGAAGATGTCTCAGATCAGTTTAAGTTATCTATGGTGGGCTAGTGGTGGAAAAAGTAGCTAACATTTACCAAAGAATAGTTATTTGGTACCCTGACAACATTTGAGTTAATAAATATTAGAAGAGACAAGAGAAGATCTAAAAAAACATTTAAAGAAACAAAATCAAATGATGATCCTGATGGTTATGATGAAGAAGATTTTGAAGTGAAATTTAAAAGGAAATTGAAGAAAGGTATCAACAAGTATAAAGGTACGTTACCCTTAAAATATTTTAGATATATTAAAATTGGTCATTTGGCAATGCGATGTCCAAAGAAAGGTCCTACATATAAGTTTAAGAAGTTAAATAAAATGCTTATTATGTGAATCAAGATGCTAGTATCTTATATGATGAATCAAAGGTAGAAGATTGTTTGTTTAATATTGAAGAGGATTAATAGTTAGAAGATAATATTACTGATATATGTGCTGAAGTTGATGATGATATTGAAACTACTTTGTATGTTAAAAGGAAGAAAAAATAATGGTTGATTGATAGTGGTTGTTCTTATCATATGTCTGGAGATAAAAGTAAATTTGTATCACTTAGAAAGTATGATGTTTGTCCCATTAGATATAGTGATGAAAAGGTAGCTTACATTGTTGGTAAAGGTTCTTGTATATTTGATGGAAAGAATAACATTGATAATGTCTGTTATGTGAAGGGTTTGTATCACAAAATTTTGAGTGTTGGATAGGTCTATGAAAATGGATATGATGTCATTTTCCAGAATGAAGGTTGTGAAATTAGGAAAAGATCAGGAGGTGAAATTGGGAATAGGATAGTAAGTAACATATACCATCTAAAAGGAGCATCAAAAGGATGTTGTTTACATCTCAGAATAATGACAGTTGGCTTTGGAATCAAAGGATGTGTCACATAAACTTTGGTAAACTAGTAAGAATAAGATCATCTCATGTAGTAAGAGATCTACCTAGATTGTGTAAATCGGAAAACATTATTTGTAAGGGTTCTCAAGAAGGGAAAAAAAGAAGAGAATTCTTCAATATGAAAGAATATTCATATACTGGTGTACTGGAGATTGTGCACACCAATCTCTGCGGTCCTACCAAAACAAGGAGTTTTCAAGGTGAAAGGTGCTTTATAATTTTTATTGATGATTATTCAAGGATGACATGGGCTTCTTTTCTTAGAGACAAATATAAGGCATTTGAGAAGTTCAATATATTTAAATCTAGAGTTGAGATTGATTTTGGTAGAAAGATTAAGTGTTTGAGATCTGACAAAAGAGGAGAGTTTACATTTGATCCTTTTGAAATTATTTGTGAAAAGAATGGTGTGAGCCATTTTCTACCTAGGTCCATGTTGGGACTCTAAAATTCGGATAGACTTTAGAGTTTGTAGTTTGAAATTTTCCCTAAGGCTCAATTCAGTGCTTCAAAAGACCTTTTTAATGGACCCTAGTTCAAGTACATTTAACAATAGGCCTGATGATTTTAATGTGATGGGGCTTAGGACATGTGTTCCTCACATATCATTTAGCATATGCAGTTGTTTTCAACTTTCAGAATTTAGTTTTAATATTTTTTGGAGGTACCCATTTGGAGGTTAGTGCCCAAATCTGCACCTTGCATTCTGTTTAGTTATTTCTAAATGACCTAATTTGGAGGTTTGCATCTAACACCTGGTTAATAGTCATGGAATAAGGATTGTTTCACTATATTTTAGGCATGAGAGTGAATCTCCATGCCCAATTTTAGATTTCGGTAAGTTTGTATGATCAGTTTACTAAGGCCTTTCTATTTGGATTTTATTCAGTTTTACTGAATGTGGGCTGAATAGTAGGGCACATTCATAAGAGCCAAACCAATGATCCCTTATAAATAGTAGGGGCGATATGGCCACCCTTTATTTCTAGAATATTGGGTAATGGTAGTTGGTTCACAATAATAATCTACCTCACGCCCATGTCCACGATAAAAATGCGAAACAGAATGCAAAAATTTAAGTAGCCTACTTTGAGGCTGTGCAAATTTCACCCAATCAGTTATCAAGATGAATTGAATGTTGTTTTATACTGTAGACATGGAAATGAGCTTCTCTGATGATTTTAAGATCATGACTAATCCATTTGATCACTTCACTCAGTCAGTTCCAAATGTAATTTCTACAAGTTTCATTGTTTTCAATTCAGGATGTTGTGAGGGTATTACTTTGAGGTTTATTTATGGATAATCAGTTGATCATTTTGGAAATTTGATTGTAGCCTTGTTTTATACATACAAAAGATAATCTACACCCAAAGTTTTGGGCTATGTGGGTTCTGTTTGATAGGTTTTCAAGGTCAGACAAAAGGTATTTTATGCTGATGAATAATGCTGACAAAATTAACTCACAAAGTGACCAATTTTAGAAATTCGTAACTTGATGTCAGATGCTATTTTCTGGATGAGAGTCATTTCTCTATATTCCTTATATATGATTCTTCTACCAAATTCAATGTTTCGCTCACATCTCTTCATTAGATATTTTTGATCCATCTTCTTCAGAGGCCATTTCCACTATTTCTAGTTTGTGTCTACAGAGCAAGCTTGAACAGGTGATTTCAAATTTTAAAATATCTTTCCCTATTCATCTTTAGGTGAATCCATCTAGCAGGGTAACTCTTTATCCTACAAGGTCAATGTTCACAAAGTTTCAACGTTTAGTGATGAGTTTTAATCAGTCTTTTAAAGGCACGACTGGAGGTAGTTTATTCATTTTGGTGACTTTTGCAAAGTTGTTTAAAATCAAGGTTTTCAAGTATCTAGTGTTGTCCAAATCATTTCCAGTTGTTGGAGTTGGTCATCTGGATCATTTTTTGAGGCTCAGTTGATTGAAATCGAAAAAAAAATTATCCAGACCCATTTTGGGCCCAGCTTGCCTCATTATTTCTAGAAGTGCCTTGTAGACTTCATTGCATATTCACACACCGTGTTTCTTTTTTCATTACTCATACCTTTTCCCACATTGAGCATACTTCCATTTGGCCACTCATCACTTTTAAATATGCTGGGATGTCCTCCTTTTTGCATTAAACATGTTCTTCTACTTACCTAGCACATGTTTGTATTCTTTCTTCCCAAGCATGCCTTCATTTTCTTTACACACGCAAGCTCCCTCTATCATTTGTTGCTCATGCTTTCATTGTCAAGTGTGCATGCTATAATAATTGGCTGCATGGCATTCTTTTTCACTGTGAATATTTTCTAAAGGGTGCAAATACCAAATAGAGGATGCAAGTTTTTTGTAATGGTGTTGCATGCACCATTTTATATGGTTTACTTTGTAAAGAATGGGTGAACTATTCAAAGGCTTGCACACACCATTGCCAAGGGAGTACGTTCCAGCTATGGAGGTTTCCAAAGCCCTTGCCTTGCAGCGTATAAGCATGGCATCATGCATGGAAAGAAAGGGGGCTACACACATATTAACCATGCTGGACACACCAAAAAAGTATATACATCAAAGAAGGGTGTGCTTGCTCCATATGCCCAAAGCAAAAAGTGTGTTGCAAGCCCAAGGAAATAAAGGAGAATAGGGGCACTCACACATGAAGGAGCATGCTTCATTCACACACCATGAAGAGAAAGGTGTTGCATGCACCAACCAGCGTAAGGATCCCAAGGAAGTAGTACATGTTTTCATAAGAGTTGGGCGCACTAATGAGGTATTACGCACAAACTATTATGGTTTTAGGTGCACCATCTCTTGGTGTGTGTATACTTTTGGTGCTAAAAGTCTACAAGTTGAGGAGGTTGTGTATACTCTTGGAAGTGATGAATACAAGGTGGCTTAATACCACCATTCCCCCCATACGCATTCAACACTCAAACAAAAAACCAAAGAGACAAATGAAGGTGTTGTGCACATGCATCATGAAAGGAGTGTTATGCACCAAGTTTGCAAATATAAAAAGGAATGTGAGGGGGATGCGTAAGTTTCCCTTTGGGTTGTGCACTGGCCTTAATGTGCTGCACGCAGGCCCAAGCCAAAGGAGATTTGTTCTACGTATAGCCATAGAGAAGACAACCAGAGGTTTGGGGCTGCTATGTGGGGATATTTGTCCCACATGCACCCAGCCCAATGTGCTTGAGATGTTTAAAAGAAACAATGCCCAGAATGAAGGTAAAGTAAAGAAAGGAGGCAGGCTAGCCTCTACCCTTGTGGGCCTGCCTAAATTTGCGTGCCAGTAGGGGGCACTATGCAAAATTTTAATGAAGGATTTCAAAATCTTCAGGAATTTAGTCCCACATTGGTGGCGATGAGAAAATTTCAATTATTTATAATGAAATGTGCTTGCATTATGATATGAAGGAGCTAGAGGCTATGGACGTGCGCATGCTCTAGAGCTGCCTTGGGAACCATGTTGGTAGACTGATAAGAAGATAATTTTGTAGACAAGTGGTGGTGAGTAGGATGGAGATGGGACACATGGTAGCTAGTCATGTGCTCACTGAATGAAGTAGTGGTCAAGGAAAAGATCAAACGACCCAGCGGGTAATCAGTCACCCAATCACTGGATGTTGGTAGTTAAATTTGGAGCTTTTGGTGATTCGGTGAACACATAGTCATGTAGTCACATGATCTTGGAGGTTTAAGTGTAAACACTTTGTGATTCAAAAAATGCAGTTAGTCGCCCAATCGCCAGATGGTGACGGTTATGTCAAAAACATTCTACGATTTGGTGAATGCTTGGTCATGTGATCGCGAGATCCTAACGGTTTAGGAGCTAACATTCTGCATTTGAGCAAACACATAGTCGTGTAGTCACAAGATCAGCCTGAGATTAAGAGGAGCATTAAGAGACTTAGAGAACAAGGTGGTCATGTAATCACCAAATCAAACCAGGTTTAAAATGGAGCATGAAATCAAGCGGTGACACCTCGCACATGTGGTCCCTCCCAAATTTGAATAAAAGTTGTAGAAAGATTTAAAAAGCATGCATAGTCTAGACTATGGAGAAATTCAAAAATTTGAATGAATGTAACTGCTCACAAATTTTTGACCTGAAGATTCAATTTTTACCAGAACATAGGCATATTATATATCGTTCAAAATGATAGAAGATGAGGAATCTAATGGCGGTGATAAAAACTAGTTTCTCACAAGTGGGAAAGAGCAGTACAGGCTTTTGTATTTTAGATGCAAATTTGGAGGGAGAAATGGTTTCAAAGGTAAAGGCAGTTGCAGGAGACAAAGTAGAAGAAGATCAAAATTTGGAGGGAAGATGAAGATTTTTATGGAAAATTGGCAGCTGTCAGTTTGTTGAAACTAGCTTTGATTTTCCTTTATCTTTTCTTCCTCTCCATTGTTTTGAGGGTGGTGAAAATTCAAGTAGAGAGAGCCTCTGGCATCTATGTTTTGGTCTAAAAATTTCTTGTCTTAGAATGTACTGATACAGAGAAATATAAATGAAAATAGACTGAAATTCCCTTTATGTATCTGTGTCTTCATGTATGAGTTTTTTGAGTTTTTCATATGTTAAATTTGTAAGGCATTTTTATTATATCATTTACAAGGTAAATAGTGGGGGTTAAGCTCGAGCTTCTTTCAAGGGAAGAATAAGTCTTAAGGGAGATCTCTGAGAATTCATAGCTTATGCAAGAATCTGATGACCATGTATATAAATGAGAGGGTGATTTGTAAGGCATCTCACTTGGGTTTTGGGTATATTAGATTTGAGGAATTTCTGTAGATGTATGCTTTCTTTGACACTTTTCCCTAGGATTTGGCACTAGTCCATGCTTGATCTACATTTCTCACCATCAACAAAATCAATAATAGTTCATTTTAAATTTTATGTTGAAAAGGTTACATGTTTATGTCTGTGTCAAGTATGCAGATAACCATTGTGATTCATTAAAGAATAGAATCTAAGAGGTACACCCACCTAAGCTTGAAGCTCAAACTAGAAGAAGGATCAAAATCCTTAGCAACCTTAGTGTTTGATATTTTCATATGCATATTTTGGGTCTGTAGTTTCATGTATCAGATTTTTCTGATTGGTATTTATCATCTGCAACTTTAAGTGCTAACAAAATTGGTGACTCTACTAAGGAAGGAATAAAGGAAAAGTTTGAGATGGTTGTTTCATTACTTTGCTGAATCATCCCAGAGTCTGATCTATTGTATAGAGTCAAAATTTCAAAAAAATGTCATATTATCTCACCGAGTGTGAGTGGTGACTCTGAGTCTCTGTTTGATTAGTGTGTTATTAAAATGAAAGTGTAATATATTTTGTGATCCTGACAAACAGTTGTATCCTACTGAAGATGTGTTGTATTTTCTAGTTGTAAAAAAAAGAAGTTTCAGATTTGAGAAAAGGTTCTCAACTGACTCAGATTTTATCCTCTGCAAAGAGGTGGTGACTCTACGAACAGTTTGAAAGGTGATTTGGAGGAGGCTTCAAATCAAAATTTTATAGCAGCCACAACATCTCCAAGTACTTTGATTTTCATATCCAAATTTTTATGAGAATCATATGTGTAGAAAATGTTTCCCTATTCAGTGATTATAAGCACTAAGTGAAAGGGAAAATATTATGGTGCCTTGCATACAAGTGTGTTGAGTAGATTTAGCTGCTATATTTGATGGTGTATGTAATTTATATGGAAAGGGATATGTTAGTTTTACCATGGACAAAATCTGCATAAGAGATGTATATATGAGTCTTCATAGGCAAGGTTGTGGTTACTTGTAAAAGAAAGTAGGGATGAATTCAAAATTTTCTGAGCCTTGTGTGTCTCCTAATGTTAACATGTCCCATGAAGTATCCCAACCAGGACATAGAAGAGATTTTAAAAGTTATTCACCTCTATACTTTGAGGGCATTCTTGGCTACCCAAATGTGATACCCCCGAAAATCAAAAAATTCTTGCCCAAATTTAGTGGGGGAAAAGAATAAGTACCTGAAAAACATTTAAATGCATTCACAGATTTGATTGGAGATTTTGAGGTTAGCCATGAAGATGTAATTATGAGATTGTTTGTAAAATCATTAGTGGGAAATGCTAGGGAGTGGTTTTCAGTTTTGTCCCAACTTTCTATCTATTCTTGGAAGAATTTTGAATCAATATTTGGGTATGTGCAAGATCATGAGGGGCCAAACTATGCCCTTAAGTGGCAATGAAAAATCAGCAAATCAGGGTTAGTCAACTTGACGTGAAAATTTCAACTAGCTATCAACCTAATATCAAAAAGTTGTAAGAATAGAATCTGTAGAAAATTGAATGTAGTTTCTAAACTACTAGGCCTTTTTTGAAAAAAAGTTAGTATGATTGGTGAAAAGTATAGATTTCAATGCAGCAGTACAAAATTTTTTGGAAAAAAAAAAGAAGTAGGTGTATGTCTGACCACCTTAATCATAATCAAATGATAATATTTTATTATAAGATTTTATATATAAGTAGTAGACTCATGCCCGGATGTGACGCATATTTTTTTGTAATTTTATTCCAAAAAAATAATTAATTATGATTTTTTTCTACAACATTTTCAGAATAAAAAAATCCCGTGTCTAACCACCTTAACTCATTCAAAACTTTATCAAATTCAAAAAAAAAAGTTTTCCTTATAGTAGGTGAAACATACAATGTGACACATTTTTTGAATTTCAAATATGTTATACCGTCTGAAAGTTATAGTCATTTTTCAATCAGTATATAAATCAGCACTTTAGAGGTAACTCAATTAGAAAATAACTAATAATTACTTACTGAATTCAAAATTTGACAGTAATCATATCGATACAAAGCTAATAATCTCCTTAAGATACCCTTTTCATTTCATCAAATTCGGGTGAAAAAAAGTCGTTAGCTACATGGTTGAAGTTTGGAACTCATAGAAATAGGGGAAAAACACTTTTTTGAGACATTTTAATAGTTGACCATGTAGGTTTGGTGCACAAAGCAATGTCGAGCCTAATCGGGTACCCGATAATTTTCGGTACCTGAAAATGCCACCAGAATTTTGATTTTTCACTTTTCCCTCCCCTTTCTCCCTCCCATTTCTCCATCCTTCATACGATATATTATATATCAAAAACTATATATTAGATTATATATTATATATATTAAATATTATATAATATATATTTTACATTAAATATTATTTAATATATATTAATATTAAATGTTATATTATATATCATATATTATATATTATTTTATATGTATTTTACAACTATGTACAAAAGGTTGGAAGATTGCAGAAAAATCATGGATGGCCGTTGAAAGAAGCAAAGGAAATCAATCAACCATTTAAAAAATTCATGGGCGGCCATTAAGGAAGAGAGAGAGTGAGAAGGTGGTAGGGGCTGAGAGAGAGAGAGAGAGAGAGAGGGTGGGATGGGGAGAGAGTAGTAGAGAGAGAGAAGGGGAAGGGGAGAGAGTAGGAGAGATAGAGAGAAGGGGAAGGGGAGAGAGTAGGAGAGAGAGAGAGAGAGAGAGAGAGAGAGAGAGAGAGAGAGAGAGAGAGAGAGAGAGAGAGAGAGAAGGGGATGGGGAGAGAGTAGTAGAGAGAGAGAAGGGGAAGGGGAGAGAGTAGGAGAGATAGAGAGAAGGGGAAGGGGAGAGAGTAGGAGAGAGAGAGAGAGAGAGAGAGAGAGAGAGAGAGAGAGAGAGAGAGAGAGAGAGAGAGAGAGAGAGAGAGAGAGAGAGAGAGAGAGAGAGAGAGAGAGAGAGAGAGAGAGAGAAGGGGAATGGGAGAGAGAGAGAGAGAGAGAGAGAGAGAGAGAGAGAGAGAGAGAGAGAGAGAGAGAGAGAGAAGGAGAAGGAGAGAGAGAGAGAGTAGGAGAGAGAGAGAAGGGGAATGGGAAGGGGACAGAGTAGCAGAGAGAGAGAATGGGAAGGGGAGAGAGTAGGAGAGAGAGAGAAGGGGAAGAGGAGAGAGTAGGTTTGAAGTAAGACTAAGATTTTTTATCGGTTAAAAAATATTACTATGTTGTACTTTTAATTAAAATCCAATGATTGGATGTGAAATTCACAAATTTGATTATATTACCATTGGTTCTATTTCAAATTCTAAAAAAAATGGATATTTGACATGTGTTCATAAATTTCAATCAACACCATTTTAAAATAACACATCAATTTATTTTTACACATTGAGAATATCATCAATAGGAATTGACCTAAAATTGACATAGGTCATAGGAAATAAATGCCCTAGCTATTTGTTGTCTTATGCATTTTGAGTTTCTTATTACAATCAGGAGAAGAATATTACTTTCCAAATGGTTTTGGACAGTAACATTTGTACTTCCTCTTCACAAATATTTCTTCCCTCATCTTGCTACCTATTGATACTGACAAAGTGAATCTAGGCATTTCTACCATGTAATGGGAGAAAAATGGTTTCCTAATTGATATGTGTCTAAATAATACATGCAAGAACCTTTTCTTTGATATTTCTCACTATCCCTCTACAATAGAAAATGTTTACAAAAACTAGCATGTACTTGCATGAGGACATTATATACTACAAAAATCCCACACAGAAGTAGCTAGAAAGCCACTCAAAAAGTAGTAAGTGATAGCAAGTGGGATAATGCAGATGCTTTAATAAACCGCTATCTTCTTTACTCAAGCAACATTTGGTTCATCTGCTCGACTGGGGCATGTTTGGGAACATAAAATCTCCATTTAAACTCAAGTCTCTGAAAGTAGTTATATTTGTCAATGGAGGAGATACACACATTGGATCTGCAATAACTTTATGCTCATTGGAATTTCCATTTCTCTTCAATTGGGATACTCTTTCCAAAATTGCAACTACCCTTTTACCAATTTGGGAAATCAATTGGTCTATTTATGGACCTCCAAGGAGTTGGTCACCTAAACGAGAACCTTGAGATGAATCAGGAACTTCTCTACAAAAGAGATCAGTACCTTGAGAAGCTCTCCACTTGTTAGTTGAATTAAAACCTTGGACCATAGATGGCTGACCTTTGTTGTAAAATGAGGAGTGAAATTGCCTTGCCAAAGGTGCCAATGAAATTACATTTGAGGGATAATGCCCAACATGAGTAACCTGGTTTCCCAAGTCCCGTAAATGCAAGGACATTGATGAATAGGCATTTTGAATAGAAATATTTGTGCTGCTAGAATGAAGTGCATGACCAAATTCTTTGCCTGCTAATGAACCAATTTGAGGCTTCATTTCACATTGCTCTGTGGATAATTCCACAGCACTTGTTACTTCTCTATCTGAATTTTTTGTGTCAGTGTACATGTGCACTGAAGATATTTTGTCACTACTTGAGCTACTAGTAGATGGTAAGTACTCATCATCATCATCATCTGACATAGGCTCACACACATATCTTACTTCTTTCCTTTGTCACTTTCCCCTTCCTATCTCTTCCTCCTTATCTGTAACTTCTATCATGGCTCCAAGAAGATCTTCCCACTCTTTCCCATTAATATGCAAATAATTTTGTTCGTAAGAGTATTTTTGCATTTATTATGATATTGATCTTATTTGATGTACCTTCTCTATTTGATCCATACTTCCCCTTCATTTCAATTTCTTTGCTCATTTTGCATGTTATAGACCAGGATTTGACAACGGGTATGACCTTAGTACTGTCAGTGTTAATGATAAATTTTACCTTTTAGCTATTAATTTTTTGTCATTTTTCCTTTATGATTCTTTTTTATATGAATTGTGGATATTCTTTGGGCAACTTTTCATTTTTTCCCGTAGGATGCCTTCAAGTATACAAATTTTGGAGAATCTATGTTAAAGAGTAGGTAAGGATGGCTAAGCTAAGTCCCCCTAGGAATTCCCCATGACCCCTATGGACACATTGGAACCCTCAAGTGTATCTTAAGGGGTCCTACAACCCCTTCAAACACACTTGAGCATTCAAATGTGTCAAAAGGGGTCATGGGGACTTCCTAGGGGTCCTAGTACACCTTATCACATGTTAGGACCCCTAGGAAGTCCCATGACCCCTATAGACACATTGGAACCCTCAAGTGTGTCCTAAGAAGTCCTACGACCCCTTCAGAAACACCTAAGCATTTAAATGTGTCAAAAGGGGTCATGGGGACTTCTTAGGGGTCCTAGTACACCTTATCACATGTTAGGACCCCTAAGAAGTCCTCATGACCCCTTTCGACACATTAGAATGCTCAAGTGTGCCTTAAGGGGTCCTACAATCCCTTCGGAGACACTTGAGCATTCAAATGTGTCAAAATGGGTCATGGGGACTTCCTAGTGGTCCTAGTATGCCTTATCATGCATTAGGACCCCTAGGAAGTCCCCATGACCCCTATGGACACATTGGAACCCTCAAGTGTATCCTAAGGGGTCCTACAACCCCTTCAGACACACTTGAGCATTCAAATGTGTCAAAAGGGGTCATGGGGAATTCCTAGGGGTCCTAGTATACCTTATCATGTGTTAGGACCACTAGAGAGTCCTCATGACCCCTTTCAACACATTGGAATGCTCAAGTGTGTCTTAAGGGGTCCTACAACCCCTTCAGACACACTTGAGCATTCAAATATGTCAAAACGGGTCATGGGGACTTCCTAGGAGTCCTAGTATGCCTTATCACGTGTTAGGATGCCTAGGAAGTCCCCATGACCCCTATGGACACATTGGAACCCTCAAGTGTGTCCTAAGGGGTTCTACGGCCCCTTCAAAAACACTTGAGCATTCAAATGTGTCAAAAGGGGTCATGGGGACTTCCTAGGGGTCCTAGTACACCTTATCACACGTTAGGACCCCTAGGAAGTCCCCATGACCCCTATGGACATATTGGAACCCTCAAGTGTGTCCTAAGGGGTCCTACAACCCCTTCAGACACACTTGAGCATTCAAATGTGTCAAAAGGGGTCATGGGGACTTCCTAGTTGTCCTAGTACACCTTATCATGTGTTAGGATCCCTAGGAAGTCATCATGACCCCTATGGACACATTTTAATGCTCAAGTGGGTCTTAAGGGGTCTTAACACCCCTTCAGACATACTTGAGCATTCAAATGTGTCAAAAGGGGTCATGGGGACTTCCTAGGGGTCCTAGTATGCCTTATCACGCATTAGGACCCCTTTGAAGTCCCCATGACCCCTATGGACACATTGGAACCCTCAAGTGTGTCTTAAGGGATCCTACAACACCTTTGGACACACTTGAGCATTTAAATGTGTCAAAAGGGGTCATGGGGACTTCCTAGGGGTTCTAGTATGCTTTATCATGTGTTAGGACCCCTAGGAAGTCCCAATGACCACTATGGACACATTGGAACCCTCAAGTGTGTTCTAAGGGGTCTTACGACCCCTTTGGACACACTTGAGTGTTCAAATGTGTCAAAAGGGGTCATGCGGACTTCTTACGGGTCCTAGTATGCCTTATCATGTGTTAGGACCCCTAGGAATTCCCCATGACCTCTATGGACACATTGGAACCCTCAAGTGTGTCTTAAGGGGTCCTATGACGTCCCCCTAACTCCTATTGACACATTGGAACCCTCTAGTGTGTCTGAAGAGGTCCTTCGACACCTTCAGACACACTTGAGCATTCAAATGTGTCAAAAGGAGTCATGGGAACTTCCTAGGGGTCTTAGTATGCCTTATCATGTGTTATGACCCCCAGGAAGTCCCCATGACCCCTATGGACACATTGGAACCCTCAAGAGTGTCCTAAGGGGTCCTAGAAACCCCTTCAAACACACTTGAGCATTCAAATGTGTTAAAACAGGTCATGGGGACTTCCTAGGGGTCCTAGTATGCCTTATCATGCGTTAGGACCCCTAGGAAGTCGTCATGAACCCTATGGACACATTGGAATGCTCAAGTGTGTCTTAAGGGGTTGTAGGACCCCTTAAGACACACTTGAGCATTCCAATGTGTCCATAGGGGTCATGAGGACTTCCTATGGGTCCTAGTATGCCTTATCATGCATTAGGACCCCTAGGAAGTCCCCATGACCCCTATGGACACATTGGAACCCTCAAGTGTGTCCAAAGGGGTCCTACGACCACTTCAGAAACACTTGAGCATTCAAATGTGTCAAAAGGGGTCATGGGGACTTCCTAGGGGTACTAGTACACTTTATCACATGTTAGGACCCCTAGGAAGTCCCGATGACCCCTTTAGACACATTGGAATGCCACTGCTAGTTTCTAGAATAGATGATGAGCGTATGGTGGTTCTACATCTATGTGAAAATTCTTTTCAAGAGTTAAAAAATCAATTGATTGTATTCAATTGAGGGGAAGTCCATTGACATCTACTTATTTAGTATAGTCAGACTGCCGAAATTACAAGGAGTCTGTAGAAAAATCCTGTGCTGGATACTTTCAAGAGTACTTGGGCTAAAACTATTTGTCATCAAATCAACTGCGTAGGTATTTTTTTGAATACATTATATATATTATATACATTAGTATATATATAAATATATTGTATATATATTATATACATTAGTATATATATAATATACATTATAAATATATATATATATATATATATATATATATATATATATATATATATATATATATATATATATATATATATATATATATATATATATATATATATATATTATATATATATATATATATATATATATATATATATATATATATATATATATATATATATATATATATATTATATTACCTCTTTTTATATATAAAAGTTAAATTTTTTCATTTACTCCCACCATTTTTTCATGTACCTGGAAATATCGGGTACCCAATTAAATCGAGTACCCAATCTAATCAGGTACCCAATCTAATCGAGTACCCAATTATTGACTGCTGTAACTTTGACTAAAATATTCCCTATCCCCACAGACTAGAGAAGCATGGGATTTTAGACTTTTTTCACAGGTTGGAGGAAAAAAAAGTGATTTGGGGCCCATTTTTTTTTTTTGTCAACTTGTGGTCTTACCATGGGAAGCAGCAGTTGTCAAAAGGATAAATGGAAGAGGAAGGTGATGGATGAAGAAATTCAAGCATATTAGGGAAAAAGATAGGGAAAATCACCGAAGAAGGAGAGAAGGTATGTTAAACATTAATCAAGGTGACCCTGTAAATGTAGTTGCAAGTGAAGAGGATGTTGAATTTGAAAATAATATGGAAATTAATTTTGTGAATAACAATGTATGGAGTGAAGATGAAAATGTAGAGACGGAAAATGAAAATGTAGAGACAAAAAATGAAAACATAGATTTGGGGAATGACAATGAATGGAATGAAGATGAAAATGTACAGATGGAGATTGAAAATGTAGACTTGGGGAATGAAAATATTGCACAAGAACCACATGAACATTACACATCTCCAAATTATATGCAAAATGAAGTCCCTTGCAGTAAAGATAATCAATCTTCAAATTTGGGGCTTGAAAGAGAACCTAAATGGTTAATTGAAATTGAGGAGAACATTATGAATAATTGGGAAGGAAAGAGGTCACATAGAATCGTTAGGTTGTGGGCTTCAAGACTTTATGATCATTTTTTTGGAAACAAGACATTGGTTGAGCAATGTAAAAATTTTGTGCAGTTGTTAAAGATGCAAAAGATGAGACCTGTGCTTGTGAAATTGAAGATTTGTGTGAACAAGAAAATGGAGAGAAATGCCATTGTTGTGAAGAAAATTTTTAATGCTATCAATAGCATTGGGAAGAATAGTAGATAAATAGACAAGAGAGTTTCTCGGAGGGTTATTACAACCTCCTTAGTAAGTCATCAGTTGAGAAAGGCTCATTTGATGAGACAAACTTGTGTTGACTTTAATATAAACCGTAAAAATTTGGGTAGAGAACTTGCAAGAAGAGAGACTTGATGATCTGCTTCAAATTGATACATGGGCTTATGGTGGGAGACTTCCACATTTCGATAAGAAGCTAACAGATGTTGTCAAGGATGAAATTCAACAATTTTGGGATGCTAACTCATGAGTGTCACCAAATGTGAAGGATGTCTTGAAGTTGAGAGTTGGCAATCGAGACCACACTCCACATCCTAAACATTATGTGGAGGTAAGTCAAACAATATTGTATAATAAATTTTGTGAGACACATCCAACATTGAAAATATCACAAAGGTCTTTTGAATCCATGAAGCCATTTTATTGTGTACCCCTTAAGATTCAGAATACATGTTGTTGCAAATATCTTGTTGAGTTTTCAATGCATCATGAATTATTATGGTCCATTCATTCTACTTTTCATACTAATGAAATGTTAGAGGATTGTGGTGCAAGTGGTCTTCCCAAATCATCAAGAGACTTGCTAGATCAATTTTTATGTCATAGAGATGATGGTTTTTTATTTTATAAAAAAAATTGCTTAAATGCCTGGTGCTCAAAATGTGGTGGCTTGTCCAAGTTTAGGACATGTTTTCATGAGGGTTTGGAATACAATTTTGGAAAGACACTCATCCAAAAAAAGGTATATGAAATAGTTAAATATACATTGAAGATTGGAGGTGAAGGCCCTAGATGTGAGTTAGTTGCAAAAGAATACAATGTTGCTGATTTTATCTCAGATTTCAAGACAAATATTTTTTACAAGTATGCAAGGCATAGTCATAGGTCTCAATGGTTAGATCAACAATTCAGGATGTGTAAGGACACTTTCCCATTGGAACTATTGTAGACTTTGTGGAGAACTATACATTGCAGCCCCAAAATGAGACTCAAGCTCAATATTACAATTCCATTCAGGTTGCTATTTTTGTACACATCACATATAGACATTCCCTTGATAGTACAAAAGATGAGTGAAAGATAATCAGAGAGTACCATTTTTATATGAGTGACGATAGGTCTCACTCTCATGAGTTTGTTCAACATTGTTTCCAAAACTATTTTGACTTATTGCAAGAAAATGGTATTGCTATGGATAGGCATCTCATTTGGTTGGATAATTGCATCGGTGAATTTAAGAATGCCATAATGTTTTATTGGTTTTGTAGAATGCATTTGTAGAGAGGTGTACCTCATATTTGGATATTTTTTGAGTTAGGGCATGGGAAAGGGGAGCATGATGGAGTAGGTGCATGTGTGAAGAGAGCTCTAGTTAAGGAGCAATTGAGGATTTTAGGTGTTGTACTTCTTGATGTTCATTCTATTATTGATTGGTGTACTTTAGTATTGTCACAAGGGGGGACTCTTGATTCTATAGTGCATAGATTATTTTTGTTGGTTCAGGAGGGAACTATAGGAGATAGATTGGATTTTCAAATAGTGAAAGACTCTTCAAAAATGCATTCATTCTAAAGCTCCAACAGTATTACATGGATCATTTGGACATGAGAGTTGGCTTGTTTTTGCCCCATGTGTTTTTCAGTATGATTGGGATCATTGTGATTCAAGTGAGTGGGTGGATACATGGGTTCCATAGTATCTAACTCCTTTATCTTTGACACTCTCTATAAGAAATGATGACATGGATACTTTAGTTGAGTATGACCATCTTTTAGATCTTCTGCAGCCAAGAGATATTTTTGCATTGGTTGCACCATAGGGGAATGATGAGAGGTCAAATTATTGGTTAGCACATTCTGTATGAGGTAAACATAAGCTTGTACAACCGATGACAGATGGTGATGGGTTCACATATCCTACTAGTTCAGTTGTTGTTGTGGGAACATGGCTGTGAACATACATGATTAGAAAGAATGGAATTCCTGCATTTGAAGACTATGAGAAGCACAAAACTATTCTCATGTATTCACACCTTGTTATAGCAACAAATGTAAAGTTTTCAAAGAATCAAGGAAGACCAAAGACAAAATAACTTTGGACTATTAGTACTACTGATCATGAAGCGCTATTGGAGACCTTGAAGCAAAGAGATGACCCTTCAGGAACACTTGACTAGGTAATAAGTTAACTTAGTGCATTGTTTTCTAAGTTCGTTAAGCTTAATTTCAATACATTAATTTCACCTTTCTTAGATTGTATTTGATTCAATAAACTTGGTTTTGTATGTGGATTGTAACTTGTGTAGGAGCACCTAGACACCTATGGTCACCATGGATCCAATCAGAGATAGAAGGACAAAAGGATCCTTAATGGTTAATTAAGATCTTTTGAAGCCTACAATGGCAATTTGTAACAATCAATTTGATTTAAAAGTTAAATGTCCTAGAAGTATTGATAAGGACTTATGACCAAAATCATGTATGGGTGGCCAATAGTGCCAACAAGGGATCTTACATGTCATTTACTTATGTCATTTGCATGGTTTGAATTCTTACATGTTTGATTGTTGTTTCTAATGCTTTAAGGATATTATTTTTTATCATTTCAAACAATATTTTATGCTTTGAAAGTTCATTTCAAACAATCAAGAAATATGGTTCAGTTTTGCATGCTGGAGTCAGGACGTATATGGAAAAGATATATAGTTGGTCGAGCAGTTTGGGATGTATAAGATGTGCATGTGTGGCTTTGAGGACATAGAACATGTGTTGTGTATGGTAATGGAGTTATGTTGTCCAAAGACTTAAAAAGATTGATTTTTTGGGTAGTTGGTAGATGTGGCCTATCACTGGAGCACACCTTAAATGTAAAATTATGGTTTTTATATGCGAGTCCAGTTGTGTTCTTATTGAGGAAGTTAACATTTACAGAGGTGGTTTGTAAATCTGAAGAGACTGACTGTCCCTTTAGGTGGGAGGTATAATGGTATGAAACATAAGAACATAGGACATCTATAGAAGTTAAACCTCAAACATAATAAGCTCCATGAACAGGGTATTCTAGAGTAAAGAAAAACAAATGTCCTAATCTTCAGTCTTTGTTATTGGGTTTTGAGAGGGGTGGCTAAATATTAAAAATAATTGAATTTTAGTAGAGTGCTGACCAGATTAATCATGATTAGTTTCACAGTTCAAATTTCAAACATACCACTAACAGTCATTGCAACGGAACTGGGTCAAGAAAAGAAGTGTGCATGCTTTCCCATTTGGGTCTTCTCTTATTTCAGAATGAAAACCTAATTGTTCCACTATAGACAAGGACATGCTCCCAAGGTCTACTTACTCAATCTGTAAAACACAACTACTTGTAGGTTGCCCACTGTACCATAGTGCATTGTATGTTTTATGGTTTGCAAGTGACATGCTTTCTGAGTTTGCACGGGAGAGTAAAAGGGTTAACTTTTTCATTACTAAAAATGGTGTGGACTATAAGTTGGTGGTTCACTTTCATGACATTGTAAATTCTAGTGACAACCCTGTTCCACCCACGGAGTCACTGGAACACTTGCAACCATGCTCGACCCAAGTGACCCCAAGGTGCACTAAGCATGATTAGGAAATGATCTTCTAATGCTCGTATCTTAGACCTCATGAGGGGTATCTATAAACCATTAGGGGATACAGGATCATGATTTTGAGGTCTACAATAACCTCTCTCAGTTTTGGGCGATTCGACTTCATTTGCATTTGTCAAGGCAATCTTAGTCGATGCCAAAACTTATAGTGAGGGTCAGTTGAAAGTAGCTCTAAAGTGTATCTTTCAAACCATCCATCCTAGCATCAAACTATCTACTCCATCAGCTTTGATTGGCCAGGTAAATGCTAGTGACAACCCCATTCTTCCCACGGAGTCACTAGAACGCTTGCAACCACGCTTGACTCAAGTGACCCCAAGGTGCACTAAACATGATGAGGCAGTGATCTTTTGAGGCTTGTATCTTGGACCTCATGAGAGGTATTGACAAACCATCAGGGGTTACAAGATCATGATTCTAAGGTCTACAATAACCTCTCTTAGTATTGGGTGATTTGACTTCATTTGCATTTGGCAAGGTGATCTCAGTCGATGCCAAAACTTGTAGTGAGGGTCACTTAAAAGTAGCTCTAAAGTGTATCTTTCAAACCATTTGTCCTAGCATTGAGCCATCTACTCCATTGGCTCCGGTTGGCTAGTTAAACACTAGTGAAAACCCCGTTCCACCCATAGAGTCACTAGAATGCTCGCAACCACGCTCGACCCAAGTGACCAAAAGGTGCACTAAGCATGATTAGGCAGCGATCTTCCGAGCCTCATATCTTGAACCTCATGAGAGGTATCAACAAACTATTAGGGGCTACAAGATTGTGATTCTGAGGTCTACAATAACCTCTCTCAGTTTTGGGCGATTCAACTTCATTTGATTTTGGCAAGGCAATCTCAGTTGATGCCAAAACTTTTAGTAAGGGTCAGTTGAAAGTAGCTCTAAAGTGTATCTTTCAAACCATCCATCCTGGCATTGAACCATCTACTCCATTAACTCTGGTTGGCCAGGTAAATGCTAGTGACAACCCCATTCCTCCCATGGAGTCACTGGAATGCTCGCAACCACGCTTGACCCAAGTGACCCCAAGGTGGACTAAGCACGATTAGGCATTGATCTTCTGAGGCTCATATCTCAGACCTCGTGAGAGGTATGGACAAATAATAAGGGGCTACAGGATTTTGTTTTTGAGGTCTACAATAGACTCTCTCGGTTTTGGGAGATTTGACTTCATTTGCATTTGGCAAGGCGATCTCAGTCGATGCCAAAACTTGCAATGAGGGTCAGTTGAAAGTAGCTCTATAGTGTATCTTTCAAACCATCCATCCTGGCATCGAACTGTCTACTCCATTGGCTCCAGTCGGCCAAGTAAACACAAGTGAAAACCCCATTCCACCCACGGAGTCATTGGAATGCTCGACCCAAATGACCCCAAGGTGCACTAAGCATGATTGGGAAATGATCTTTTGAGGCTCGTATCTTTGACCTCGTGATACTTATCAATAAACCATTAGGGGCTAAGGGATCATGAGTCTAAGGTCTATAATAACCTCTCTTGGTTTTGGGTGATTCAACTTCTTTTGCATTCGGCGAGGCAATCTCAGTTGATGCCAAAACTTGCAGTGAGGGTCAGTTGAAAGTAGCTTTGCAGTGTATCATTCAAACCATTTGTCCTGACATCAAACCATCTACTCCATCAACTCTATTTTGTCAGGTAAACACCAGCAACAACCCCATTCCACCCACGGAGTCACTGGAACACTCGTACCACACTCGACCCAAGTGACCCCAAGATGCACTAAGCATGATTGGGCAATGATATTCCAAGGCTCGTATCTCAGACCTTGTGAGACATATAAAAAAACCATCAAGGGCTATGGGATTTTAATTCTGAGGTCTACAATAACCTCTCTTAGTTTTGGGTGATTCAACTTCATTTACATTTGGCGAGGTGATCTCAGTCGATGCCAAAACTTGAAGTGAGGGTCAGCTGAAAGTAGCTCTGCACTGTATCTTTCAAACCGTCCATCCTGGCATCAAACCATCTACTCCATCAGCTCTGGTTGGCTGGGTAAATGCAAGTGACAACCCCATTCTACCCACAGAGTCACTGGAATGCTTGCAACCACGCTTGACCCAAGTGACCCCAAGTTGCACTAAGCATGATTGGGTAGCGATCTTCTAATTCTTGTATCTCAAACCCCATGAGAGGTATCAAAAAACCATCAGGGGCTATGGGATCATGTTTTTGAGGTCTACAATAAATGTGTGTGTGAATTTTGTACCTGATCTATAGACACAACACTTCAGTAAAACATTAGAGGTTAGCTAAAATTGAAATCGTGCAATAAATGAAAAACTAAACTAACTAGGTGATTTACTGCCTTCTAATAGATGCGAGTATGATGTTCTCAGATTGTTATTGAGATCAGTGACCTTGACGACACCTAAATGAAGGATTTGAATGCAAAACTGATATGAAATATGAATGCAATTAATCTATTTTTTTGATATTTTCTATGCAATGATATGAGAAATCTGATATGAATCTATGATATGTAAAAACTAATATGCTATGATGATCTAACAAATGAAAACTAATATGATATGAAAAACTATGCAATGTTGATCTCACAAAGCTTGGATTCCCAAAGATGATTCTTCAATCTCCAATTCAATAGCGTAATTATGCAATTCTTATGAGATGATTTGAGATGAGCTGAAGCCTTAATTTATAGAAATCTAGGGCTTTGGAGGTGCATGAAAGAAATCCATAAATCACTCAGATTAACTCAGCTTGATTTTTGAGTTATCTGATTATAAAGAATAATTAACTCACAAAAACATGCAAAAGCATAGTTCAACTCAAAATAGGGTTTAGCTTTAATTGATAATTGATAGTTGTCTGCTTTTCTGATTGTGCATGTTTTATTTATGAATTAATTTAATAATAAAGTGATTTATTTCCAACTTAACTGATTTTGAAAAATAAAACAATTGATTTATGGGTTAATCAATTATTTTTCAAACTTTTATTCCAAAATAATATTATTAAAAATTGACAACTTGCTTTAATTAATTAAATAAGAATTTAATCAATTATTCATAGGATTTTGGATTTATTGTCAAAATTAAATAATACAATTTAGGAATAAATATAATTAAATTCAATTAAATAATAAAGTGGCAGTATTAAATCTAATTAATTAAATATTGAGAATATTCAATTAATCAAACTTTAGGATAAATATGATTTATCACCAAATAATCATCAAATCAAAGATAATTAGGATAATTAGGAATATTACTAGGAATATTCCCCGATGCAGAATTTATGATAATCAATTAAGATTCGATAATGTTCAGATGTGCCTTTGGTTAGGAATTTGATGTTGATTTCATTTGATGTGTCGATATAGAAGGTTAATGAACCTATAGCCCATTTTTGGGGTATTACATTTTGCCCCTCTTTGAATTATTGTGTGAAGCATAGTGGTTCAAAGATAGTCTATGTATGATAAAGATATGAAACTGATATGAAAAGATATGATGATTGAAAGATTTGAAGACATGATGTTAGGTCCTGAATGACCAAAGATAATGTTTACTATAACAGCAATGAACCAATGATTACGAAAGAGTGTCAAAACACCTAATTCTGAACCTTATGATTACAAAGAAGTGAGTGACCGATTCCAGATCTGATTGTCCTTAGAAGAATCACATTGGTGTCACATCTAAACCCTTCAGTTACCAAAGAACCAAGGAAAATAACTCTAACAAATCGATGGTTGTGAAAAGCTGATACAGATTACAAGATTAGGAGAATACCAGATTGATATGGATCTCGATGAATCTGATATGCCCCAAGTGATGATTGATTTTCCCCAAGTGATGAGGTCTTTTTAATGAATCAGTAACTAGATGTGGTTGTTGTCTTGATTACTAAGGAAAGATATGAGATTTTAGATTTAGATTACAGACTTTGAATGATATGCAATACCATGCCCCCTTTGGGATTAAAATTGAAATATGACAAGAAAAGTCAGTGTTATAGTTTTGAAGCATGTGAATTGATTGGAGAAGTGGTTAAACATGTTCAAGAATGCATTCTGCATCATTTAGAGGTCCAGAAGACCAAGTTTGACTAGGTTAGACCATGAGTTGACCATGGTTGACCAAGTTGAAATTTTGATAGTTTGATATAAGATAATCAATTAAGTTGAATTCTAGATTTTTGTGATGATCAAAGGTTGATTATGCAAGTAGTTAATAATATAAATGATCGCAGATTTTGATTTTGATCCTGAAAAATGATTCTAATTGTTGTTTCATTGGAGGAACCTTCATGTGAGATTCAACTCTTGTTAGATTTGAAGATGCAATTTGAAGAATCATTTAAGCATTAAAGTGTTTCCAAACATTTTGAGATCATGCAAACATGCAAAATGCAAAGAAACATGCAATATGAAATGCAACCTAAGACCTAGGACCTAGTCACTGATCATGTGTCGATTTGTTATCATCATTGAACTTTTAGGTAACCGGATAAATCAATACAATGCCCACTAGCTATGAAACCATAGACATATGAATATTGATTTGTATGCGCAAGAATCAATACAACACCCACTAGTCAACAACCATGGATATATGAATATTGATTTTGTTTTCAGAATGTCGGATTAGATATAAGCACCAAGGCATAAAAGGCTAGGATGACCTGAACATCGTATCCATTTTGATATAGCAATTTGTATAAGCATCAAAATATAAACATCATGATGACCAGAATATGCCTTGCATTGTAAACACATCAAGCAGTCAAGAGATCATTCAAAATCCAATGTGAATTACCTGTAGTGACCCTTTATCATTCACATCCTTAGGTAAGATCTTGTTTCACAATAGGAGAAAGAACTCACTCAAAAGGACAATAGTTAGATCAAACTTCATTGAATTTTTTGGGTATCAATGGTCAAGGTACGCATGGCCATCCAATTTGAGATAGAGGCTCTTACAGTCAGACACCATTTCAATCCAAAATTTCCAAAGTTGTTAGATTTTCACATACAAGCAGAAGACAAAGAAAAGATTATGTACCTAGTCATCACTCTCTAAATCCTATAAAGGACATCATCGAAGAGATTATGGGAACAAAATATGCAAAAATCTCAATGCGAATCAGTAAGCATACAAGGAGATAAAAGCATGTAAAAAGCACAAATTGTTTTCAATTTGTGTTTGATGTTTCATTGCATTGTTGTTGAAGCAAAATCCTTTCTGGAGACAAGACTGACTGACTAACTTGATTGAAGCTTCAAAGGACTCTGACTGGATATGATATGTCTTAGATACATGGGAGACCATAGGATATGACATTGATTGCCCCCAAGTTTTAAGCATTGATAGGATACAGACGCTTGAGCTAATTGGTGTACAAACTGACTTATTGAAAACAAACTGGGAGATATATACAAACTAAAGCAAGACTGAAAGCTGGGAAAGACCAAGATTGCACTGATAGATGGAGAGTTTTGAAACATGTGGTTCCCATTTGTCAGGTTTTCACCATCTTGGCAGAGATTCTATTTTTGCTACCAAGGCGCCTGTTTCCAGGTTTTCACCAAGGCACTTTTTCTTTTTCTCATTTTTTTTGTATTTTTTCATTTTTTAATTTTTTTGTGAATCATCAAGGTGCCTATTGCTAGGTTTTCACCAAGATGTTCATTTTTTCAAGATCTTTTCTGATTTTTTAAGATTTTTTCAGGACATTTTACCATAGACTGAATGCCTTAGGCATAGAATTTCTTCAAATGGAATTCTCGGAGCTATTCTCCTTCAGTCGTTGAGAGTTGATAGGCACCAGAGCCAAAAGTAGCAGTGATAACAAAGGGATCCAGCCAGTTGGGTTCAAACTTCCCCTTGTGTTCTCTACGTGATTGATTTTTAGGATTCTCTCTCAAGACTAGATCACCAACCTGAAATTCTCTGTGTCTGACTTTCTTGTTGTAACCTCTAGACATTCTCTTCTGATATACTCGGAGATGATCATACATTGCTTGTCTGCATTCATCTAGTAATTCAAGTTCTTGCAACCTAGACACTCTATAGTCATCATCAGTTACCAGACCATGCACTCTGATTCTTAGTGATGGGATTTCAACCTCAATAGGTAGTACCACTTCAGACCCATAAACTAAAGCAAATGGTGTAGCCCCAGTAGGTGTTTTGATACTTGTTTTGTAGGCTCAGAGAGCTGGATTGATCATGAGATGCCAGTCTCTTCCTATTTTGTTAACTGTACAGTGCAATATTTTCAATAGATTCTTATTAGAAGCCTCTACTTGTCCATTCCGTTGAGGATAGTAGATAGATGACCAATGTTGTGTGATCTTGAATTTGGCACATAGATCATCTAGGTCTTTGTTCTTGAATTGGCCACCGTTATCTGTGATTATGGAATGAGGTATCCCATATCTGCATATGATATAGTTCAATATGAACATAGATATTTTCTTTCTAGTTGCTTGTGTCAAAGGGAGTGCTTCTACCCATTTTGTAAAATAATCTGTAGCTATGATTATATGGGTATGTCCATTAGAAGAATGAGGATGTATAGCTCCTACAAGATCGAATGCCCATTGGTGAAAAGGCCATTGTGTAGTAAAGGGAATTAGATCCCTCCCTGGAGCATGAATTAAGTTGCCATGCACTTGACATTTTTGACAATTCTTAACAAATTTGATAGCCTCTTTCTCCATTTCAGGCCAATAGTACCCAGCCCTAATAAGTTTTTGGCTAGTGTTAAACCATTTGAGTGTGACCCACAAATACCATCATGGACTTCCTCTAACACACGTTGAGACTCTTCCCATTCTAAACATCTAAGTAGTGTACCATCTAGACCTTGTTTGTATAGATCATGACCAATGATGACATATCAGGAGGCATTTCGGATAAGGTATCTCTTTTCATGGTGGTTGAAGGTATCGGGAATGATTTGGTCTTGGAGATAGGAAAATAGGTTTTTGTATCTGGATGAATCATGACCAACAACAGTGCAGATCATGTAGGTTTTGGGGGAATCATATGTAGGATAAGACAGTGCTTCCACTCGGAACTCATAAAATAGTTCATGTTCAGGCTACTATAATAAAGTAGATAGTGTTGCCATTGCATCGGCAGCCTTGTTCTCCATTCTAGGAATTTTCTCAAATGTGATAGATATGAAATATTTCTTAAGATCATCTACCATTCTCTTGTAAGGAATGAGCTTTTCATCTTTAGTTTGGTACACATCATTGACTTGATGGATAACAAGTTGTGAGTCTCCATGAATGTGTAGCTCTGTTACTCTCCATTCAATTGCTATTTTCATACCATTCAAAAGGGCTTCATATTTTGCAATGTTGTTTGTGCAAGGAAACTTTAATCTGAATGCTTTGGGTATGGAGTATCCTTGAGGAGTTATGAACAATATGCCCACTCCAGATCCATTCTGTGTATAGGAGCCATCAAAGAATAATTTCCATCCTCTAGAAGAAAGATGCATGATAGAGGAATTTGGAAATTTCATTTGTAGTGGTGTGTCATCAAACAATGGTGCTTCAGCTAATTGATCAGCAATGACCTATCCTTTTATAGCTTTTCTCTCAACATATTCAATGTCAAATTCACTCAATAGCATGACCCATTTAGCGAATCTACCCATGAGGGTAGCTTTGCTTAGTAGGTATTTTAGTGGATCAAATTTAGCTACCAATTGAGTGGTATGAGCTAACATGTAGTGTCTCAGTTTCTATGATGCAAAGATCATAGCTAGACAAGCTTTCTCAATCATTGAATAGTTCTTTTCATATGCCGCCAATGTTCTACTGATATAGTATATAGCTCTTTCCTTTTTATCTTCATCATGCTGTGCTAGCAATGCCCACAGTGATGTATCTGTTGCGGAGACATATAAGATCAATGGCTTCTTGTGAATAGGAGGCATCAAGATAGGATGATTTGATAGATATTGTTTGATATGATCAAAGTTTTTCTCACATTCTTCATTCCATGCAAAGGTCACACCTTTATGTAATGTTTTTGTAAAAGGCTGTGATATGTCCGCTAGCTGTGATATGAATCTTCTGATAGATTGAACTCTTCCTTGCAATGTCCTCATCTGACTGATATTCTTAGGAGGTTGCATCTCCATTATAGCCTTTACTTTAGTTGAATCAACCTCAATGCCCTTCTTTGAAACTATGTATCCTAAGAGCTTTCCAGAAGTGACACCAAAAGCACACTTCTTAGGATTTAGTCGGAGACTAAAATTTTCCATTCTGTCTAAGATCATGCTCAAGTCCTTTAGATGTTTAGTTCTAATCATAGATTTTGCTAAAGTATCATCAAATAATCTTCCATAGTTTGATGCATCATGTCATGGAAAATAGATGTCATTGCTCTTTGATATGTAGCACCAGCATTTTTAAGCCCAAATGGCATGACATTCCAATAGAAGGTACCCCATGCACATGTGAAAGCAGTTTTCTCTTGATCCCCTGGGGCAATTTTTATTTGGTTATATCCAGAGAAACCATCCATTAAGGAATACATCTTGAAACACGCAGTCATGTCCACTATCATATCAGTGTTAGGTAGTGGAAAATCATCCTTAGGGCATGCTCTATTCACATCTCTAAAGTCTGTACACACTCTGATTGAACCATCTAGTTTAGAAATAGGTACAATATTAGAGATCCAATCTGCATAGTCAATAACTCAGATGAATTTGGCTTTCAGGAGCTTCTCTAATTCAACTTTTACCAAGAGTGCAACATGAGGATGCATCTTTCACAATTTTTGCTTGACAGGTTTTACATTAGGAGCTATAGATAAATGGTGCATGATAAGATTAGGATCCAACCCTAGCATATCTGAGTATTTCCAAGAAAAGTTGATCTTTTTCTCTGTTAGCAATGTAGTAAATTTTTGCTTCTCTTCTTCTAATAATGATTGTGCTACATGTACCAATTGTGGTTCCTCTGTTGTAGCCAAATTGATGGATTGAGTGGGCTCAATTAGAACTGGAGATCTATCCTATAAATGACTAAGAAGGACATCAAATATCTCATCCTTAGGCACCTTAGAGAGGTTTTCACCTTCAGATACATCTTTTATTTTTACTTTTGTAGGTTCTGAGATTGCCACAAAGTGGTTTTCACCCTCATAATTCCTTTTCTTTTTATTCTTATTCTTATTTTTCTGACTAAGATATTTGATGTCCGACTCGGTCATGCTAATGCTCAGTTCACTGATGGAAGTCCTCATAGGCTCAACTACATTTAGGTAGCAAGCAAGGGCATAGTCATTCGGGAAGGTATAAATACCATGGCTTGGATTTGTGGAGATTTGATCAATAAGTTTTGGATATTGGATAGTCAAAGTGGGGAAAGATTGGGAGATAGTGTTTACAGATATGGATCTGTCATCATTGGTCCCAACCTGATGCTTGAGTTTAAAGGTGATAATACAACTTAAGACATTCAATTCGTGAATAGGCTCAATGTCATTGTGGGAATCCAATTCAGCCATAGGTGGATCAGACTCGATAGGTTCATCATTTCGCTCTAGACTTATGTTGGGATTAGGTGCATATTGGTGAATAACATCAACATGTTTCTCTATGATAAGCTCATCTGGTTCTGGAATGACTCCCCATTCATAGTCATTAGATTCATCTTCTGATTCAGGATCTCTAGGAAATCTTAGAACATGAGTAAAGTCAGGGTGAATACCCCAAGAAGGGTTACCCTTAGATTTGGATTTGTATTCATACTCATGGGAATCTGTCTCAGAATAACTACCACCTTCTTCTTCTTGATTGTTTTTGAGATTAGCTGGTTCTTGTGTTAAAAATATCTCTTGATTGATAGTAGGTTCTTGTGTTTCTACTACATTAATTCTTTTGATTGGATCATATTTTGCATCAAGAAGGTCTTTGATCTCTTTAGGAAATTTTTCATAGGGAATGAGTTCTAAGCTGTCTGAATCACTATCTGATGGTTTTTTTTCTTCTTTCTTAAGAAGAGGTTCTCCTGGTGTGATCTACTTTATGACATGAGAACAATTAACCTTGAGGTGATAGGGTTTCTTCTTAAAGCCTAGACCAATAGTATTCTTATTTTCTCTACTAGTATGTGGGAGAGGTGCCACAAGACCTTTTCCTCCGACTCCTAGAGGTCCTTTACCTGAATATCCCATTTTAGCTATCAACCTATTTCTTGGACCATATGACTTAGAAGGGATTTGTGGTGTTGTAGAGCCGCTAGTTTGAACATTGTGGGATTCAAATTCATCTTTGTATAGCCATGATAGCACAGCTTCATCCTCTTCAAACTCTTTCTTGGATACTTGTTCTGCTACAAAATTCTTTTTATATGCTTCAAGAGGTTCCCTAGGTTCAGGCTTGGACTATTTCAAAGATTGTCCATAAGACTTAGGTGAGATAGGGAGAGATGTCAAAGATAAGATTGGCTCTATAATATATTCTCCCATCCCATTTTCTTTGATATTGACCTCTTTTGCAAGATTTTCCATTTTAGATGTGGATGCTTCTTTAGTTAGTTCAATGGAAGATTCTCTATTATTAGGCACAAGCTTATCTGCACTTTCCAACAATATATTGCAAGTTGTATTCAGATCTACAGGGATAGTAACCTCTACTCCTTCATAAGGAAACTTCAAACATTGATGGTATGTAGAAGGAATAGCTTGCATTTCATGTATCCATGGTCTCCCTAGAAGAATGTTGTAGGCCAAAGGTAGATCAAGAATTTGACATATAGTATCTCTGATAACTGGACCTGCTCTGATAGGTAAGACAATGGTGCCTTTAGAAGATCTTTCTTGTTCATCATAGGCTTTGATAGTTATTTTCTTTCTAGGATCAATAGCCAATTTTGAAAATCCCAATTGTGTGATCAAGCTATAAGAACAAATGTTTAGGCCAGTGCCCCCATCTATCAACACATGTATGACTCTATGGTTTTAGATCAAGACTTCTATATGCAAAGGCTGATTATGTGGGTGAATCAAGGAGTTGTCATCTTCCTCTAAAAAGGAGATATATTGCAGAGATGTAAGATGTCCAACCATAGTCTGGAACCTATCTAAATCAAGGTCATCAGGAACATTGGAACCGAGCAAAGCTTTGTCTAGTATGGCTCTGTGAGCTGGAGATATTCAAAGCAACTCAAACATGGAGATTTTGGCATTAGTGTGCTGGAGTTGTTGAACAATGCTATAAGATGTAGGCCTCATATCCTTTGGATGGGAAGATTTGGAAGCAACCTTCCATTTAGAAGCAAATGAAAGATTGAAGGGCACCTTAGGGACATTTGATGAATAGGAGATTTTTCCTTTCAGATGTGCTTGGGCTTGTGATCTAGTAACTATGTTGGTGGATTGATTTTTTCTATCTCTTCTTACAATTGTGATAACATTGCAATGCTCTGAGAGACAGGGTTCAACCAGATTGATGGTAGCATTATTTATAGGGTAAGCATAATTGACTTTTGCCCCCATATTAGGTTGAGAAGATGAAACTTCTTGACCATGTTTTGGAAATGGTTCTATGAATGCTGTATGATTGTTATTTCTCTTAGGATTGTGAATTGTGATGTTTCCCCTATCGATCAGATCTTGAATGGTGTGTTTCAACCAAAAGAAGTTATTAGTTTTGTGACCTTTACCTTGATGGAAATCACATAATTCATTTTCTCTCCACCATTTTGGCTTAGGCTCTGAATCAAGTGGTCAAATTTCTCACAAAGAGATGATGTTATCAGCCAATAGAGTTTTCATAGCTGATTCTAAAGATTCTCCAAGAGGAGTGAACTTTCGCTATTTATCCCAAGATTTGTATTTTGGCTTCTTTTGAAATGGTTCGGATGACTTTTATTTTGAAGCTTTAATGGCTTGGGAACCAAGAGTTAGGTTGTACGCTGGTGCCTTTGATGGGGCACAGATAGCATCAACAATGCCATCTGTGATGATGCCTTTGTTCTTGTTCCAATTTTTGTTCTTGTCTTTAGAACTGGATCCTGATTCATACTTGTCTTTTTGAAGTTTGATTTCTCCTTTCTTCACAAGCACTTTTTCAATTTTGATAGCATTATCCACCATCTTATCAAAAGATGTATGATCTTGCATTTGTAGAGGATAATTGATTTCTAGAAAAAGGTTATTGATGAAGATTTCTAGTTTTTCTATTTCTGGAATAGGTCTAGCATATAGAGAGAACTTCTTCCTCCATCTCTTGAGAAATGTTAGGAATGGTTCCCCTGGATATTACTTGAGATTATACATATCAATCATGGTGATTGGATGTTGAATATTGTAGGAGTATTGCTGATAAAACAATTTGATCAACTCCTCAAAAGTTTTGATCGTAGAAGGCAATCTAGAGAACCAGTGGATGGCTGCTCCCCCTAGAGATCGAGGGAAGAGATGCATTAGATAGGTTGGTTCATGCATGAATTCCATAGATTGCATACAAAATTCTCTGACATGATCTTGAGGGTTAGAGTGTCCATCATACTTATCATACTTCAGCATCTCCACTCTTTTTGGAAATGGCAACATGTACAAGTCTTTGTCAAATGGAAAAGGACATAGAGCCTCCATGGAGAACTCTTTGGGTTCCTTCTCTTTTTCAAGTTGATTCAGTTTGACTTGTAAAGCATGTATCTATTTCATCATGGCCATTATCAGAGTTTCTTCCTCATGTGTGATGATAGCTTCGACATTAAAATTAGGAGGAAGCTTAGCTCCTTGATGAGCTAATTGTAAAAATTATGCCTCTTTATCTTCTTTCAAGAAATGCTTCATCATTCGTTTGAAGTTATCATCATTTTGATATTGAGCAATTTCTTTAGGCATGGGTTCCTGATCCACACCATGTTGAGATTGAGTTCTTTGAGAGCCAAATTTTGTCCCTACTTGAGACATGGTAGGAGTTTGTGGACTCCCTGGAATAGATTGATGTGGGGTTTGCTGGGTACCTCTGTGAGTTGATGGAGGAGGTATGTAACTAGTTTTCAATCAAAAGTTGCCAAGACTGTCATCTTCGTAAAGACCAGAATTGTAGAGTTGCTCAAGAGTTGGACCCCTGGTAGTGGTTATAGGTAAGGTCTGGGATGCTTCTCCAGATTTCTTGTGTGAGGAAGCTCTAGTTTCCACCATCAAATTTGAGTGAAACAAAAGAATAAGATCCAGATGACTGAAGAATGAATTGAATCAAGATGATCAGATGACGCAACCTTGTCAAGGTTTGATTGATTTGAAGATTCAATTAGATGTGGGTGAAGGATACTATACCTTGGATGTATGGGTAGATTGCCCAAAAGATAGCGAACAAGATATCACAACACTTAGTCATTTTGATGGTTGATTGAAGATTGATAGTTATGACAAGGTTTTGACACAAGATGAAAAGGACTCAAATTGATTAAATAAAAGGCTGAATCAAATTCAAAAGGCCACTCTAGGAAAATGATTGGATTCTCAATAGCTACTGCTCTATTCTGGACATAGTGATTTGTTTGATAGATTCTGGAAATAGGCTAAAAAAGCTAAGTATCTGGCAATTCTGACAATTTTCTGACAACTTTCAAAATTTTCCCAAACAACACTCTACAGACTTGTACGACAGTGGGTATGCTATGAAATGATAGTTGTAAAGCTCACACGATAGTTGCAAAACTTGTACAATAGTGGGTATGCTATGAAACAATAGTTGAAAAGCTTGGACGATAGTTGCAAAAAGTCGTACGACAATTGCTAGCAGGATTTGACTTTTTGAATATGACTGGCAGGAAGACTCATACGACACTTGGTTCTCTACCATATGACAGATGGGTAGTAATGAAATGACACTTGATAGAAACTTGTATGACTTTCTGACCTCCTGAGATGACTTTTGACTCCAGAAAAGAATTTTACTTCAGATTTGCAAATTTTGAGTTTTCAGATTTGGATTGTTTGCAAATTTTAATGTCCAGATTTGAGGATTGTAATAGATTTATCTATTTTCAATAACCAGATAGATAAATAAGTACACAAAATAGAAAGCAAGTGATTTCAAGCATGTTTGAAAACAATGAACAAGGGCAAAAGCAACCTTGCACATGAACAATCAAGTGATTTTATTTGTTCTAATCCTCAGAAGCACTAATTATGTATGTTCCAAAAATGTTTTGCAATAACGCACATATACCCTAGAAAATGAAAATTTGGCCTCGCTAGGGTTTTTAGTAATGGTTTGACTCTGCAACTTTTATGATCCAAGAGGGTGAACTCCAATCTAGGCGCACCGGGGTTTTGACACAGTCTGAGAACTTAATCTTCAAGATCTACTAGGGAGATCTGACAACCCAACAAGAGACCACACCTATGGAGATTTCTTCCAACAGGACATTTATATAGCAGTTGTCACTACCACGGTTATATAGTAGTTGTCACTACTACGGTTAACCCTCTCTAAAGGTGACTCACAAGATATACCACATGGAGACTAGTTCCAGATTCAAGGATTTTGGTTTCTAGTACTATCCAAAAAGGAAGTAGAGCATAATCCCCTAGCCTTTTCACTTTTAACCCAAACAAAGTAGACAGATAAATCTGACACGCTAAGACCAAGATTATCTCACAAAGATCTATGATGTCAACCCCTTATGATCTATCAACCTCTCTGAAGAGAGAATGCTTTGATCAAAAGTTGAAAACACACAAATCTAGTGGAACGTGAGACTTCCTCAGTATCCTCCCCACCTACAAGGGATCCTTCATTGAGAAGAGTTTTGCTGGAAACCCACTCTCTCAAGATCCACAAATAGTGTTCATGGGGCCTAATTACTATGTGTAAGAAAGATGCTGAAAGAAAACAATGTTCATTTTTATAACCCAAATGAAGTCTGTGATAGGAAAGCAATAAAAGTCACTCAAGCTAAACACATGAGATATTCATTTTAGATCCAAAATCAAAGTCTTATCAGCTGAGAAGATTACCTGAATTCCTCGCAACATGCTTAGTATATTTTTACCTATTTTTAGCAATTCTTGTGCTTTTTCCAATCAAAACCAGCAGGAGTCAATCAAAAATAGAGAATTTGAATTGTTAAGATTAGTCGTTAGTCAAAATCTGAAAACCAACTATGACAAACTACCCTGAAAAATGAAATGACAGTTGAAATCTGATGCCGAAACTTGTGCGATAGTGGGTTTGTTACCAAACGATAGTCTGAAACTCATACGACAGTGGGTGTGCTCCCAGACGACAGTCTAGAAACTCATACGACACTAGGTGTTCTGTGAAATGACAGTTGAAATTTCAAACAACAATGTGTATAGCATGACATGATCCTTGATCCAATAGACTATTGTATGACAATGGGTACAGTGCGAAATGACTTTTGTCAGAAACTTGTACGAAGATTGTACAGATAGAAATTAAAAAATCATAGTTTTGCATAGAAGCTGAGGAGAAAAAGATAGAAATTAATAGAATTGAATTGGAAACCCATTTCAAGGTCCCACAGTGGGCACCAAAAATGTGTGTGTGAATTTTGTACCTGATCTATAGACACAACACTTCAGTAAAACATTAGAGGTTAGCTAAAATCAAAATCATGCAATAAATGAAAAACTAAACTAACCAGGTGATTTACTACCTTCTAATAGATGCGAGTATGATGTTCTCAGATTTTTATCGAGATCAGTGACCTTGACGACACCTAAATGAAGGATTTGAATGCAAAACTGATATGAAATATGAATGCAATTAATGTATTTTTTTGATATTTTCTATGCAATGATATGAGAAATCTGATATGAATCTATGATATGTAAAAACTAATATGCTATGATGATCTAACAAATGAAAACTAATATGATATGAAAAACTATGCAATGTTGATCTCACAAAGCTTGGATTCGCAAAGATGATTCTTCAGTCTCCAATTCAGCAGTGTGATTATGCAATTCTTATGAGATGATTTGAGATGAGCTGAAGCCTTAATTTATAGAAATCTAGGGCTTTGGAGGTGCATGAAAGAAATCCATAAATCACTCAGATTAACTCAGCTTGATTTTTGAGTTATCTGATTATAAAGAATAATTAACTCACAAAAACATGCAAAAGCATAGTTCAACTCAAAATAGAGTTTAGCTTTAATTGATAATTGATAGTTGTCTGCTTTTCTGATTGTGCATGTTTTATTTATGAATTAATTTAATAATAAAGTGATTTATTTCCAACTTAACTGATTTTGAAAAATAAAACAATTGATTTATGGGTTAATCAATTATTTTTCAAACTTTTATTCCAAAATAATATTATTAAAAATTGACAACTTGCTTTAATTAATTAAATAAGAATTTAATCAATTATTCATAGGATTTTGGATTTATTGTCAAAATTAAATAATACAATTTAGGAATAAATATAATTAAATTCAATTAAATAATTAAGTGGCAGTATTAAATCTAATTAATTAAATATTGAGAATATTCAATTAATCAAACTTTAGGATAAATATGATTTATTGCCAAATAATCATTAAATCAAAGATAATTAGGATAATTAGGAATATTCCCCAATGCAAAATTTATGATAATCAATTAAGATTCGATAATCTTCAAATGTGCCTTTGGTTAGGATTTTGATGTCAATTTCATTTGATGTGTCGATATAGAAGGTTAATGAACCTATAGCCCATTTTTGGGGTATTACAATAACCTCTCTCAGTTTTGGGCGATTCAAATTTGTTTGCATTTGCAAGGCGATCTCAGTCGATGCCAAAACTTGCAGTGAGGGTCGGTTGAAAGTAGCTTCGTAGTGTATCTTTCAAACCATCCATCCTGGCATCAAACTGTCTGCTCCATCGGCTATGGTTGGCCGGATTAATGCCAATGACAACCCCGTTCCACCCACAGAGTCACTACAACACTCGTGACCATGCTCAACACAAGTGACCCAAGGTATGTGACTGAGGAAAACAAATCCATTACATCTATTAATTTATTACACCTGGGTAAATTATCACATCAGGGTAATTTATTACATCTATTATAAAAAATTCAAACAAATTGACATATAACTTCAACAAGATATAATTTAAATCATAATTATAATCATAGTCAAGATATAACTTCACCATTCAATTCCATAAACATGAATAATAAATATGTATACAAAAGATGACGCAAATATAACATAAAAATGAACATGTTCTATATATAGAAAGTATCAAATGTATCAAAAGTGTCTCCATATACAAATATGGCACATGCCATTTCAAAATGTCTAAAAAATAAATGTTTCAAGGTGTACAATGTGGCATATATGCCATCTCAAAATGTTCCAAGTGGCATCTCTAAATGACCACAAAACTAAAACTACATCCTATGCCATAGGGGGATCATCAAAATGTCACCTCTTTGAAGAAGTCTTTGGCTCTAATTGATCCTGCATAAAAAAATGAGTTCAAACCCAAGTTAGATTGCTTAATTTATATGATTTGTACATATATATAATTCATAATTCAAACACTAATTTCACTAATATTATAACTGAATACAAACATCTATACCTAGCCTCTCATTCACCTACCACAATCAAGTGTCCTAACATAAGTCTTTGGTAGTGAAGGGACAATGCCACCATAACCAACTCTGACCTATAAATATATATTTACAATAATGAGATTAGTAGAGTGGTGCAACATAGAGTAATAAATCTACAAAATAGGATGATAGCATAATAAAATTACAAATTGATTGAACTAAAATTAAAACTTACATCAACTGATCCTTCCTCTGGAATAGTGGGCTAGGTCAACAAAGATATGGAAGATTCTCATGGGCCCTCCCTCACACTAGGAGTAACCTATGAGAGTAAAAAGATTGTCAATTATATATAAATGTACTTCATCATAACAGCCTTGGTTACAAAATACAAATAAAAATATGTAAAAGTCTACGTACAATCAAGCTATCACTCCGAATCGAGATGCATGTCATGTTATGTATGTGGAGTCTAATCAGACTTATCCACGGGGTCAAGGGGCAGAGCCCCTGATGACTCAATAATATTGTAAAGTGTCGGCCATCTATTTTCTATTAGTCGGAGTATTTTTTCCCTAATTTCATTATGTCAAAAATACTTGTAAAAAGGGCTTAGGGTTTGAGATTGTATGTATGAGGGATTATTGTAGCTTCCTGTAGCGGTATTGAGTAGCAGGTTTCAGATTGTAATTGCTGGATAATAATAAAGATATTGGACTTGTTGTTGGTGGACGTAGCCCAGGGATTGGGTGAACCACGTTAAATTTTGTGTTATTGTGTTCTCTCTTGTTTGTTAATATTTGCATTTTCTACTTATTATCCTAACAAGTGGTATCAGAGTGAGGTTATTTCATTCATTCTTTCATCTATTCTCTGAAGTAGGTCTCATGAGTTAGTGGGAGAGTCTCTCAGTTAAGTGGGAGAAATGGCAGACAAGGGTAGGCTGAAGGTTGATAAGTTTAATGGGCAGAACTTCCAGTTATGGAAGATGCAAATGGAGGACTATCTTTATCAAAAGGATCTATGGTGGCCATTAGAGGGAATAGCCAAGAAAGAGACAACAATGTCTTAGGAAGATTGGGATATTTTGGATAGGAAGGCACTGGGGAGTATTCATTTATGCCTGGCACAATTAGTGGCATTCAATATTACTAGAGCAATGAAAGCTAAAGATCTGATGGACACCCTAGCGAAGTTGTATGAAAAGCCTTCAGCTTCAAATAAGGTATTTCTTATGAAGTGTTTATTTAATATGAAAATGGTAGAAGGTGGATCACTCGTTGATCATTTGAATGAGTTTAATATAGTTACAAGTCAGTTAACCTTAGTTAAAATTACTTTCGATGATGAGGTTAGGGCTCTCTTGATTTTGTGTTCTTTGCCAGAAAGCTGGAATGGCTTGGTAATGGTTGTTAGTAATTCTATTTCTAGTTCAAATACCCTAAATTTTGATGATGTTGTTGGTGTTATATTGAGTGAGGAAATTCATAGGAAAAGCTTAGGGACATCCACATCAGATAGTGTATTGAACGCAGAAAGTAGAGGTACAACAAGAGATAGAGGAAACAACTCTGGAAATCGTGGGAAATCAAGAGGAAAATCAAAGGGAAAGAGGTATGAATCCAAAGGGCTAAATGATTGCTAGTGCTGTGGAAAACCAGGTCATAAGAAGAAAGATTGTTGGTCTTGGAAGAAAGATCAAGGAGACAAAAATGATGGAAACAAGGAGGCAAATGTGGTAAGTAAAAAATCTGAAGAGGATGCTTTTCTTTTTTCTTTAGAAAATGTTGATGATTCATGGGTGTTAGATTCGGGGGCTTTATTTCATGCTACACCCCATAGAAGTTATTTTGTTGATTATGTCCAAGGGGATTTTGGGCTAGTTTATTTGGGAGATAATGAACCCTGTCAAATTGTTGGAAAAGGGAAAATCAAGATTAAGTTGCACAATGGGAATCATTGGCTACTACAAGAGGTAAGACATGTTCCAAGGCTGAGTAGAAATTTAATTTCAGCAGGGCAACTCGCTAATGAGGGTTGCACAGTTACTTTTAATGATAAAAATTGGAAGGTTCCAAAAGGTTCCTTAGTAGTAGCAAAAGGTGTGAAAGTAGGCACCTTATATCTTTGTACAGGTCATACTGTTCCCTCTACTTTAATTATTTCAAAGAAAAATGAATGTTCAAGAACAGTTGCTACAATTGAGTAGGTAGAACAAGAGATAGTAGCTGGAGATTATGAAATAGTGATGTGGCACAACAGACTTGGGCACATGAGTGAGAAAGGTATGAAATTACTTCATTCAAAGAAAGCTCTACCAGGTCTGAAATGTGTTAATATGGATTTATATGAAAGTTGTGTGTATGGAAAGCAAAAGAGAGTCAATTTTGTAAAGAGTGGGAAGGAAAAGAAAGATGAAAAATTAGAGCTTGTGCATATAGATGTCTAGGGTCCAGCTTAGGTATCTTCCCTTGGTGGCTCTCAGTATTATGTTACATTCATTGATGATGCAACTAGGAAAGTATGGATATATTTCATTATATAGAAATCTGATGTATTTGAAACTTATAAGAAATGGAAAAGCTTGGTTGAAAATGAGACTGGAAAAAGATTAAAATGTCTCAGATCTAATAATGGTGGTGAGTATTGCAGAAAATAATTTGAAGATTATTATGCCTCTACTGGTATTCGTAGATAGAAAACTGTACCAAGGACTCCACAAGAAAATGGAGTGGTTGAACGCATGAATAGGACAATAATGGAGCGTGCAAGGAGTATGAGGTTGCATGCTAGGCTGCCCAAAAATATGTGGGCAGAGGCTATGAACACTTCTATTTATTTAATCAATAGAGGCCCCTCCACTCCTTTGGACTGTGGTATTCCAGAGGAAGCATGGAGTGGTAAGAAGGTGAGTTATTCTTTTCTCAAAACCTTTGGTTGTGAATCTTTTGCAGTTATAGATTCTAAAAATAGAACCAAGCTGGAAGCTAAGTCAAAGAAATGTGTATTTTTTGGATATGGCATTGATGAATTTGGTTATAGGCTTTGGGATTTTAAAAATTATAAAATTGTAAGAAGTCAGGATGTCATATTCAATGAGAAAGTGTTGTACAAAGATCTGTTGTAGCAGCATGAGAAGAAAGAAAATGATTGTGTAGTGCTGGATGACATTCCAAATGCTAATGTTCCAAAAATTCCTTATGCTCCGCAACAACAGCAACAACAAATACCACACACCCCAGTGAATGTTAGACGGTCAACAAGGCTAAGTAGACCTCCAAATAGATTTTCACCTTCTTTGTATTCTATCTTATTAACTGATGCTGGTGAACCTGAATGTTATAATGAAGCTATGCAGGTGGATACAAAACTTTAGTGGGAGTCTGCAATGATAGATGCAATGGACTCTTTGCTAAAAAATCAAACATGGGATTTATGTCAGTTACCTGCAGGAAAATGGGCTTTGCAAAATAAATGGGTTTACAGGTTGAAAGAAGAAGATGGAGGTAAGAAAAGATTTAAAGCCAGATTAGTTGTAAAAGGATTTGCACAGAAACATGGTATTGATTTTGATGAGATTTTTTCTCTAGTTGTTAAAATGACTTCTATTTGTACTATTTTAAGTATTGTGGCTACTGAAGATTTTCATTTAGAGTAGCTTGATGTTAAAACAACCTTTCTTCATGGTGATTTGAATGAAGAAATTTATATTGTACAACCACAGGGATATGAGGTCAAGGGTAAGGAGAGTTTAGTGTGCAAATTGCAAAAAAGTTTATATGGCTTGAAGCAAGCACCTCGGCAATGGTATATTAAATTTGATACTTTTATGCATGAGAATGGATACACTTGATGTAATTCTAACCATTGTGTTTATTTCAAGAGGTTAAATAATGATAGCTACATTATTCTATGTTTATATGTTGATGATATGCTTGTAGCTGGTTCTAACATGGATCATATTAAGGGGTTGAAACAACAATTAGTAAAATATTTTTCTATGAAGGATTTGGGGGCAAAAAAACAAATCCTTGGCATGAAAATTTGCAGAGATAGGAAGAAAAAAAAATTAACTCTATCTCAGGCTGATTATGTTGAGGAGGTGTTGCAGAGATTCTACATGAAGGATGCCAAAGCTGTCACTACACCTTTGCCTGGTCATTTGAAATTGACTAAAGAAATGTGTCCAAAGACACTAGAAGAAGAGGCAAGAATGTCCAAGATACCTTATGCTTCAGTTGTAGGGAGCTTAATGTATGCTATGGTATGTACTAGGCCAGATATTGCACATGCAGTGGGAGTCGTTAGCCAATATATGAGTCACCCTGAGATTGAGCATTGGAATGTAGTCCAATGGATTCTTAGATATTTGAGAGGTACATCCAATAAGTGTTTACACTTTGGGGGCTCTTCTACTACTATTCATGGCTATGTTGACTCAGATTTGGTAGGACATATTGATACCAGATAGAGTACTACAAGTTATGTATTTACTGTTGGTGGGACAGTAGTGAGTCGGATTTCTCGATTACAAAAGGTGAATGCTTTATCTACTACAGAGGTAGAGTATGTTGCTGCTACAAAGGCAGCCAAGGAAATGATATGGCTTCAATTCTTTGTGGAAGAATTGGGACATCCACAAGTAGATAATTATTTGTATTTAGATAGTCAGAGTGCCATTCATCTTGTAAAGAATTCTACTTTGCACTAAAAAACAAAGCACATACAGTTGCAATATCATTTCATTCAGTCAGTATTGGATGATGGACAGTTAAGATTGGAGAAGATACATACAAATGATAATCTAGTAGATATGTTTACAAAGGTAGTCACAAGGGAGAAGTTGAATTCCTATTTAGCTTTGGTTGGTCTTCTAGACTGAACAGAATAAAAGAACAGCTGAGTCTAGGGTGGTTTCATTATTCCAGTGGGAGCTACAGGTTTTGGTCGATCAGTCTCCAAGTGGGAGGATATTGTTGTGGAGTGTGATCAGTCTCCAAGTCGGAGATTTTTATGTATGTGGAGCCTAATCAGACTTATCCACAGGGTCAAGGGGTAGAGCCCCTTGCGGGGTCTTGGGGCAGTGCCCTAGGCGGGGTCGAGGGGTCGAGTGTTGGCCATCTATTTTCTATTAGTCAGAGTATTTTTTCCCTAATTTTGTTATGTCAAAAATACTTGTAAAAAGGGCTTATGGTTTGAGATTGTATGTATGAGGGATTATTGTAGCTTCTTGCGGTGGTATTGAGTAGCAGGTTTCAGATTGTAATCGCTGGATAATAATAAAGATATTGGGCTTGTTGTTGGTGGACGTAGCCCACGGATTGGGTGAACCACTTTAAATTCTATGTTATTGTGTTCTCTCTTGTTTGTTAATATTTTCATTTTCTACTTATTATCCTAACATGTCAGCCTAGGCTCCTGAACCTGTGTTGGGACATCATCAAGAGCCACACCTTATACAATAAAGTACAAGTCAAATATTTATTACTACACACAAGTGGCATACATATGCATGCATAATTAATCTTAAACAATTAATTACCTTTCCTTTGTCAACACATGAAGAAGGAACCCCCTCATGCCCCCCACTGACATCACCTATAGCCTGCAAGAGTACAATAAGATGACAATATATTAGTAAATGTATGAATTTTATTGCTCTAATTGATAGAAATTTAAGCATGTACACCAAATGATATAAAAAAAACTAATGGGTACATTATTTTTAATATACCGTATAGGTGTCAAGGTCAAATGAAATGGCTGAAAGTGTGGAGCCATCCACTTGTCTCAACTCCTCCTCTTTCATCGACTAAACATAAATGGAAAAAATATATATACATAAGTGTATGCAATCATTAAAACTAATCTAAATAAATAAATTATTTTAAAATTAAATAAGTTATGTGACAAATTTATTTATAATGTTTACTCTTACCATATCAACAAGAGTCCATGGCTCTGCATACCCCTCCTGAACGCTTTCATGAGATGTAGATGCTCCATGAGGTATTGCAGCCTCTGTAATTGCGTCTCTTGTATCCTCCTCATCAATAACATACTAATATGTATCAGCATCAGTAAGTGGTCTGAGGCACATATTCTTGCATATAATGCAAATATGGGGCACACATACATGTGAACTCCAGCTAGATGTCGATGCTCCAACATCATCCACACCAAGAGGCAACAATGACCTAGTCTACGTGATAAACTGATCACTCAACAAATGAATGGCCCTAATACTCTATGAGGCAGCCTTTGCAATGATATCAGGATGTTGCACTGGAGGAGGGGGTGCAACATCAGTGGGGGGGACAAAGGTAGTGGCCTTTTTGCATTGAGAAAATGGCCTAGTTTGAGGAGCTCCTCCACCTACGCCCATGTTGGGCCTCATGCTAAAATAATTAACATTGTGACCAAGCACAAACTCAGCATATAATTCTTTTATGAAATAGAAAGGGAGCTCCAAATTTCTATGGGGTGGTTTATCAAAAACCATCCACCAACGATCCCAAAAGTGTGTGCACATTGCTTCATTTGTGCACCATTTTATTGATAATTTGGGCTTTTTGGGGTCAACTTTTAATCCAGTTTTAGGATTAACAAAAAGGGAGGCTATATCTTCCTTAGTTATATTAAGGGCCGCAACCCCATCACGGTCAAGCCTGTCATCAAATTGGGCATGCATATCATCATGCCAATGAAGAGCATCATTATGTTGCTATGTAAGGGTGTCAATGTTTTTAGCAATGGTATTTAGGGTGGCAAGCATAGGAGCTAACGTAGGTATATTGTGATACGTGTTTCTGAAGCCCCGTATAGTGTTCAAGTTCTCCTGTATCAAATCCTCTAAAGATTGAGGGTTTTGAAGTGGTTCTGGATTGTTTTTGGGATCCTTATTTGGTGGGGGAGGGTTATTATCTTCATTGTTGTTAGCCATGCCTGATTAAATAATAAACAAATATAAATTTCAAATTGATTTCATATATTATTAAAAAAATCAATACAAAGCCCTATTTTAACCAAAAAAACTACATTTAACATGAAAATGAAAGAAATTAATCAAGATATAGCAAGAATTTACTTACCAGATCAATTGCGGAGTTGAATTTGTTGTTGGCGCAATCAGCTACCCAAAAATATCATGTATATGATACTTTGAGCCATTTTCCAAACCCAAAACATGAGGAGAAATGAGGAAAACGGCTTGCGGGTTTTGATTTATGCCACAAGTTTCGGGTATCAAATTTTTTCAAGTACCCGATAAGGCTTGTGCTTTGGTGTCAGGTTTTCCCAGGTGTACTCAAACCCAGACCTACTAAAAAGTCAACATATATTTTCATGCGCTTTTGGATGACTGAAAAGTGGATTTTTTTACATCACCACTTTTTGGCCCCTCATGATCTTGCACATACCCATTTATTGAAACCTATGGAGAATTCATTTGTGAGTACAGTCTGTTAGTTGATCTTGTCAGCATTCACATAGAAGAAAATGAATTAGTTAGTACTTTTAATTCCAGATTTGGGAAAGCATTAAAGAAAATTTTAGAGAAATTTAGACCCCATGATGCATTGTCTTTAGTCATTTATTTGGTTTCCTTTGACAATAATATGGGTTACTTGTTGAGAAACAAAGAACCGCAAAACTTATATCATTCTTTTCAGCTAGCATCAGATATAGAAAGGATGAATAAATTTGGATTGCCCAAACTTCATGGTGTTGGAAAGGTAAAAGTTTATGAGACAACTTTCCCAAGTGTTGGCACTAATTTAGTGATTTTAGTAAGTAGTGAAAATCATGGTGAATGTTATGTTCCAACTGTTTTAATTTTAACTAACAAAAACTAGGTTGAGCCTCTAAAATTGTTTCAAACTTCTGAGCTTGATATTGTTTGTAATCTCTATAGTCAGCCCCAAGTTCAGAATAATGATAAGTCAAATGATTTGGGGGAAAATGAATTGATCTTAGCAATGGTAATTCAGGGGTAGTGGTATGATGATGTTATTGCAGGGAACAATGAACACTTTAGAAGTCTTGCAAGTGATCTTTTTGATTGCTTAATTGATAAATATGTTGATTCTCATGAGCCTGGGGTGATGCCTTCTTTGTTTGAATTGCAGCATGAGGTTTGTTTTTCAAATGGTTTTCATAATTCAGAACTTGAGGCATTTAGTGTTTTTAAAATTGATGATGTCAAGTTTGAGATACATTCAGTTTGTGATCATGAGTCAATATCAGAATTTCCAAATTCTTCTATTGATTTGGATAATTTTGAATATGAAAGTGAAAATTGTTTGAGCGATAATTTGTTTGAAAATGTTGAAGTAGATTTTCTTTCAAAGTTGTATAAACCAGTTTATGAAAGTCCTTCGAGCACTCATAATATATATTTTTTTATTGTGGGCTTGAAATTATCTTAAGTTATACACGTGGATGTCTCATGAGATTCTGAAGGAGTTTATCTTTTTCTGGAGAGTAGATTTAATGTGATAGTGTCACTTGTCACTTTCCTTGGATCTAAGATACCTTTTGATGATGGGCCTGGCATTTTCTAAAAGTGATACACATGGGAATCTTGCACAATTTTTGGGAGCTTCATATTTTTATTTGAAGAAGTTTCAATCCAAATTTTTAATGTGTCTTTTTATTGCAACTAGATATCTCCATGCATCCTACATCTAAGAGCTCAGTTTATTTTTAGTTGTGCACATAATGTTTGATGAAACTGTTACTCCTATTTGAGCATTAAAGGATTGCCATTAGTATCAATCAGTTATTCAGTTGATAAAGGAGACAAATAGGACAATTGGTCAACCAAATAAAGCCCCCACACTGAGAAAAGACAAGGTAGATATATGAGTTAACCGAACAAGGGTTTGACCAAGTACACTCACCGAGTGACAGACAATTACCGAGTACCAAGCATAGTGATCACCGAGCATTCATATGAACTGAGCCCTAGTTAATTACCAAATGAAGAATTAAGTGATAACCAAGTAAACCAAGAAATGACATAGTAATCTGAAATGGCACAAACCTCTATGCAAATGGTCCGCACCAATCAAAAAATAGTTTACCAAGATCGAGAAAGAATTAAATATGGATGTAATTACTAATTTTCTAATGATTCCTATGTAATGTTAGATCTAGGTTATTTTGTTACATTGTTGATCTTAGGTTTTCTAAGATATTGTAAACCCTAACTAGGTCAAGATAGTTTGATATAAAAAATTATAAAGATATCATTATGAACATGTATCATGAAGGAGTATCCACACTAAGGACATCAAGATATCAAACAAAGGTTTTTTGACAGAAGGTTTGAAAGAGGGATTCAGTTTTTCAGAGCATACACAAGGCTTCCGAGAAGAAAAGAAGGACACATACATCACTATGAGGTGATATCTATTTGATATATTACAGATCTGAATCAGGAAAGATTAAGTTGCTATTTACAGATACATTTACTGTTATGTTTTAACCATTGTAGCAGATCCAAAATCTCTTAATAGAGTGGACTTAACAGTTCTTGTTTAAATCTCTTAACTGAGTACACCCATGTATCGTGTTGTTAAAATCCTCTAACTAGGTAGATCTAGTCAATATAATTGTTACTCCTAATAGGGTAATATCATCAGAAGTGATCACAAAATTTGTAGCCTTAACCAACATACTTTGTTATTGCAGTAGTGAGTATTTGTGAGTGTCATCCCCACCATAATTTTTACCTTCTTCCAAGGGTTCCTACAATACCAAAATATCTATGTTATGAGTTTTAATTTTCATGAATGATTTATTATTTAGGTTACTTGCAAATTATATTTTTAGTTATTTGAATGTATGTTTTAGACAATGGATTTAGTTGTTTAAATGTTATCAATTTCTATGAAGTTTTAGTCTTAAAAAGTTTTGTAGGTATTGATTCACCCTTCCCCTCTCAGTACTTATCTTTCCATAATCTTAACAATTGGTATCATAGCTAGATCTCTTGTTAAGGAAGTTTAATCAATGAAGAGGAAAGATCTAAGGATGGAAAGATATAAGCTAGATAATACTATTGAGAATCAAAGGTTACAGATGCAAATCTTTATTAAATAATTCAAAGAAGCCAAAGAAGAACTGAAGAAGTTACTGATCAAGAGGAAGGATATGGAAATTCGGTATAGTGAGACTGATTATCAAGAAGAGGAGATAGATGATCCATTTGAGGTATTCAGATTTGGATCTAGTAGCATATCTAATGCATCTGAAAGAACCATATCAGATTTATTTGAAAAGAATCTACATCTTATTGAACAAGTGAAAGCTCTGCAAATCGGTCAATAGACAGAAATGGTTAGGATGATTGATGTCGTGAATTTTGCAAGGCAAGTAGAACAAGAAATAAACTTGGCTATTAAAGATAGAAGTGTTAGGAATGAATGAAAAGTATTTTGGAAATCATTCTGTAGCAGTTGTTATTGCATGCATGACTTGGATTGTCATTGATGTCAACACAGTGATATTCTAGATATCAGCAAGAAAGTAGGTACAGTTTTGTTTTGCGCACATGTTGTATTGTAGATTGGATTTTGCATAGTTGATGGTATTTTCTTTGGTATGTTATTAACCTATGGTTAATAGTGCAAAAATAAATTCATTCATTCATGAGAGTTATGAGCATTTTGGTGAAAGTAGTGTTTAGACAGTGTTTTTGTGAAGTGATTTTCAGAAATCGGAGGATATCTCTTAGCTGGGATGGAATCTAATTTTGCATAGTTAAAGGAATGTTGGAGACTCATTAATGATGACATGGCTCATAGTGAAAACTTTGAAGATATGTTTGGAGAAAGTTACAGTATATGGAAGCCGACAGTTTTATGTGAATTTTGTGTGTAGTGTGTAGAAATTATTATTGTGTAATTGAGGACCGACACACTTGTAATTATTTGAGTTTGGTATATAAGAAGGAATTTTTTCCTTTTTTCAATATGTATTGCGAAGGTTGAGATGCGAATATATGCATGAAGTGAAGAAAAGAGCTAATTCAGTGATGAAGGAAGACTTGTGAGTACAGAGATCTGGAATTGTGATCTTGTGTAGCAGAGAGTGTGGTTTTGGCACAGTGTGAAGGAGGTAATATATTTCATATTATTCTATTGAATAATTCTAAGATCTTTTGGACAGTGGGTTTAGAGATCTTTCTTTGAAGTTGTTTGGGTAGTGGGTCCTTCTATCTTCCATAAACTCTTAACCGGGTTAGAATCTTTTAACAGGGATTCAAAATCTCCTAACAGGGATTTATATGTAATGAATGTATTTTATAAGACTCCTAACAGGGTCCATCTTCTAACAAGGAACTTTCATATTAGTGCATCATTTTGTGGGCATCATTCCCATCGGGGTTTACTCTTTTCAAGAGGTTCCCTAGTCAACATATCTTATGTTATTGTGCAATTGTGTATGGTTATCTTTCTATGGTTGATTACTACATTAATTATATTGTTTAAAGTAGTTGAATGGTTAAATTATCAGATAACTGATTCACCCCCCCCCTCTCAGTTATCTTGGGGATCTTTACTTTCTAACAATTGGTATCAGAGCGGCAAGTCCTTGAAAGAAAAGTTTAACAACTTAAGGAGATCCATGGTGAATTTTAGGAAAGAAAGCCCTAAGTTTGATGGAGTAAATTTTGACAATTGGAAAGAAAAGATGAAGACACATCTATTGTGTTTAGGACCAAGTTATTGGTTGATTACAAAGAATGAGAAGACTATCATTGAGGAAGACAATCTAGAGGCAGGAACTAAAGATGAACTAGATCTATTCATGTGTAACATACTTGCAAGAGAAGCACTTTTGTGAACACTACCGGAGAATGAATATAGTCAGGTAAGATATTTGAAAACATCTCATGCAATTTGGAAAGCTTTACATTCTACTTTTGAAGGTGATGAACATGCAAAGAAGGCTAGATTACATAATTGGATTTGTGCATTTGAAGATATCAGAATGATGGAAGATGAATCTATTAGAAGCTATATTGGTAGGATGTCTGAGATTGTAATAGGAATAAAGTCTTGTGGAGGTGATACGATAGAGAATGAAGTGATATGGAAAATTCTGAGAACTTTGACACCAGTATTCAAGCAGACAACATAGATGATTGAACAAGTGATACCTTGTGCATCAAACTTTTCAAGAGAGACTCTTCTTGGAAGATTAGAAACAATAGAGATGAATTTGAGATTATCAGGAGAGCTACCTAGAATGGAGACAACATTTAGTGCTCTTAACATTAGACCTACAAGAAGTACTAGTGTGAATGGAGATTATGCTAGTAGTAGCAGATCTAAATCTGAGGAAGATAAGAAGATTGAAGAAGGTATTGCATTACTTGTAAAAAGAGAACCAAATGGTAAGAAAATATTTAAATATTGGACTTGTCAAGAATATGGTAATTTTGCGTCTAAATTTCCTAAAAGAGTTAAGAAGTATAGAAGCAACTTTAAACCTAGGAGATCTAAAGAATGTTATTATGCAAATGATGAAGATCTTGAAGCAAGAATTGAAAGACAATTAAGTGACAGTGATAATGATAACTTTGAGGAAATAGGATTTGTAGCAATTAAAGAAGAAAGTTCTGAATCTGATGAAAGGGAAGAAAAAGCATTAGTTTCACAAGTTGAAAAGAAATCTGATTGGATTATAGACAGTGGTTGTTCACATCATATGACTGGAGATAAAAGAAAGTTTGTTAAGTTAGATAATTATGATGGAGGAATTGTTAGGGTTGGTAATAATGCACCTTGTTTGATTAAGGGTATAGGATCTATTACTCCTAATGGAAAGACTAACACTGATGATGTTTACTTTGTTGATGGATTGAGACATAATCTACTAAGCGTTGGACAATTGGTTGATAAGGGTTATCAAGTTTGGTTTGCTGAGAAAACTTGTGTGATAAAAGATAGAGATGGAAATCTGATTGGAAAAGGATCTAGAACCAGAGGTAATGTATTTCATTTGAATCCTACTGAGATGATATGTTTGATAACTAAGATTGATGATAGTTGGTTATGGCATAAAAGGTTTTGTCATATAAACTTTGATAATATTGTCAAGGTGAGCACTACACTTGCGGTAAGAGATTTACCTAGAATTATGAAACCTACTAACATGATTTGCAAAGAATGTATGATGGAAAAGAAGAAAAGGAGTTCATTTCCCAGCAAGAAGTTCACATCAACAGAGAAGCTAGAGATTGTTCATACAGACTTGAGTGGTCCTACTAGGACTAGAGGATTCTATGGAGAAAGGTATTTTATGATTCTTGTTGATGATTTTACAAGGATGATGTGAATTCCATTTTTGAAAGAAAAATCTGAAGCATTTGATAAATTTAAGATCATAAAAAGCAAAATTGAGAATGAATCTGGAATGAAGATTAAGTGTTTAAGATCTGATAGAGGTGGTGAATTTACATTTAGAGAGTTTAATACTTTTTGTGAAATGAATGGTATTAAGAGACAACTTTCAGCCCCTAGAACACCAGAACAAAATGGTATTGCAGAAAGAAGGAACAGGTCAATAACTGAAGCAACAAGAGCTATGTTGTTTGAAAATGATTTGGCTAAGACTTTTTGGAGAGAAGCAGTGAACACATCAGTATACACTATGAACAGAGTACAAATTAGAGAAGATACAAACAAGACACCTTATGAATTATGGTTTGGACATGCACCCTCAGTTAAGTATTTTAAAATTTTTGGAAGTAAATGTTATATTAAGAGAGATGATGATATAGGAAAGTTTGATCCTAGAAGTGATGAAGGAATATTTCTTGGATATTCTTTGAAAAGAAAAGCATATAGATGTTATAACAAAAGAACTAAGACTATTTTTGAAAGTGCAAATGTAAAAGTTGATGAGAAGTTTAAAATTCAAGAAAGAATGCTTGATTATGAATCTGATGGAGAAGCACAACCTCAGTCTAACATTGAAAATGAAAAATTATTTTTTGAAACTAACAGTGATTTGCTGAATGAAAGTCATATTGAAGAAAACAGAGAAGAAAATAGAGAAGAATCTACAGTTGGAACAAGATCAGTAACTATGACACCTAACAGGTGTATTTCAAGACATGACCCTATTGAGAAAGTTATGGGAAGTTTAGACAGAGGAGTTTTGACTCGAAATAAGGTACATTTATGTTTGATTTCTCAAATTGAACCTAAGACTACTAATGAAGCTTGTGAAGATGAACATTGGATTAATGCTATGAAAGAAGAACTGGAGCAGATTGAAAAAAACAAGACATGGTAATTGGTCCCTAGACCTAAAGACAAGAATGTGATTGGAACAAAGTGGGTATTCAGAAAAAAGATGAATGAACAAGGAGAAGTGATAAGAAACAAAGCAAGATTGGTATGTAAAGGATATTCACAATGAGAAGGAATTGACTATGAAGAAACTTTTGCACCTGTGGCCAAACTTGAAGCAGTGAGAATGTCTCTAGCATATGCAGCCTATAAGAAATTCAAAGTGTATCAGATGGATGTGAAGTCAGCATTTTTGAATGGTGAATTGGAAGAAGTCTACATTGAGCAGCCTAAAGGTTTTCCTTTGACACAAGAAGGAGATATGGTATGTAAGTTAAAGAAAGCTTTATATGGATTAAAACAAGCACCTAGAACCTGGTATGCAAGATTGGATAAGTATTTATTGAAATTGGGATTTATAAAAGGAATAGAAGATAGTAACTTATAGACAAAAGAAATTGAGAATGGTTTGTTGGTTATAGTTATATTTGTTGATGATATTATCTTTGGAGGAGAAGATGAAGCTAGTGACAAATTTGCAGATGAAATGAAGACTGAATTTGAGATGAGCATGATTGGAGAAATGAAATATTTTTTGGGATTACAGATAACACAAAGCAAGGAAGGTATATTTGTAAGTCAGACTAAGTATTTGAATGACTTATTGAAAAGATTTGGAATGGAAGATTCTAAACCTGTTGGAACACCTATGGTAACTAGACATAAGTTATCTAGCAAAGATGAGATACCAACAGTTGAGCAGAAAAAATACAGATCTATGATTGGAGGATTGCAGTACTTGACACATACAAGACCTGATATAGCACATTCAGTTGGGATTGTAGCAAGATTTCAAGCAGAACCTAGAGAATCATATTATGCAGCAGTAAAGAGGATACTGACATATCTAAAAGGAACAATGGATTATGGATTATGGTATGAGAATTCTAATGATTTTACTTTATGTGCCTATACTGATGCAGATTGGGGAGGTAGCATTGATGACAAGAAAAGCACCAATGGTGGAGCCTTTTTTCTTGGAGGAAAATTGGTCTCTTGGTTAAGTAAGAAGCAAAATTGTACTTCATAAAGTACAACAGAAGCAGAATATGTTGTAGTAGCAAACAATTGTCATCAGATTATTTGGATGAAGCAGATGTTGAAGGATATTGGAATAAAGTTTGATGAGCTTGTTGTTATACATTGTTATAACACCAGTACAGTGAGTATGTCAAAAAATCATGTTTTACATTCTAAGACTAAACATATTGAGATCAAGTATCATGTTGTAAGAGAGAAAGTTGCAGAAAAAGAAGTAAGATTGGAGTACATAAGCACAAAGGAACAAATAGCAGATATATTTACAAAACCTTTACCTAAGGATACATTTGTGTATCTAAGAGGTATGATTGGGGTTATGTCCCAACCTATTTTTGAGAATTGATGTAGATGCTTGCATCCGTCCAGTGGTATATGAGCCCTATCTTTCTTCTGGATTGGATGTTGGAACTTCCTCTATGGGGGACTTTATGAGATGAGTCATGAGGACTCTTGTTATTGTATTTTTTTGAAAAGTGTCTTTTGACATTAAGTTGCTGTTGACTTAGTGATGGAATTTCTATCATTGATGTCAATGGGGGAGAGATATACATGAAAAACATTGTGGATTGTATGAGAGAGCTAAATAGGAAAATGAAGCAAGATTTAATTTGATATTTTGCAGTGATGTTGCAGTATTGGATTTTTGGAACATTGGATGTTTTTCATCTATGTTCCCATCAATGCCAATGGGGGAGATTTTTAGGAATGAATGCAAATTATTTTGGTAGTCATTCTATAGCAGTTGTTGTAGCATTCATGACTTGGATTATCATTGATGTCAACACTGTGATATTCTAGATATCAGTAGGAAAGCAGGTACAATTTTATTTTGCGCACATGTTGTATTGAAAATTGGATTTTGTGTAGTTGATGGTATTTTCTTTGGTGTTTTATTAACCTATGATTAACAATGCAAAAATAAATTCATTCATTCATGAGAGTTATGAGCATTTTGGTGAAAGCAGTGTTTAGACAGTGTTTTTGTGAAGCAATTTTTGAAAATTGGAGGATATCTCTTAGCTGGGATGGAATTTGATTTTGCACAGTTAAAGGGATGTTGGAGACTCATTAATGATGATGTGGTTCATAGCACAAACTTTAAAGATATTTTTGGAGAAAGTTACAGTAATGGAAGCCGATAGTTTTATGTGAATTTTGTGTGTAGCGTGTAGAAATTATTATTTTGTAATTAAGGACCAACTCATTTGTAATTATTTGAGTTTGGTATATAAGAAGGAATGTTTTCCTTGTTGCAATATGTATTGTGAAGGTTGATATGTGAATATATGCATGAAGTGAAGAAAAGAGCTAATTCAGTGATGAAGGAAGACTTGTGAGTACAGAGATCTGGAATTGTGATCTTGTGTAGCAGAGAGTGCGGTTTTGGCACAGTGTGAAGGAGGTAATATATTTCATATTATTCTATTGAATAATTCTAAGATCTTTTGGACAGTGGGTTCAGAGATCTTGCCTTGAAGCTATTTGGGCAGTGGGTCCTTCTGTCTTCCATAAACTCTTAACCGGGTTAGAATCTTTTAACAGGGATTCAAAATCTCCTAATAGGGATTTATATGTACTGAATGTATTTCATAAGACTCCTAACAGGGTCCATCCTCTAACAAGGAACTTTCATATTAGTGCATCATTTTGTGGGCATCATTCCCACTAGGGTTTACTCTTTTCAAGAGGTTCCCTAGTCAACATATCTTGTGTTATTGTGCAATTGTGTATGGTTATCTTTCTATGGTTGATTACTACATTAATTATATTTTTTAAAGTAGTTGAATGGTTAAATTATCAGATAACTGATTCACTCCCCCCCCCTCTCAGTTATCTTGGGGATCTTTACTTTCTAACAAGAAGACAAATGATTGATAAGCTACAAGAGAAGGAATCTGAGATACTGAGACTCACTGATCATCACTTTGAAATATCCAATCAAATGGTTGTCATAAGTTAGGAAGTTAACCAAATAAATAGTGAGATTACAAGGAAACTAGAAGACATCGATGAATTAAGAGAGGAAAATAAAAGATTGAAGAATGAGGTAAAAATGCAACAACACAATGAGATGATCAAGAAAGGTGAAGGAAGTACTAAAAGAATGGATGAATTTATGATTAGTCAGAAAATACTTGATAGCACAGCTGGTTTAGGCTACACTGAGTAGGGAGAATCATCAAGACAAGCTAAACAGAAGAATACCTACACTAATCAAAGGTCAAAGAAGCTACAATGTTATCATTATGGAAAACCAAGCCACACATCAAATGTTTGCAGGAGTAAAGAAAAAGGTATTCCTAAATCCACTCCTAAGTTAAATGGTTATTGCTATAACTACAACAAGTATGAACATTAGGCACATGAGTTCAAATCAAAGTTGAAAAGGACACCTAAGAAACCTTACATAGAGAAACATTATCACACTTAAAAAATCCATGGACACATGCCAGAAGAATGTAGAACAAAGATGAAGCAAGTCTGGACACTGAAATATTATAACAAAACATATCAAACCAGAAGGAAAGGTAATACATATACTTGGGATTACAACACATGGGTTAATTGCTCAACATGTGGTAGGTATGGACATATAGTAGAAAATTTCATGAGAAAGAACTGGAGAGGAATATCTCATAATTGGAAAAATATTGGTATGGCATGTTTACATTGTCACAAGGTCGATCACCTAGAAGTAAGGGTTGCAAAGACCGAGCACTAGAGACACATATAAATACAAATGGTAATACAATTGAAGAAATCACATAAGGAATCAGATGTGCAGAAAAGAATCAAATGAAAATGTTGGATCAAGCACTGCAGTTGGTGACACCTCATCCATTGGGTTAGGTCATATCACCACCTCCACCTAATCAGTAAAGGTATGTATGGAACTGAATTTAAAATTGGTTATATTTTACAAATAGTTCCTTATGTCTAGTGAATGCACACCAAATCAGCATGAAATAAGATGCACTATGGGATTAAATGTTTAGAACTTAAACTGTGTACAGTCGGTAAAAGCATGACCGAATAAATGTCTATTAGTCGGTGAACATTGGTAAGGTTAACCGAGTCATGGTATCAACCGAGTAATATCTAAATGTTAACCGATCTTAAGATCTTTTAAAGAGTAACCAAGCACAACTATGTTTACCAAGTTGTGGTAGGTAAAGAATTAAATGAAAAAATTTGAGCGGGAAATGAATTTTTGGGTATAAATACACAAAGGACTTAGTCATTTTTCACACAGTGGTTATGAAGAACCAGAGTGATTTCAAGAAGATTTGAGTGAAGAGATTTTAGAGCACTTTAGCAGAGATTTGAAGTATTTTTGAGCAAGTTATTCACGATCAAAAGTAAGTTTCACATCCACCCAGTTATTTTACAACATATTTGTGAAGCCCTAGATATCAAAAACAATAGAATCCTCATCCAAGGTTATGAAATCTAAGTCTGGGAATAATAAGAAGGTCACTTTGATAAAGTCTACAACTTGTGATGAGCTGAAGTACAAGTGGCACCCTGAGATTGCATCTCAAATTTACCAAATTAATCAGCACATTTTCAAGTATTCTGCCTAGGGTTTTGTTGGTTCAAGATATCCATTAGTATATCCACTACAAAATTAGTGAATTAGGAGATTTTGAGTTTCAATCCACCTTCCAGGAGATGAGTTTTGATGGAAAGCTCAAGGATGAGCATAAAAACATGGAGGTGAAGGGTTTAATGAATGCCATGTATTTTCTGAGAGAGTTTAAGACTAAATGGATTAGGGTTTTATTGAGCCAAGTGCATGAAGGAAAGTTATGGCTGGATGAAATGGTAAAAATAACAAGGGACATTATACATGCAGTCACTGGTTACCCTATTACTAACAAAGTAAAATCTATAAGGAGTGCACCGAGAACCGAGATTGAGAAGTCAGTCAGAGTAGAATGGGACAACAGAGGTATGAGATTCAATATAATTGTTGATTCTAATACAAGGTTCAATGCTTATGCAGTCAGTTATAAGATATTTTAATCAAGTAGGCTGAATAGTGTACCTTGTGGAGCGGTAGAAATCACCTACAAGATTGTCGAGAAAGGCTTTCAATTTGACCTAGCCAAGAACCTACTAAAATAGTTAAATGAGAATATGGGAACCATTAGGTTGGCAAAGAAAAATACCTGTAAGTTTGGTTCCCTACTGATTTGTATATTTTTTATGTACAAAAATTTGTTCCCTCAGTCGGTAATGTTGACTAGGATGTCAACCGACCTATCATAATGCAAATCAATGATTTTATTCAAAGTTTGGGTTAGAATTTTGTTAGTATCATGGATTTTTATTTTGAGCAATTTAAGGAGAGAATCCATCAAAGGAGAAGAATACCAAGTCAGCAATAGAAAAACATAAGGATGATAATTTCTTCCTAGTGGACACATATTCCACTCTAATCAAGGTTGTTGAACCTAGGACTGCTTGGTTACCCCCTATAGACTACAAAATAGATATTGATTGAGCTTCCAAGTCAATAGAGGCATTATTGGACGAGCCCAAAGATCCATAGGAAACTAGGTTTGGTGCATATGAAGAGGCCAAATTAATAATTAAGATGGATCTAGTCGAAGTTAAGGTAAGTAAGAAATCCAAGAAGATGATGGACACATTGGTAAAATAGTTTGGTGATGATGAAGAAGAAGCAACATCATAGGCTAATTCAGTTGAAGAGGCAACTGAGGAATAGTTATTAATTGGGAACAATGAACATGATGAGGAGGAGACTGAGTCCGACAAGGACATACAAATTACACCAGTCAAGGCCATAGAAAAGAGAAAACAAGCAGAAGCACCTACAAAAGCAAGGACAAGGTCCTCTACAATTGCTTCTCCACCCCTGAAGAAAGGAGTAGTAAAAATTTCAAGGCCAACTCCCACCAAGATATATCAAAAGAAAAAGAGAGGTTCCTAAGTCACCTTCGAGTTACCTAAAAAGAGGAGGAAATTAATAAGAGCTAAAGATGATGTTGATGAAGATGATGAAGAAGAGGATCTAGATAAATTTAATGTTTTTGTGAATAGAGGTCATTTGATGAATGAATTAGTTGAAACTATAAAGGAAATGGGTGGACTAGGTAACCCCAAATTAAGTCGATATGTACATATGACTATCGAGGATCATGAAAATATTGAAGATGATGCAGGAGCATCCTAGGTTACCTTTCTATCCTGCTCATTTTGTTCATTCTACCAGTAAGTGTCGAGTTGCAGTCATTTCCAAGTTGTAGTCTTTGCCGAGTGTTCCTATGTGCCAAGTTGTTCATTGTTGACTGAGCATTCCTTCCTGTGCTGAGTGAACCCATTATTTACTAGTGCTTGATTCCTCTTTGACCGAGTTTGTCTATGTTTGGTTTCCATTTGGGTTTGACCCTTGTATTTAATTTGGGTCATGAATTTAATGTTTGGATCTTATCTTGGGATGTGTGCCTAACCATTTTGTGGTCGGCCTTCTTTGTTGTAGTGATCTAGAATCTTTTGTATGCCTTTTTGGCAAGTATAAATAAGGATGTCCAAGTTTAGTGAAGAAGTGGGACTTAGAGATAGAAAATAAGTGATTGATAGATCTTTATTGGCCGTAACCTAGAAGGCCTCATGGTTGGACATGTATGTTGTAATTGGATGAATAAATAAAATACATGTTGTTCCTTCTCTCCTAGGTGTTTTTCTTTGTGTTGTTGTTTCCACCGTGTATTACTCTACAAGGTGGATGGATCATTAGGTGATCCTTTGGCCCTCCCTTTCCACGTACCTCCTTACTTCAGGTTTCCTCTGTGTATTACTCTGCAAGGTGGATGGATAATTAGGTGAGCCTTTGTCCCTAACTTTCTACATACCTCCTTGCTTTAGGTGGTATCAGAGCTTAAGTTTCATCCTTGAGAAGATTGGATCATGTAGAACCCTCAATTGGATTTGGTTGTAGGGTGGCAGATGTGTAGATTTGACCTATAACTTGCAGAGGGTTACAATCTTGAAGGAACCTATTCATCAAGATGGTTCAAGGTAGAGGAAATGTTGATGATTCCATAATGGACATGTTGAGACAAATTGTAACCAGATTATATGTTGTGGATACAACCCAAAGAAGAGGAGTGTATCTTGATGATGTGAGTGATGATGAAGAAAAGGCACCAAACCCTAATCCAGAACCTGAGCAAGATCAAGATGAGGAAATATTGTTGAGAGTATTGTCTAGGGCACACTCAAAGCCCAATGTTGAAGTTATTCCTTATGATGGAAACTTGGATACAAATGTTGTGTTGGATTGGATCTTTGATATGGAGAAGTTCTTTGAGTTTGAAAGAACTCTTGAGAATAGGAAGGTGAAAATTGCAGTTACTATATTGAAAGGTTATGCCTCACTGTGGTGGGAGCATTTGCAAACTTATAGAAAGAGAAGAGGAAAGGAAAGTATTAGAACCTAGTTGAAAATGGTGAACAAGGTGAAGAAGAAGTTCCTCACTGTTGATTACCAAGTTATTCCATTGAGGAAGATGCAAAACTTGAGAGAAAGAGATATGTTTGTGAAGGAATACATTGAGGAATTCTATAGATTAGACATTAGATCTGGATATGTGGATGATGAGGTTGAGAAAGTTGCAAGGTACCTGAATGGATTGATATCTAGAATTCAAGATGAAATAAGCTTTGTGAAATTGGATAGTGTGGAAGAAGCATATCAATATGCCTTGAAAGATAAGGAAATCTTGACAAAGAAGCATGAACAAAGACAAAGTGGTAGAGGTGGTAGAATCTAGAGAGGAAGAGGTAGATCCTATGGTGAAGGTGTCAAATCTGACAATTCTATGCCAGATAAAGGTAAATTTGAGTGGAAAAGTGAAGATAAAGACAAGACCGAGCGAAAAGGTGGTAGCTCTTACCAAGGTGGTACTGGTTCATACTGAGGAAAAGGTAATTATTATTCTAGAGGTGGTTTTAGTGGTAATTGTTTCAGATGTGGTAAAGAAGGGCATATATCCTTTGAGTATAGATATTCTAATGGAAATGAACAAAGTCATAAGAATGTTGTCATACAAGATAATTTGGAGGATTCATCAAGTAGACCTAAGGATGGAGATAATATGATGATAGGGAGAACCTTGTGTAATAAAAGAGTTGATGAAGAACCTATCCTAAGGAGAAGTCTTTTCAAAACCAAATTTAAGATGATAGGAAAATGTTGCAAAGTGATTGTTGACAGTGGTAGTTCAATGAATTTGGCCTCTGAGGAGATTGTTACAAAGTTGAAATTGCAGAGATTGAGACACCCTAAACCCTATCATGTTTCATGGATCAAGGATGAGCATAAATTATTGGTAAGTGAGCAATGTATTATAAAATTCAATATTGGAAGTTACTTTGATGAAGTTCTGTGTGATATTATTCCTATGGATTGTTGTCATATTATTTTGGGTAGACCTTGGGAGTATGATCTATAGATACAATGTGCATGATGGTAGATTGAATCAATATACTCTTTGGGTGAACAAGAGAAAGAAAACATTGTTACCTTTGATTGAGGTTCCAGATGAGATAAATTGTACTACTATGAAAATTTGCATGGTTAATGGAAAGAAATTTGAAAAGGATATGAAGAAGAATCTATTGGAAATATTCAAGACTATCTAGGTTACTGAGAGGGGAGGGGTGAATCAGTAACTTCAAAACTTTCAACAGATTTAGATCTTAATAATATTAGATTGATAATCTGACTGCATGCATGGGTAATAGAAAGAATAAAACATTCATAACACTTTGAACATAGAGATTTGGTGACCCAGAAACCTTCCAAGTAGAAAGTAAAACTAGGGTGGGGATGATACCCACAAAACTTCAATACTGCAGTATAAAGTTTGTCAGTTAAGGCTTACAATGATCACTTCTGATGATCTTCCCTATTAGGAGCAATAAGGACTACTAGGTCCACCTTGTTAGAGGATTTACAAACATACAATGAAGTATGCACTCGGTTAAGAGATTTTACAAAGACTGTTAAGTCTACCCGGTTAAAGGATTTCAAGCTGATTCACCTGTTAGGATGAAATAGTAGACCTCTTACTTGCAACTGTACTTGCTGATTGAGATTCTCTGATGTACTGATCACCTTCTATGATGGATATGTTGGCATTAAGCAAAATTGCCACTAGTGACAACACTTATTTGCATTAACAGTGCAAACCGAGCAAACAGTGCAAACCGAGCAAACAGTGCAAACTGAGCAAACAGTGCAAACCGAGCAAACAGTGCAAACCGAGCAAATAGTGCAAACCGAGCAAACAGTGCAAACCGAGTAGACAGTGCAAACCGAGCAGACAGTGCAAACCGAGGAAGTTAGTACAAACCGAACAGGACAATGTAAACCGAGTAACATCATGTCTACCGAGTCACCAGTATTTACCGAGTTCAAAACCTACCGAGTGATCAGTATGAACTGTGCCTTCACTTCTATCGAGTGCATGACGATGCCGAGTAATGCAGTGGACGCCGAGTATCAGAAAGTCACCAAGTCAGTTTGCAGGAACCGAGTAATCATACTTGGGCCGACTTAGTAGCACTTATGTTTATTTGTCAAGCCGACTGTGTAATTGTAATTGTAATTAATTGTTTAAGACTTGTATATAAACAATGTTGTAAAAATGTAAAGATGTATGTATGAAGAATATATGTGAAAAAGAAAGGCAGAGATAAGCGAATTACAGAAGGATTCAGAAGTATAAGGAATAGCAAAGACAAATTCATCACAGAAGGTGATCAGTACATCAGCGAATCTCAATCAGCAATCCAGTTGCAAAGCCAGAGATCTACTGTTTCATTCTAACAGGTGAATCAGTACTAAATCCTTTAACAGGGTAGACTTAACAGTCTTTTGTAAAATCTCTTTACCGAGTGCATACTTCATTGTATGTTTGTAAATCCTTTAACAGGGTGGATTTAGCAATCCTTATTGCTCCTAACAGGGCAGATCATCAGAAGTGATCAAATTGTAAGCCTTAACCGGCCAACTTTATTCTGCAGTATTAAAGCTTTGTGGGTTTCATCCCCACCCCAGTTTTACTTTCTTTTGGAAGGTTTCTGGGTAACCAAATCTATGTGTCATTATTGTGAATGCTTTTAAGTTTCATGCTTTCTGTATGCAAAAGGTTAAAAGTGAATTACATGTTAATACATCTGTAATTGAAAGAAAATTTGGAGTTACTGATTCACCCCTCCCCTCTCAGTAACTCGGTTAATTCCTGAATATTTCCAACAATTGGTATCAGAGCAGCATTGGTTCTCAAGATAAAGCTTAACTATCTTGAGCAAAGATCTAGGACAATGGAGGTATTCAAACTGAACAAGGTGATTGAAAATGAAAAGCTAGATCTGGAAATGGCCATAGCTAAACTCAAAGAAGCAAAAGAACATCTTTCCCAATCCCTAAGAAGAAGGAAGGAACTTGCAAATCAGATGAATGATCAGAATTACATTGAAGAAAAGATTGAAGATCTTTTTCCCTCAAATAACTCAGATGAAGCAAACAATGCTGTCAAAGAACTCCTAGAAAAGAATGGGTCTCTGCAGGAAGAAGTGAGAAAGTTGAAAAGAGAACAAGAGCTACACTCTACAAGATTCTGTGAGATCTTGGAACAAAGAAATAAGTTGAAAGATGAATTAGATGGAAGAAACATTGAAGTACAAAATAAAACCCTTCAGCTAGAAAACCTAATTGATCAGATCTCTCATACAAATGAGGAAATTCTGAATCTAAGATCAGAAATAGAAAGCACAAGAGAAGAACTAAGATCTGAAAGGGAAATCAATCTAAGATTGGTGGATGACCTAAACGCTGAAAAACAAATCAATGAAGGAATGCTGAAAAGCCAAGAAGACTTGAATCAGCTGTATGAGCGAAATCTTCATAGGCAAAAAGGAAAAGCAGGATTTGGATACAAAGGAGAAGGCGAATCTTCTAAGCAAGGTACTCAAAGAAATCAAAAACCTACTTGTAATCATTGTGGTAAAATAGGACATACTTCAAATAAATGTTGGAATAATGAAAAAAATAGAATTCAATGGAAAATGTTACAACTGCAATCAACCTGGTCACAAAGCAAATGAATGCAGGGAAAAACCTAGATTCAGAGGTAATTGTCACAAGTGCAACAAACAAGGTCACAAGGCATCCGAGTGCAGATCCAAGACATTTAATCCAGCAGAACAAATTATGAAAGCAATGTTTGGATGGGACTACAACACCTGGTGTAGATGTCATTACTGTGGAGAATATGGACACATTGGCATGAATTGCATAAAACATCATCTAAGGAAAAGAGATACTACCGTAAGATGCTTCAAATGCACTAAACTCGGTCACATAGCCAGAAACTGCATGAATGCTAGTGAAGTTGAAGATGAAAAGAAGAATGAAGCAACTAAGGTCAGGAAACAGGTGAGACAAAAATGGATTCCTAAAGCTACCGAGCAATCCACTCCAAGTAATGGAATGGATGGCTCTACCGACTCAAACTAAATTTCCAAGAAAGCACTGGAAATGTATTCTCATAGACCAATCTCAAGCAGTTCCAGAACCGAATTAAAAGGAAAGATCTAAATCAGCATGCAAGATGCAGTAAGATCACAAGGGAGGTCGGTATCAGTCTTTACCGAGCAAGGTCGGTATCAGTCTTCACCGAGTTGCAAAGTCTTTACCGAGAAATTAATTCTTAGTGGGTGACAGTCTGTCAGAATTCATACCCTAATTTGAAATGAGCATTAATGACAGAGTTGTAAACAAAAAGCAAGTAATCGAACTCATTCTTCACCGCGAACCTTTAGCACTTTGAGAGCAGATAATTTCAAGAGCAACCCGGTGATTCAATACTTTTGCGAGAGGAATTTTCTATGAGCTACCATGGCATCATCCAGCACTTCAGTAAAGAAAGGATCTGATATGTTAGTCCAAGGAGAATGGAAAGCACCAGATTTCAAGATCGTGCCCGCAATTACAGTAGCCCTAGATCTGAACGGAGCTCAATCTCAGATTCCTCCTAAGGTACTGCTTATTAACGACATCCGCAATCATTTTAACTATTCTATTCATGAAATGGGGAACCTAGAACTAGATATTGTGCGTGAAGAACTATGTGTGGATGGTATTCTGAAACCCGAGCACAAACATCTAGAAGATAAAGGTTTAGTTCACATTGCACATCTACCTCGAAACTTTCGAGATAAATGGGTTAGGTACATTCTCAGCCGAGTACATGATGGCAAGATTTGGCTTGAGCAACCTATTGAGATTACAAAGAAGATGATTCATCAAGTCACCGGTCTTCCCATGCTGAACAAAGCTAAAACTACCAAAACCCTAGGTCGGACGGAACTAGAGAAGAAAACCCTAGCCGAGTGGGACAGTAGAGGCATGAAAGTTAGTAGCATTACTGATGCTGAACTGAAGTTTTGTACACACATCATTGCCCATAAGATTTACAGTTCTAGTCGACAGAACAGTGTCTCCTATGAAGCTATTGACCTAGCATACAAAGTGGTCAAGAACAACTTAACATTTGACCTAGCAGACTTATTGTTAAAACAGTTTAACAAAAATATGGAAAGCATTAAAACTTCCAAGAACAATCCATGTAAGTTTGGATCCTTGTTGGTCTGTTTATTCTTCTATGTTCTGAAATTCTTCCCTTCTAAAGGAAAAGTTGTATGGAGAAAAGATGTGCCAGTCCTCTATGAAATAAATGAATACATCTTAGAAATGGGTGAGAATTTTGAAAGCATCATGGATAACTATTTTGAGTCTTTCAAAGAGAAAATGAATGACAGATTCTGGATTCCACAGAAGTTGGTGGAAGATTACAAAGACGACATTTGTTTTATGGTGGACTGTGATAATGTATATATTCAAGCAGTTAAACCAAGGACTGTATATGTAAAACCTCTTCCTTATGAGGTAAATATTGATGAAACCAAGGATATCATTGAAGCTCTTCTTAATCAGCCTGTCAATCCCAAAGCTCCATATTTTGGAACATATGATGAAGCTAAGGTGAGAATTGAACTAAGCATAAAGCTTCCACAGGTGGTAAACAAAGGAAAGAAGAGGATAGCCAAAATGCAAATGATAACCGAGGACAAAGAAGAAAAAGATGAAGAAGAAGAGGAAAAGGATGAGAAAACAGAGGAACCAGAACCAGCAAAGAAGAAAGGAAAGGTATTTATTACTAAGGCACCCAAGCCTCCTACTGCTGTATTTACAAGAAGAAATACAAGAGGCAAGGCAGACAAGGCAGAAAAGGCAGATAAAGACATAATATTCAAAAGGCCTCCTTTAAACCTTCAAGAAAAGCTCAAACTCTTTAGAGACGGATCAGGATCTGGAGTAAGTAACATAAAATCCTTAAGATATGAAACCAGATCGGAAACAGAACAGAAGGAAATAGAAGATGCTGTTATTGAGAAGATGGGACAGTGGAAATACTCTCCTGAAGAAATAGCCCCACAGGTTCCAGCAGTTCTATTGAATCCAATAAAAATGAGATGGAGCAATGCAAAGCAAACTGTGATAGATATATTTGATCAAAACTTGAGATAGTTGATGCCGAGCTTGAAAAATGATGAAGTAAAGAAGGCATTAAAAGAAAATGAAAATAAGATGACATTGAAGTTCAATACTTGTTTGATTTTGATCAACAATATTGAATCAGTTGTGAAGGCTGCAAATGCTACATGGAAGAACATATACCACCTTCACCAACCGAGTATTGAAACAGTCATAATAAAAGATATTGAAGATGACAGTGATGAACAAGAAGAAGACACTGAGGTAGATGATACTGTGAGGATAGTAGCAGAAGTCATTGCATCCCTTCCTACCTCTCCAGTGAAAGTTTCTACATCCAGCCCAGAGACACCTTCAAGCATGGTTGTGACAACTTCCACATTTGTCCAATCATCCCTAGCAACATCAGAAGTAGCTACCATTTCTTCTACCGAGCTGCAGTCTCCTGCACCATCAAGTTTTCCAGCAGTAAGTTTTCCAATTTTTGAATCTTCAAGTGTAAATATTTTAAGTTCTCCAGTAGAAAGTATGCCAGTATTTATAGCCAGCCCTACTTTATCTACTGTCACTACTACCAAAGCATTAAGTACAGATAAGCCTAAGGCTCTACCGAGTATAAAATTTTTGGGTAAGAATGTAGTAGAGGATATAGACCTAGATGAAGAGATAGAAATTCCTACATTAGATTTTGCAAATCTTTCAGCGGACCAAATGCAAAATATAGGTGAGATCCTCCAAAGGAAAGAAAAACAAAAGAAACTTAAAGAGGAGAGAGACAAGGAGTATCAAATCATCAAGGATGCTAAGGACATTTTGTCTGATGCATTAGGCATTAAAGTAGACTCCTCCCAGCATGTTTTGTTACAATTAGCAGAAGCAGTTGAGAGATACAATGAGGATTCATCCGGGACAGAAAATTTAGTTGAAAGAGCCGAGAAGAAATTCAACAATAAAGTGCTTGAGCACATTGCTCAACACATAGCTATTAACCAAGTAGAATTGTCTTCAGTTTTGTCTAACACTGAATCTATCTATTCGAATGCTACCTCTCTTTTGGCCAGACTGTGCAACATTGCCGAGTTCACAAAGGATATTAAGGATAAAATGAATAAAATGGATGAGGATATGAAGATTAGCATACAGAAGCTGCAACTTGAACCAAGTTCAAGCTCTGCTCATCACATGAAAATCTCACACCTGTCAAATATGCAGTCTGATCTACTGAAAGAAGACACAAGGATCCGGTCCACACTGCTAGACATCCAACACATGATCCTTCCCATCATGAATACAATGTTTAAGCACATTGAACATTCCAAAACATTGATTCATGACAATCAGTTCTCTATAGCAGATCACATGATTGAACTCTCTGCAGAAGTCCAAATTGCTATACAAACATGTAAAATTCTGCAAGAAAGTTGGGACAGAACCCTGGCACTAATAATGAAGGTACATTCTAATTTTCTATCAAATTTTGGATTCTCTCTGTAAATAACTTGTTTATGCACCTTTGGCATTATCGTCAAAAAGGGGGAGATATGTATAGAAGGAGAGATAGATATGTATAGAAGAAGATTTGTATAGAAACAATTAGCACATTGAAAGGGGGAGACAATGTATAAAGCCCTATAACAAAGACAAATTTTGAAAAATCAAAATAAGACTCAGCATGATTCGTGTATATAAGTTTTGGCCAATAAGTGTTTTTGTCACTAATGCCAAAGGGGGAGATTGTTGGCATTAAGCAAAATTGCCACTAGTGACAACACTTATTTGTGTTAACAGTGCAAACCGAGCAAACAGTGCAAACCGAGAAAACAGTGCAAACCGAGGAAACAGTGCAAACCGAGCAAACAGTGCAAACCGAGAAAACAGTGCAAACCGAGCAGACAGTGCAAACCGAGGAAGTTAGTACAAACCGAACAGGACAATGTAAACCGAGTAACATCATGTCTACTAAGTCACCAGTATTTACCGAGTTCAAAACCTACCGAGTGATCAGTATGAACTGTGCCTTCACTTCTACCGAGTGCATGATGATGCCGAGTAATGCAGTAGACGCCGAGTATCAGAAAGTCACCGAGTCAGTTTGCAGGAACCGAGTAATCATACTTGGGCTGACTTAGTAGCACTTATGTTTATTTGTCAAGCCGACTGTGTAATTGTAATTGTAATTAATTTTTTAAGACTTGTATATAAACAATGTTGTAAAAATGTAAAGATGTATGTATGAAGAATATATGTGAAAAAGAAAGGCAGAGATAAGCGAATTACAGAAGGCTTCAGAAGTATAAGGAACAGCAAAGACAAATTCATCACAGAAGGTGATCAGTACATCAGCGAATCTCAATCAGCAATCCAGTTGCAAAGCCAGAGATCTACTGTTTCATTCTAACAGGTGAATCAGTACTAAATCCTTTAACAGGGTAGACTTAACAGTCTTTTGTAAAATCTCTTTACTGAGTGCATACTTCATTGTATGTTTGTAAATCCTTTAATAGGGTGGATTTAGCAATCCTTATTGCTCCTAACAGGGCAGATCATCAGAAGTGATCAAATTGTAAGCCTTAACCGGCCAACTTTATTCTGCGGTATTAAAGCTTTGTGGGTTTCATCCCCACCCCAGTTTTACTTTCTTTTGGAAGGTTTCTGGGTAACCAAATCTATGTGTCATTATTGTGAATGCTTTTAAGTTTCATGCTTTCTGTATGCAAAAGGTTAAAAGTGAATTACATGTTAATACATCTGTAATTGAAAGAAAATTTGGAGTTACTGATTCACCCCTCCCCTCTCAGTAACTCGGTTAATTCCTGAATATTTCCAACAGGATAGATCTTTGTTGCTTCTTATACTATTGTAGCCCTTTGTAATTCGCTTATCTCTGCCTTTCTCTCTTTTTCATCCTTCAATATTTTTCTTCACTCTTGGATATGATATAAAACATTGTTTATATATCAATCTAAAACAATTACAACATAATTACAAAGTCGGCTCTTAAACAAGCTAACACAAATATTACTGAGTTGGCCCAAATATAGTGACTCAGTTACTGCAAACTGACTCGGTGACTTTCTGATACTCGGCATCCACTATGTTACTCGGCATCGTCATGCACTCGGTAGAAGTGGAGGCATGGTCCATACTAACCACTCGGTTGTAGTTTTGAACATGGTATATACTGGAGACTCGGTAGATATAGTGTCACTCGGTAAACACTATCTTGCTTGGTAAGCACTGTCCTGCTCAGTAAGCATTGTTCTGCTTGGTAAGCATTGTCTTGCTCGGTAAGCACTGTTTTGCTCAGTAAGCACTATTCTGCTCGGTAAGCACTGTTCTGCTCGGTAAGCACGCAGAGTCTAAATAAGTGTTGTCACTAATGACAATCATACTTAATGCCAATAGAATCAAGTTTTTTTTGCTATAATTCCTAAGAGACTGAGTTGTGGTAGTAAATACCGAGTGAAAGAAAATAGCGATGACCGAATGCCAGGAGATATTGAAAACTTTCTATATGAATACAAGGAGATTGTTGCAGAGGATATTCCTAACAATTTACTACCAGTAAGAAGTATAAGTCATTGTATGTATCTGATTCCTAGAGCAATTTTACTAAAGAAAGCACCATATAGATTGACACCTACCAAGAATGAAGAACTTAGCAGATAAGTGCAAGAGTTGTTATAGAAAGGTTTGATCAGAGAAAGCTTGAGTCCATGTGTTGTACCTTCTATGTTAGCACCTAATAATAATGGAGAATGGATAATGTGTACTGATTCCAGAGCTATCAACAAGATAATAGTGAAGTATAGGTTTCCTATGCAGAGGATGGAAGACATAATGGATTATTTGAGTGGAGAAAAGTATTTTACCAAGATTGATTTGAAGAGTGGGTATCATCATATCAGAATCAGAGAAGGTGGTGAATGGAAGACTACTTTCAAGACAAAAGATGGTTTGTATGAGTGGTTGGTTATGCCTTTTGGTTTGACTAATGCACCTAGTACTTTGATGATGTTGATGAATGAGGTTCTCAAAATATTTTTGGGTAAGTTTGTGATTGTTTATTTGGATGATATTGTGATATTCAGTAGAACTAAGGAAGAACACCTTGAGCATATTATACAAGTGTTACAGAGATTGAAAGATGAGAATTTGATGATTAATTTGAAAAAGTGTTCCTTTATGCAAGAAGAGATTGTGTATCTAGGATTTAAGATTTCAGTTGATGGTTTGAAAATGGATCCTGAGAAGGTTAAAGAAATTTTGGAGTGGCCTACACTTGAGAATGTGGGCTAGGTAAGATCATTTCATGGTTTGGCTAGTTTTTATAGAGAGTTTATTAAGAATTTCAGTTCTATTTTTAATGCTATGGCTGAGACTATGAGAGGAGATAAAAAGGAATTTAAGTGGACACGCAGAGCTGATAAGAGTTTTGAGACTTTGAAACAAAAAAAATTTGAGTTACATATGTTAGCTTTACCTAATTTGAATAAGGTATTCCAAGTTGAGTGTGATGCAAGTGGTAGCACAATAGGAGTTGCGTTGAGTGAAGAGAATAAACATGTTGCTTTCTTTAGTGAGAAGTTGAATGATGCTAAAAGAAAATATTCTATGTATGATCAAGAATTTTATGCTATTGTTCAAGCCTTGAAAAAGTGGAGACATTATTTGTTACTGAGTAAGTTTGTATTGTATACTGATCATAAAGCTACAACCAAATTAGTGTACTTGTTGATTCCTAATAGTTTCTACAAGAAAATCCCTTAACTGGGTAGACTTTAACATGTCTAATTTGTAAATAATTTAACCAGGTAACTCTTTAATTAGGGTTTGAAATCCCTTAACAGGGTTACTCATAACATCTAGTAAAACTCCTAATAGGGTTAGAGGAAATCCCCTTAATCAGGTGGCTCCTAACTATGCATCATTGTAAGCTCCTAAAATGGCTAGGCATTTAACAGGGTGTACTTAAGAAGAGTGCAGATTATTAGTGGGTGTTAATTCCCATTGTGGTTTTTTACATGCAATCAGTGTTTCCATGATAAAAATACTGGTGTCAATTTGTTGCATGTTTTGGATGGTTGATTAGTTACTTTGTTTATTACATGCATAAAGTTTAAGCTAATGAATGTGGTTAATTTTATTGAATGAATTGTAGAAAGTTTCAAATCTAAAAGATTGTTGATTGACCCCCTCTCATTAATCATGTACCTTACAGTATTAACAATTGGTATCAGATCCTTGGTCCTCTTTGTGGTAATCTTAAAATCTTGGGGAAAATATTCAATGATGAATGAAGAATGTCCTAAGTTCAAAAGAGATAACTACATAATATGAAGCGACCAGATGAAGATCTATCTATAAGGTATGTGGCCACAATTCTAGAATCATATTGTGATCAAATATGTTGTTCCTATTGAAACTCTTACTAAAGATCAATTGAAGGAGAAAAAGAAGAATATGAAAGCATTAGAGGCTATAGTAATTACTCTATTTGACACTAAATTTATTGATATACATGGTTTAAATATTTCTCATGAGGTTTGGGAAAATCTTAAACTAATATATGGTGGAGACAAGCATGTGAAAAAAGCTAGGGTAGATAGTTTAAAAGGAAAATATGATGACATGAAAATGGTTGAAGGAGAAAACATTTCTCGATATGGTCAAAGGATAAAAGAAGTTGTACATGCTATCAAGAGTGTTGGTGGTACCGTTGAAGAAGATGTGGTAAGTAAAATGTTGAGGACTTTTCTACTTTATTATGCCTTTAGGGTTTCTTCCATTCATGATTTGAGAACAATAGATAATGTCTCTATTGATGGTTTGATTGGTAAGCTTCCTTCTTTTGAATTGAGCAACTTTGATAATAGTATTCCTAGATTTGAAGAATCTTTTAAGGCCTCTTTTTCTATGGGTTTAGAGAATAAGGGTAAAGAGATAAGTCATGAATAAGCTAGTATGTCAAGTTATTCCATGGAATTTCAATATATCTTGGATGAAGAAGAGAAGTAAGAAGAACTTGAAGCATTACTTGCAAGGAGACTTCCTAGAGGTATAGGTAAGTACAGAGGTAAGTAATTTTTGAAATGTTTTGCATGTAACAAGATAGGACATATTGTTGCTAGGTGTCCTAATGGTGAAAAAAAAGAATAGAGAAAAATATTCAAAGTAAAAGGGAAGAAACAATGTTATATTGTAGTAGATGAAGGTGTGACTGATGAGGAGTTAGAGGATAATGAAGAAGAGGAGATAGTGTTTGTTACAATAAAAGAGGATATTGCAGAAGGTGAAAAGTATTAGTTTCTCACATGGACCAAGCTAATGAGTGGATTATTGATAGTGGTTTTTCTCATCACATGACCAATGATAGAAGTAATTTCATCAAGCTTGAATAATTTGATGGTGGTATGGTCAAGTTTGGTAACAATACACCCTTCTTGGTTAAAGCAAAAGCAAAAATTTCTTTAAATGGTAAAAGTAATGTTGATGATGTCTATTTTGTAGAAGGTCTAACACAACATGTTGAGTGTGGGTCACTTGAATGACAAAGGTTATATACTTGAGTTCAAAGGAGGTGTATACAGGATACTTGGAAGATCAAGTGATCTGATTTCTATTGATAGGAAGACTAGAGATAATTTATTTAATCTGAATACTACTGTAAATAGTTGTTTGGTGGCTAGATTTGAGAATAGTTGGTTGTGGCATAGAAGGTTATGTAATGTGAACTTTGATAGTTTGGTCAAAGTTAGTAAGATGAATGCAATTAAAGGTTTTCCACAATTAGTTAAACTAGACAACATGATGTGTAAGGAATATCAGTTGGGTAAGTTAACTATTTCTACCTTCAATAGTAAGTCATTTCATTAGAGATATACTCGATTTGGTACATACTAGTCTCTATGGTCCTATGAGGACTAAATTTTATCATGGTGATAAATATTTCATATTATTTATTGATGACTACTCAAGGATGATGTAGGTGACTTTCTTGAAGGATAAATTTGAAGCTTTCTATAAGTTCAAAGTCTTCAAAGAACTTGTTGAGAATGTAATAGGTCAGCCCTTCAAATGTTTAAGATCAAAAAGAGGAGGAAAGTTCACTTCATGGGAATTCATTAAGTATTGTGAAGAAAATGGAGTCAAGAGACATATGTCAACACCAAGAAAACCTCAGTAGAATGGAGTTACAAAAAGGAGAAACAAAACTATAGTAGATGCTATCAAGACAATGATGATTCAAGGTGATGTGCCTAATTCATATTGGAGAGAAGTAATTAGTAGTGCATTCTACACATTGAACTAGGTGCAAGTGAAGAAAGGATATGATAAGACACCTTATAAGTTATTAATTATGGTATGGTCACATACCTAGTGTTAAATACTTCAAAGTTTTTGGTAGTAGATGCTATATCAAGAGAGATGATTTGATTGGAAATTTTGATCTTAAGCGTGATGGAGGTATTTTCTTTGGATATTCTACTAAAAGAAAGGCTTATAAGTGTTGTAATAAAGGAACTAACAAGATGGTTGAAATTTAAAATGTGAAGGTAAATGAATATCTAGAGAAATATGATGAAACAAGAAAGAAAGAATCAGAAAATGATCAAGAATTTGTGTATGTGCAACCACAAGAGAAAGACTATTGAACAAAACAATGAGGAAGAAGTTGTTCAACCCGTGGAACAAGAAGGAGAAACACCTAGACCTAAACCTATTACTCCAAGGTATGTGAAATTGACTCATCCTAGTGATCAAATTATTGGTGATAAAGATGTTGGAGTGTGGACAAGAAGAAGAATCACAGAAAGTACATGTATGATTTCTAAGTTTGAGCCTAAAACTATGAAGGAAGCCTTGAAGAGTGAGGATTGGTTAAAAGAAATGGAATAAGAACTTGATTAGATCAAGAAGAATGATACATAAAAACTTGTTCCTAGACCAGAAGACAAATATGTGATTGGTACAAAGTGGGCTTTCAAGAAAAAATTAAATGAAGATGGAGAAGTAGTTTGAAATAAGGCAAGACTTGTGTGTAAGGGTTGTGCAAAAGAAGAAGGACTGGACTATAGAGAGATGTTTTCCCATAGAGAAACCAAATGGATTTGCATTGATAGAGAAAAAGGACATGGTTTTCAAGTTACAAAAGGCACTGTATGGAGTACCTAGAGCATAGTATGAAAGATTACACTCTTATCTTATCAAGATTGATTTCATAAGAACAAGTGAAGATAGTAATTTGAACTTGAAGGTTGAAGAAGATAAGATACTATTAGTTGAAGTATTTGGGGATGACATAATTTCTAGAGGAAATGATGAGATGAGCTTGGAGTTTTCAAAAGAGATGAGGAAATATGTTTAGATGTCAATGATAGGAGAAATTAAGTTCTTTATTAGATTTTAGATCTTACAACTAAAACATGGTATATATATATCAGTCAGTCCAAGTACATAAAAGAGGTATTAAAGACCTTTGGAATGGAAGATTCCAAGCCATTTGGAACCCCAATGGTGACGTGATGCAAGCTATCTAAGGATGATGAGTCTAGTACAGTGGATGTAACTCTATATAGATCATTGATTGGTAAGTTGCATTATGTTTTTCATAGTAGACCAAACATTGCACAAGCAGTTAGAAGAGTGGCTAGATTTCAAGACAATCCTAAGGAATCTCACATGGTAGAGTTGAAGAGGATATTGAAATACTTGAAAGGGACAAAAGATTATGGTCTTTGGTATTCTCACAAAGGTGATTTCTCTTTGAGTTTTTTTACTGATGTAGATTGGGGAGGAAAAATTGATGATATAAAGAGTACAAGTAGAGGAGCTATCTTTCTAGGAGTAATACTTGTGTCACAAAAAAGTAAGAAACAAAATTGCATCTCCCAATTACAACATAATTTGAGTATGTAATGGCAGCTATAAATTGTACTCAAATTTCATGGATGAAGTAGATCCTACAAGGTATCAAAGAGAAGGTAGCTGAACCAAAGACTATATTTTTTTATAACACTAGTGAAATCAACATCTCAAAGAACCTGATGATGCATTCTAAGACAAATCACATTGAAATCAAATATCATTTCTTAAGAGAGCAAGTTTAGGAAAAAGTAGTCAAGATGGAATATGTGCCAACCAAGGAGTAGATAGAAGATATCTTTACTAAGCCACTACCTAAGGATACTTTTAAGTATTTGAGAGGTAAGTTAGGGGTTATTCCCCTACCTAAATGATTCTAATATGTTTTTGGAAGCATAAATCTAGTGGTCAAATCAAATATCTTTCTCTATTGGGTTGATGTTAAAGGGGACTACCCCTCATGGGAGTAGATAGAAGAAAAGGTAGTTGTTGTAGTAGTAGGTGACCTATGTGGAATCTTTGGAATTGTTTTAAAATGGGGAGAAGAGAAGAGAATTCAAGTATTAGGGAGAAGAACTAGAAGAAGGCACAAAAGAAGAAGATCAAAAGGAGAATACCAAGAAGATCAAGATAAGAAGTTTGGTGCATTAGCTAAGGGGATGTTGTTATTTTCATATCAATGTAGTGTTGATGTGGTGTTTCCATTAATGCCAAAGGGGGATATTTTTGGAATAAATGATGGAAAAAAATTTTAGTATTGATTGGTATAGGTTTGATGATAGGTGGATTAGTTATTGTGTTGTCATTTATGTCAACTAAGTACTATGTTGGTTGACAGTAAGATGATAAGTGTTTGAGTTGTTGAATCCAATGTGTGGTGAGTATATGAAAGAATTGGAGTCTATGATTTCTATTGGAGACTTGGGAATGTCTCTAGATGCATTATGTATGATCGCACATGATGGGAACAAAGATGGACTAAGTTATGATTGATTGAAGAGAAACAAGACATACATTAATGGATAGGGAATGATTTAATTATTTTATCAAATTAGTATGGATTCAATTGATATGGTAATGATATGTTTATCTAGACTAGGATATGTTGTTGATATTATGATTGGAAAAGAATTGGGGTACCGTAAGGCATATTTTCAGGTGATAGAATTTCATTCTATGGAAGTGAGAAAAATGTTTGAACAAGTTCAAATAGTTGATGTTAGATCAGTGAGTGGTAATAATATGGTCAGTTGCGATGAATTCTTTCATAATCTAGGTGTCAAGGTGACATGGCATAACATATTTTTAATGATTATTTTATGTTACATTGTTTGAGGTGATCAAATTTAATCAAGTAATCTTGGAACTTACAGATTCATATTTGAAAGATTACTGATTCACCCCCCCCCCTCTCAGTAATATTGGACCTTATGGTATTAACAAAGAAAGCTTCCCTCCATCATTTGTACAACACATAAGATCAAATCAAGCACTCAATTTATAGGATTCAAGCATTCAAGGCATTTTGTTCCACTATATTCTTTAGGCTTTATGGAAAGTTTCAACATCCTTCATGCAAACTGAATTATCTTTTAGGTCTTATGGATTCATGTTATTGTATTGAAACACTTTGTAAATTCAATGATTTTTGTATCAACGAGGTATAAGACATCTTATTTATTAGATCGAGCCTCTACTACATATCAACACACATCCAATTACATTTAAAAATATCTCAATTTCATGGTTAATTCAGAGATTGGGGTTCAACTTAGGCCAACCACTATCTATCAAATATTTCCTCTCTTTTCTATGTGTGGGAACATGTAATAGATGCACAAGAAGAGATACAAATTATGCATTCAAATATCTATAGTTTTCAAGTTATTTTTTTAGAGACTACTAGGAGCAAGTCACCCCAACTGACCCAATCCTAGGATTAGATCATCTCAACCAACTGAATCCCTCTACTTTTTCCCAAAATTCATTATGCAGGTTAATTATAGTTTGTACTTTTTGAATCTTCTATCAAAATTTTCCTACTTGTTTTCTATTTTCTTATACATGCAAATATTTATCATTTCTTCTTACTTTGATCCAAATTATTCATTTAACTTCCATAATTGCATAGCCATGTTTCAAATCCACATGAAGGACCCTTAAACTCACATTGCACATAGGAGTCCTTTATCCAAGTAGATCACTCTCCTTTCAAAATAAATTAAAGTGAAAATAGGCCTAAGCTTCATATTTTATCCATACAAGTTTGTGAACCCTATTTCCCAACATTACACTATGGTATATACTAAACCACATCTTTTCCATCAGTGAGAGTTCTTTCCAAATATAGTTATAATCGTAGTAGAGTTCATTATGATATATTTAAAGGAGTCTTCAAATATTTGAATAGCACCTCAAAATATTATTTGTGTTATCATTGGTAATATGATAGGAGAAGATTTTTTTGTTGATATTCATGGTTATGTTGATTTACATTGGGTAGCTGATATTAATAAAGAAGATTCACCAGTGCTTATGTGTTTACATTATTTGGTGGTGCAATCAATTGGATGAGTAAGTGATAGGTTGTGGTTGTCTTTTCCACTATTGAAGTTGAGAATATGATAGCTATTCTTGCTTGTAAAGAAGCCATTTTTTTTAAGAGACTTTGTTTAGATAAATTGAATAAAGAAAGAAGTGAAAATTTTATTGTGGCAATTAGAGTGTGATCTTCCTAGCAAAGGACTTAACACTTCATTCTAGGACCAAGCTCATTGATGTTTACTATCATTTTGTTAGAGATATGATCAAGGATGGAAGGGTTAAGATGGTTAAGGTAGAGACTTTGATGAATGTCGTAGATTCATTAACTAAGGTTGTAAGCATAAAGAAGTTTAGATAATGTTCAAATTTTATGGACGTCATGGCCCCTAGCAATTAAATTATGGTGTAGATAATCCCTTTTCTCTCACAAGGAGTTTGACAAGTGTGAGATTGTTAGGAAAATGTGTCTCAACCTTAGATTTATATATAGTTACTATTTATAGTAAGTTTACATTTCAGCAAAAATTTTCACTAAACTATTCCCAAAGCTTTAGCTGGGCTAGATAAGCATGTTGGTAAGTTTTCATTACAAGATCATGTCTAGATTTGAAGATATTAAATTTTTCATTTTTTAAGTGTATCATCTTAAAATGGAAGCACTTCCATGTTAAGAGCGTTTAGCCCTCTGAGTGAGTAGTCTAGGCCATGTTAACCACCTAGAATCAACTCTTTGCTCGGATCATACTTGTTCTCCTCATTTTGCTTCTATCTGCCCCTGATTTTCACTCCAATCTGCATTTCCTAGCATTCCGGGTCTGGATCCTGAGGTTTTTGACCATAAGGTCAAATTTGACCTCTATCTTGACCTAGTCAGGATCGACCTTGACCTTGACCTAGTCAGTTCCAACCTCATCCTTGACCCCCTATCTAGATTTCAAGTTTCCTTGATTTTCAGGTGTCAGGTTTCGGGGATATTTGTTTTCCCGCCTCCGGGTCAGCCATTTCGGGTTTCGGGATGGTAAATCCTTAAATTACATTTAATCTAAGTATATTTTCTAAAGGTTAGGACCTAATTGGGATTTAATTCTCCAAGGTGGCCCCTCTAGAGGATTGTGCCCTAGTTCACTATAAATGGAGGCCTTCCTCTCTCATTTTTTACATCTCATTCTATCATGCTCAAGCACTCTCAAGCAAGGTGATCAAGAAAGAATTCATTCAAGAATTTTAGTCAAGTCCTCTTCTCCATCCAAGTTCTCCATTGAAGATCAAGGTTTCAAGCATTCAAGCCATTGAAGGTATTTGGCTCAAGCATTCAAGATTCATCATTCAAACCCTAGATCTAGCCATCATGATGGTGTGATCTTCCTTCAAGGTCCTTTTGTTCATCTTCAAGATCCATTCATTCTTCTATCAAGGTCGATTCCAAGTATACAAGCATGGAGGTTTTTTATTTACTTTCATGGTTTTGATTTACATTTACCATTGTTGTGTTCAAGCTTTCATATCAATATACTTGTTTACATTCAAAATACAATTACATATCTATCAAATTTCATAGCTTCATTGTTAGATCCATTTCTACTACTTGCTAGCATTCTCCATTTCAATTTCAATATTAAGGTTGATTCCAAATCGAGGTTTGACCAAGGCAAACCCCTCAAACAAACAACAAAAACCCTCTTTTTCTTGCAGGTACAGGTGCAAAATTTTGGATCTGAGATTAGATTTGGATACCCTTTTCAGCGAACTTTTGGGATCTACGAACAAAGTTAGAATCGACCTTCAAATAAAGAATGTAGCCTTTGACCTTTTATGAGGGTCAAAGACTACCTGCCATTGGGAAGACAAAAGATTTTTGGGTTTTCTTCGTCTCGACATTTCCAATTCGAAACAGGTTGTAGAAATTTTTTGAAAGTACACACAGACATCAGAAATTGACATTTTCCAAATTTTTCCTAATTTGAGGTTAGTATTTGTATTTCAATTATTTCAGATTCCAACTCTACAAATCCATCATAGGGAAATATAGGGTTTTTCTCTCTCTTTCATATTCTCCATAGATTGATTTGATTATGTATTAACCTTTTGGTTGATCAAATTGGATCTCTCCTTTGGGAATTTGGATTTAGGAGTGGATCTCATATTTCCCCCTTACATTACACACACTCAATAGGGGTGATTCAATTTTACCCCTATTCATTAAGTTATCAAAATCATTTTACAAAGTCAATTTTGAAGGTCTTAGAGGTTCTAAAATAGCCCAAAAGTGTTTGTAACTAGCCTATCCATTTATATCTTGATAGTGCATGTCACAAGTTTTCTAGTACTTCATTTAATTTTTCAATTGGACACTCGATTCAAAAGTTATGTCCTCTGAAAGTTGGGTCTCAAAAAATAGGAAATGTTAAAACTTTTCGAATACATAAATGAGTTGTAAGAGGGAATTATACATGTTGGTGTGTTCTTTTGACACATCATAGGACATCTTTGATTGAATATAATATGGTTGCCACTTTATAAGTGGATTTTTAGCCTATATTTTTGTAATATTGTTTGATGATTTAATGTATTGTGTCTCCTATATATTAGGTGTGTAAGATGGAGGGTATGTGTAAGAGTATTATAGCTATTTAGTTACTTCTATATTGTTGGTTGATTATACTCTTGTGATAAGTTTTCTCTTTAAGTATATTATATTTTGTTATTGATTTCTAAGTAATATTTTGGGTGGCTTTTGTAGTGTAGGGTTGTTCTCCTAAGAGGGGTTTGTGGCATGCATGTTATTTATGTTTATTTATATTAAATTTATCTAACTGTTGTAAAGACTTAAGAAATTTTTACATGACCCTCCTCCAAGGTTAGTGTAGGAAGGTGTTCCACTACATTAATTTCCTTACAACCAGAATACTAACACTACTTACTAGCACTGGACCAATCAAAAAACCCTATCTAGGCAAAGTTGTCTCACAAGGCATGAATTACATATTTGCAACAATTTTGACCTCTTCTTATGTCTGCATTCCTCTCCCCAATGATACTCTACCTCTCCTTCTAGAGGGTGGTGAAGTCTCTTGCATGCACTTAGATTCATACATGTTAGACCATTCATAAACCTTCTCAATCATATATATATATATATATATATATATATATATATATATATATATATAACAAAATATTAGTTACACTTTCATTCATGTGTCACATATATATTTTTAACATGGTAACTCGATAAAATACTATCTATTATATTCATAAAACTATACATTCATTCATTTTAATCATTAATGTGTAAGAAAACAAGATTTCAATTATTTCTACAAGAGAGGGTTGTAACAATGTTGACCTTTGTAGAGTTGAAGTTCTATTCCATACCTATGAAAAAAACATCTAGGTGTGTCATAGGATTTCCACACTATAAGTTCTTTCCATTCCTTGTTAAAATTAAATAAGGCCCCATTCTTGGAGGTCTTTCCACATATGAAAGTTCACAATATCTTTTAGTTGATTAAACTAAGAGGATATAGTGTCCTCCATTGACAAGTAATTGTGCATTGAAGTCCCAAACTATGGACATATAAATGGGTGATATAAAGCTACATCAATATCACTTTTATTGCAATAAGCAATTGAGATGCAAGCACCTTGGTTTTCTACTTCAAGAATTGAATGAGACCTGCAAAGGGGATCTTAAACATGCCAAAGTGCATGCCTAACACAAGGCACCTAGAACTACCCTCATATCATGCTCATTGTTTGGGCCTTTGACAAATGTGTATGAGTGCAATTTATGAATTAGTTTGTTGTTGAGACTATTGTTGTCACTTATCAGTGATGATGTTTTAGTGAACAATGAATGCTCTTGATAGGGGTTTAGACTTTTCAATCAATAAACAAGGCCTCTTAACAAATGTTACTCACATTTTATCAAAGTAAAATAGCCTTCATTGAACTCAGCAAATTAAACAAGTTTTACGATCCCAAATAATGTAAGTTTCTTGAAATCCCTTTGAAATCTTTAACTCCAACAAATGCTCACATACCTAAAAAATCCGCAACAAGGAACAAGTTTGAAATTACCCTTTGGAACCTCCTTAAACAAGCAATGTGTTTCTCTTAGGTACTTAAAACCTCTTTAATGAGCCAAAAATATTATTCTTAATCTTTGAAATGTGCTCTCCATATTCTATAATGTGGGTTTTAAAAAAATACATCAATTGTTGTTTCAATGCAATGAAAAAAGCTCTTTTCATCAAGAAATCCTACATCTCTTTGGTTGTGCGAAAACAAGACTTTTACACTAGAAAACAAAATAATTGCATTTCCCTCTCTTTTTCTTATGGAAGAAAGAATCAAAGACAATAGCAAACTACAATTTACTCTTAGTGCTAAAGTCTCATTTAAATCTTTTTGTTGAAACAAAACCTCTCAAAAATATTTTAAAAAATTATATCTAAAGCCAAAATTTTGACAAAATGATTAAAAAAAATTTAACAAAACTGAAAACACAAAATGAAAATTTATTCAACCAAAAATTGAAGCTTTTGCGAGGTCCATGTGGATGATTGACCCACAGTCCTTCGAGTCGTGGCCGACACATCCGAATGGTGGTTTGAAGTTTGTGGGTGGTCGATGACATTATTTCCTCCACCATCAAAGCTGAATTGCTGCCTCCGTTGACATCCTCACGTCACATTGATGATGAGTATCCTCACCAACCAACCTTCAATAACCAACGACAACTAGTACCAATAATGTAAATCATTCCAATGCCCACCTATCCTACACTAGGGTAAATCATTCAAAAAGGTTGTTCAAGGCACTTTCTAGTGGTGTACGTCCCATTCTCAAATTTTGTTATTGATTTAATTTTATTTTTTAAGTCAAATTAGTATCTTCATTGTCTACTTTCAAGCTGTTTACTTTGGCCATGACCCCTCTCTCTCTTCTTTTAAAAGGTATTCTGCAATTTTTCTAGAATCTATCTCAAGTATATTTCATTCAATGGGACAACCATCACTTTTTAGACATAGCTAGTTGGGATTCATATATTCCCTTTTTTTCTAGATTCACATATTATATATTTGGAGGATTATTATGAGGATATTAATCTTTTCTTTTATGATAGCCACATCAACATTGTTACTTATATTCATCACTTATGATCTTGTTCTTTATTAAAGTCTTCATAAGTTTCTACATTGACATCATATCATTGTAACACGAGGACATTTGAGCAATTTTTAGAGGCAAACGTCATTTGGATTTGTATTATTCTTTCTTCTAGTTTACGGTAATGGCTTCGCATATCGAAGAGTAGAAATTTTTTAAGCAAGCAATGGATCATGTTTGATCTTTAGGCTTTCATCAAGTGCATGAAAACTACTTTATGGGAGAATTCCTATCATTGTTTTCTCTCTTATGAGATGGAAATCTATTATACTTGTGTTGCAGAAGTAATACCTGATCACATTGATTCCTCCCATCCTTCTTTCACTAGTGCAATGATTTCATTTTCTTTCTTTTGGGGAATAGTTTTTTCTATTTGGTTTTCTTCTTTTTTCCTAGTTACAAGAGATGAATTGGTTTGAACATGGTTTCATCATTAGTTCTTGATGGACTGATACATCAATTCATGCATACATCATTGCACTTGTCAAATCAGATTTTCAACTTCTCCATAAGTTGATCTTAAGGAGGTGTTAGAACAATTTAGTAAGCACCTTAGTAATTAATTAATCATCAAATAACTACTTACATCCCTCATTACTTTATTACACAAATAAACTTAGGATAGGGTTTTATCTTTATGTTTTTATAGGCATTCATTATATTTGTTCCAATCTATCCAATTTTATCCAATTCATTATATATGCTAATCTCAGTATTAAACCCTCTTTGGATCAATCTCTCTCAAGGTTGCATAAAATACAATCATGGCTTTTCTATTCAAATGTGATAGGCATTTTGTTTGCAGGAAATTTATGAGTGATGTGGGATTTTATTATTAACTCTGACAATATCAACTTGGGTATAGATGGGGGTTTTATAAAAGAAAAACTAGGAATACTAAAAAAAAATTGAATTTGTGTATATAAAACTATTTTTGAAGGAAATGAATCAAGGTGGGCATAAAAACAATGATGGGAGAAAGATATGATCACTTGAGCAAATAATATTCAACTAAATGAATGATGAAAGCCACACAATGAAAAAGTGAAAAAATGGAGGACCTAGAGAATTTAAGAGTTCATTATTTGCAAAATGAAAAGAGAAATGATAGTTTGTCATTATTTGAAATGCCCATTGAGATGATCTAAGAAACACATTGGATGATGGATATTGTAGAAGATTAAGATCAATGCATGATGAATAATGATTAGGGTGAACAAATTGTGGGAAATGATCTCTTTTTTTGGACTTGAATGGAAACAAATTGGCTTTTAAGAGGAGTGTAGTCCATGCCAATCTAGATCCTTGACATGGAGTTTCGAATAGAAAAACAAGAAATCATGAAATTTTAAACATTAAAAATGATTTCAATAGACTACCAAACGATTAATATATTTTACAAAGTATATATCTGATTACTAATAGGAACATTTTTGGATTTTTTATTGTGGTGATAACACATGGTTGCTAGGGCATCTATGCATGGATATTGGACATTACCTCTAAATAACCATGTTTTGACCTTTGTACATATAAAAAATGATCCTATGCTTGTCATGGCTATCTAGAAGCTAAAATAATACTATTAAGCCCTTAAGTTGTATGAAAAGAAATAAATAAAAAAATTATCAAAATATTATATATCATCTACTGAGTTAGAATGTGTGAAAATAAGATGGGCGACTACTAAAACCTCTCCTAATTAAGTGATATTCAACATTAAATAAAAATAAAAATAAGTGTAATCCATTATAGAAATTGAAAATTTAGTGTCCTCTTAATGAAAGGATTACTTGCTAAATAATATTATAGATGTAGTCAAGTTTGCTGACTTGATTTATTTTTGGCAGCAGATCTTCCTCTTTTCTTCCCACACTCATAATATGTGTTGATGTTATTCATGTCCTAGGAATCACAAGTTCTTTACTCTCCAACAAGCTTGCAATGTTAACACATGTCAACATTGTAGGGTCCCAAACTATTACCATGAATCCACTCTTGAAGGTTTCCACTTGCGAGGTGAGACACATGTCAATGTCATACCTCCATGAAAGCTCAAACAAATCAAGTCTGTAGCTTAAGAGAGAAAGGTATTTTTCAAGGGCCTTTTGGGGATTTATTTTAAAAGGAAAAACTCTACCATTCAATAGAGAAAGAAGTACTCACTTCAAAATAAATTAGTATGTTACCTTCTCAGGATGTTCAATCAGTTGATAAAGGTGCAACTAGCATTCATATGATAAGCACAAGGATTAATGATGAAAACTATTCAGCGTGAAAATGGTCGTAATAACTACATTGATTAAATGATCACATCACCAGTGTGTAGAAAATAGGTAAATGACCTATAAAATCCTAGACTGATTATAAAAAAAGGTTCTATATTTATAGTAGAAACCTTTTCCTTCTTGCTAAAAGAGCCAACATGTTTTTCTCTTTTTGGGAAAATATTCATATTCAACAAGAGATGCATTTTGTAAAAAAATTAATGTGTGACTTGCATTCCAGCCATAGAATATTTTCTCCCAATAAGATATGGAGATTGTACCTCTGTTTCCTTTCTTATTTTTGTTATCAACAAGTTTTGTGCTAGTAATTTGTGTATCATGTCCTATTTACTAATGTTGGTCTATTTGCCTTCTACTTATCCTAATAAATTATGGAACATGTTGTTGCCTTTGGTATATTTGTCATTAATGTCAATAAGTGTGTTTGTATGTTAGTAACAAGATATGACTAAATACTTACCAATCTTAGGTTGTTACAATGTGACAAAGTTGTGAATGTTCCAAGGTGACAAACATAAAACATCAATATGTTCTATTTCTATTTGTGATAGCATGCATAGAAGACTCTTAGTATAAAAACATTTTCAAATACAAATCTATATTACATACAATGTAATAAAAATATCCATTTATAAATAAACATAATAGCGTTATCTAGAATATGAAGAGACAAAATACTTGGAGGGAAAAACATAATGACTATTAGATTTCACATTCAACATTAAGGGTATAGTTTCAATTATGAACTGTGAGTATTAATTATGAAATTATCATGAATTATTTGAATTTTTATACTTCTCACATTTCAATCAATTTTTTAAAATTTATGGTTTTAATTACATTCAACTAATATCTTCCATATTGGTATAACATGCTATTTAGACAATAATTTAAGAGCTTGGTAATATTGTTAAAAAATGTAGGAAGTGTTTCTAAAGACTTTAAGGTAGACATCCTAAAATATGTGTTGGATGATATGGATGGGTCAACCAATTAAAAAGGAGGTTCTTTTTTTCATGGAATTTATTTGGTGTCAAGTGATATTGCATAGATAATACTAGTACAAAGAGAAAACTAGAGGCTAGATGTCATATGGAAAACAAGAGAAAACTAGAGGCTAGAGGCTATAATTAGTGTTCAAATATTGTTCTTATGCTTAATGTTCTACTATACTTAATTGGATAAAGAATTGAATCTTGTAGATAACTGATTCACCCCCCCCCCCCCCCCCCCTCAGTTATCTCTTGGGACTATTCCTAACACTTAGTATCAGAGCCAAGTGCCTTGGAGAGAAAGTTTAACAGGTTGAGGTTGATCAGATGGCATTCTTTAGAAAAGAAATTCCCAAGTTTGATGAAGAGAGTTCTATCTAGATTGGAAGAAAAAAATGATGACACATTTGTAGTGCATTGCCTTTGAGATTTTTGGAGTGGCTACTAAAGAAGTTCAGATCCCTTCTTTATCAAATTTTGCAAAGGAAGATGCAAATCTTAAGCAAAAGGAGATGTTCACTCAAAATTCTATTGACAAAGAAGCCCTTATTAGCGCATTGTCTGACAATAAATTTTTAGAGGTCAAGAAAGTAGATAAAGCCTACAAGATATGGAAGTATCTAAAAGACATGTTTGAAGGAGATGTCCAAGCCAAGAATGCGTGCAGAAAGACATGGAAGAAAAAGTATAATACATTGGAGATGCTACCTGAAGAGAACATCAGAGCCTACAATCAAAGGATTAATGAAGCAGTTACAGGAATTAGAAACAATGGTAGAGAGATTTCTGAAGAAGACATAATGGATAAGTTGATGACTAATTTGACACCAGAATATGAAATAAAGATAAACATCCTAGATGAGACTATGAAATTTTCAAAAGACTTCAAAAGAGAGACCTTAATAAGAAAGATTTCAGCATTCGAGATATCAAGTTTGAAGACAGAGCCTAAAAGTGAGACAACCTTCAATGCTTCAGTCCATGGTAAGAAATCCTTGAACATTTCTAGTAATTTTGATGATGATGATGAAGAGAAACCACTAGATGATTTCATTTCTATGATTGCTAAGAAAGAAAGGAAATGAAAAGGAAAATATAAAGTTCAATTACCATTCAAATGCTTTTCATATAACAAGATTGGTCACTTTGCTTCCAAGTGTCATGCAAGAGTCAAGAAGTTCAAAACTGATTACAAGCCTAAGTATGCAAAAGAATGTTACTATGCTAGAGAAGGAGTATCAAATGAAGATTCAACAAAAGATGAAATTGGATTCATTTCTCTTGAAGATATGGAGAAAATGTTTGATGAAATGGACCTTAAAGATGAAAAGAAAGCACAAGAATTATCATTGATTTCACAAGAAGACATCAGAATAGATTAGATCATTGACAATGGTTGTTCACATCACATGACATGAGACAATGATAGATTTGTTCACTTGGATAAGTACAAAGGCGGCATGGTTAGATTTGGAGACAACACTCCTAAACCTATCATTGGTAGAGGAGCTATCACCTTGGATGGAAAGAACAACACTGATGATGTTCTTTATGTTGATGGTTTGCAGCATAACCTACTAAGTGTTGGACAATTACTTGACAAAGGATATTAGTTGGAATTCAAAGACAATAAATGCATCATTAATAAAAATGAAGGAGAAATCATTGCATCAGGCTGAAAGACAAAAGGTAATGTTTCTCAGCTTAGTTCATAAGCAAGTTTTTTTGTTGCTAAAATAGTGACATTTGGTTATGGCATAAAAGACTATGTCACATCAATTTTGACAACATAGTGAAGATAAGAAATGTAAAAGAAGTAAGAGACCTTCCTAGCATTGCAAAACCAGTTGATACAATATGCAGGGAATGTGTGATGGGAAATCATGTAAGGAATTCATTCAGAAGAAAACATAATTTGGCAGAGAACAAATTGGATCTAGTGCATACATACCTATGTGGACCAACTCAAACAAGATCATACTATGGTGAAAGGTACTTTATTTTGTTTCTTGATGATTATTATAGAATGGTGTGGGTTGTGTTCTTAAAAGAAAAATCAGAAGCATTTGAGAAGTTTAAAATATTTAAAGCTAAAGTTGAAAATGAGTCTGGATTGAAGATTAAATGTCTGAGATCAGATAGAGGAGGAGAATTCACATCTGACAGATTTTATGAGTATTGCAAAGAACATTGGATAAAGAGACAACTAAGTGTACCTAGAACCCCTCAGTATATTGGAATTGTAGAAAGAAGGAATAGGATCATACTGGACACAATGTGCACCATCATGATTGAAGGAAAGGTCACACACACCCATTGGAGAGATGCGGTCAATACTGCAGTCTATATAATCAATAGATTTCAATTGAGGCTAGGTGCAGACAAGACACCTTACAAGCTATGGTTTGGGAATGTAACTACATTAAAATACTTCAGAATCTTTGGAAGAAAGTGCTACATCAAGAGAGATGAAGCTATTGGCAAGTTTGATACAAGAAGTGATGAAGGTATTTTTCTTGGTTACTCTACTAAAAGAAAAGCTTATAGATGTTTTAACTTAAGATTGAAGAAGATTATTGAAAGTGCACATATAAGGATTGATGAGAAGTTTATGATTCAAGAGAGATATCATGATTATGCACCTATGATTGAAGAAGAACCTAGTCCTATGAATAGAGAAACAGTTGTTGATAAAATGTTTGACAACATTGATGTATTGTTCAATGACCCTGGAACAAGTGAAAAAGAATCACATAAGTCAAATGAGAGAGTCACACCTAATGTTCCTAAATTTACATCTAGATACTACTCAAAGGAATACATCATTGGAGATCAGAACAACAAATTCATGACAAGATAAAAAACAAAGAGTTCCACATCTAATGAAGAGCTATGCTTACTTTCACAGATTGAACCCTTAAGTGTTGAAGATGCATATAATGATTCAGATTGACATAAAGCAATGAAAGAAGAGCTAGATCAAATAATTAAGAATGACACATGGGAATTGGTCCCTAGGCCTAGTGATAATAATGTGATTGGAACCAAGTGGATATTCAGAAACAAGATGAATGAAGATGGTACAGTAGTAAGAAACAAAGCAATACTAGTATGTAAAGGATATGTGCAAAGAGAAGGAATTGATTATTCAAATACATTTTCCCCTGTAAGAATATTGTAAGCCATAAAGTTGTTCCTAGCCTATGCTACATTCAAAGACTTCAAAGTATATCAGGTGGATGTCAAGTCAGCATTCCTGAATGGTGAGTTGAAGGAAGAAGTTTACATAGAGCAGCCTAAAGGATTTACTTTAAAAACATCAGATTTCCACAATCCATTATGATGCAATTAGTTTCTGGATTCGATTGTGTTAGTTATAGTGGGTGCTAATTCCCACTGGGGTTTCCCCTTAACTAAAATTGTGGTGTTGTGTTAAGTGTTCTTATATTGTGTTTATGCTTAAATGTTCTAAAAAAACTTACACAATCGAATCCAGAAACTAATTGCAGGATTTACTTTATTAGACAAACCTAATATGGTATGTAGATTGAAGAAAGCCCTCTATGGACTTAAGCAAGCCCCAAGAGCATGGTATGAAAGACTTGATGGATACTTGACAAGGATTGGATTCAAGAAAGGAGTAGTAGATTGTAATTTATTCATAATAGAGACACCTAATGGACTATTGTTAGTTTCTATATTTGTTGATGACATTATTTTTGGTGGTAATGACAAGCTTAGTACAGAATTTGCTAAAGACATGTAGATTGAATTTGAAATGAGCATGATTGGACCTATCAAGTATTTTTTGGGACTGAATGTGCAACAAATAGACAAAGGTATTTTCATTAATCAGTCTAAGTATGTGAAAGAGATATTGAAGAACTTCAAGATGGATGATTGCAAGCCATTAAGTACCCCTATGATAACAAGATGCGAGCTTTCAAAAGAAGATGATTCAGTAGTAGTAGACATTGTTAGGAATAGTCCCAAGAGATAACTGAGAGTGGGGGGGGGGGGTGAATCAATTATCTACAAGATTCAATTCTTTATCCAATTAAGTATAGAAGAACATTTAAGCATAAACACAATATAAGAACACTTAACACAACACCACAATTTTAGTTAAGGGGAAACCCTGGTGGGAATTAGCACCCACTATAAACTACACTATATTATTATGATCCATGTTAGAAGATCTTACAACCATGTTAGGAGTTGATCTTTACAATGCATTAAGTATAGTGACCTAGTTAAGGGTTAGACCCTATTAGGAGTCTTTTACAATTAACCCTATTAGGGGTAAGGACACACTATCCGGGAGCACACTGCTCAAAGGGTTGAAGGCTACAACCTTCTGTTTAACAGATACACACTATATCTGGATCTTGGTGAACTACACATATATATGTTGTCTTGATTAGTTCCAATGAATAGAATATGCTCTCTACTTTGTCACATAGACCTTTTGTTGATGGCTCAACACTTCGCACCTTCTGCTCCACTCTTATCTTTCAACTCTCTATGATACTTAGCAATCACAAATGGATGCCTATAAATATCTTTCCTCTAAATGATATAATCAAGTCATCCTATTAGAACCATCTTGAAATCATAACAGAGAAACAATACAACTCTCTAATAACACCTCAGTCAGCTCTACTAAGCATGCAACGCAAATTAGGTCTACCCAACTCAATATGAGTAGAGACGTCACTTCACACTGTGGGCTCCACCAAATTAATTATGTCATGTTCTCTTAACCAAACATTCTTAACTCTTCTCCAAACACTAATCCAAGCACGCATATCAAACTGATAGGAGCAACTACTACAACAATAAAAATACTATCAACTCTACCAGATAAACATAGGAAACTGTGATTGTCAATTGGAGACTTCATAACTCAACCTGTATTGCATATCTGACTCTGCATCCATGAACATAGTATCATATATATGTCTAAAACATAAATATAAATGTGCAAGGCTCCATTACAACCATACTATAAATCACATACAGAACTCTTCCTGGGACCTGTCAGGAACACTCACTGATATAGAATACTATATTACTGACTTTACTCAGAATCAACCTCTACATCTATGATATCATGCTGATAAAATATCTAGGAAACATATAATCAAGGCTCTCTCCATGAGGCTTCCACGTATGCTACTTACCATATGTTTTCATTAATAAAAAACATACAGTCAGCACTGGCTTGCTGGCAAATCTCCAACAATCTCCCCCTTTGGCATTGATGGAAACATATGGAATGAAAAACACCACCAATCCAAATGTACAATCATTTTATAATATTCTCCATTTCATCAAGAAAACTCCCCCAAGGATATATCCTCCATCTCTTACTATTTTGTTTCTTCTTGCTAAATACTCACTCCCCTTGTCTACATAACATTCTCCATTTCCTAATCAAAACTTCCTTAAGGATGAATCCTTCATCTACTACTGAATGCTCTGAATATCAACTATTGTAGTCTCTTACTATTTTGTTTTTCATGACTATATACGTACTCCCCCTTTGACATCAATGGCAAAGGGTGCCAAGCAATTAAGCACTAGTACTACTCCTGAAGTAGAGTAGTCAACCTTTCATCAGTCACTGAGGACTGATGCACTCCTACAATCTCTAATCAGATTCAAGGAAGGGGATTAGAACTCCCAACTTCTCCCTGAGATACTCAAATGTATCCTTAGGTAAAGGCTTTGTGAATATGTCTTCTAGTTGATCTTTTGTGCTCACATAATCCAACTTTACTTCTTTCTCTACTACTTTCTCTCTTAGGAAGTGATATTTTATCTCAATGTATTTTGTCTTTGCATGCATCACAAGGTTTTTTGACATATTGATAGTGCTAGTGTTATCACAATGAATAACAATGGGATAATCAATCTGAATACCAAAATCCTTTATCATTTGCTTGATCCACACAATTGTAGAACAATTTAATGCTACTGCTACATACTATGCTTCTTCTGTTAACTGAGAAATACAATTTTTCTTCTTACTTGTCCAAGTAACAAGTCTATCTCCAAGAAATACTACTCCTCCTGAGGTACTCTTTCTATCATCTACGCATCCTACCCAATCTATATCTGTATACACATGAAGGTTCGCATTCTCTTAACTAGGATACCATAAACCATAGTCTATAGTTCCTCTCAAGTATTTGAATATCCTCTTTACTACCATAAGATGACTTTGTTTAGGATTTTCTGCAAATCTTCCAACAATACCAATTGCATTGGAAATATCTGGTCTAGATTGAGTAAGATAGATTAGTTTACCAATCATAGACTTATACAAGGTTACATCTACTACTCCTGAATCATCTTCTTTTGAAAGTTTGCATCCTATTATCATAGGGGAAATTACTAGCTTGCAATCATCCATCTTGAACTTCTTCAATATCTCTTTCACATACTTAGATTGATTAATGAAAATAACTTTGTCTGTCTACTGCACATTCAGTCCTAAAAAGTACTTGATAGGTCCAATCATGCTCATTTCAAATTTTCTCTGCATCTCTTTAGAAAATTCTGCACTAACCTTGTCATTTCCACCAAACATAATGTCATCAACAAATATAGAAAACAAAAATAATCCATCAAGTGTTTCTCTTATGAATAAGTTACAATCTGTTGCTCCTTTCTTGAATCCAATCTTAGTGAAGTAACCATTAAGTCTTTCATACCAAGCTCTAGGGACTTGCTTAAGTCCATAGAGGGCTTTCTTCAATCTGCATACCATATTAGGTCTGTTTGATAAGGTAAATACTTAAGGATACTCTATGTATACTTCTTCCTTCAACTCTCCATTCAGGAATGCTGAGTTGACATCCATTTGGTATACCTTAAAGTTTTTGAATGTAGCATAGGCTAGAAAAAACTTTATGGCTTCCAATCTTCTTACAGGGGAAAATTTATCAGAATAATCAATTCCTTCTCTTTGTGCATATTCTTTAGATACTAGTCTTTCTTTGTTTCTTACCACTGTTCCATCTTCATTCATCTTATTTCTGAATATTCACTGGGTTTCAATCACATTCTTATCACTAGGCCTAGGGACCAGTTCCCATGTATCATTCTTAATTACCTGATCTATCTCTTCTTTCATTTCTTCATGCCACTCTGAATCATTACATGCATCTTCAACACTTAAGGGTTCAATCTGTGATATTAAACATACCTCTTCATTTGCTGTGGAACTCTTTGCTTTTGATCTTGTCATGACTTTACTGTTCTGATCTCCAATGATGTCTTCCTTTGAATGATATCTAGATGTGAATTTAGGAACATTAGGTGTGACTCTCTCATCTGACTTTTGTGATTCTTCTTCACTTGTTTCAGGGTCATTGAATAATAAATCAATGTTGTCAAACATTTCATCAACAACTATTTCTCTAGTGATAGGTCTAGGTTCTTCTTCAATCATAGGTGAATAATCATGATATCTTTCTTGAATCATAAACTTCACATCAATCTTAACATGAGAAATTTCAATGATCTTCTTCAATCTCAAATTAAAACATCTATATGATTTTCTTTTAGTAGAGTAGCTAAGAAAAATACCTTCATCACTTCTTGTATCAAACTTGCCAATTTCTTCATCTCTCTTGATGTAGCACTTGCTTCCAAAGATTCTGAAGTATTTTATAGTAGGAACATTCCCAAACCATAACTCATAAGGTGTCTTATCTGTGCATGGCCTCAATTGAATTCTATTGATTGTATAGACTGCAGTATTGACCGCATCTCTCCAATAGGTGTGTGTGACCTTTCCTTCAATCATGATGGTGCACGCTGTGTCAAGTATGATCCTTTTCCTCCTTTCTACAATTTCATTCTACTGAGGGGTTCTAGATGCACTTAACTATCTCTTTATCCTATGTTCTTCACAGTACTCATAAAATCTGTCAGAGGTGAATTCTCCTCCTCTATTTGATCTCAGACATTCTATCTTCAATCCATACTCATTTTCCTTCTTAGCTTTGAATATTTTGAACTTCTCAAATGCTTCAGATTTATCCTTTAAGAATGCAACCCACATCATTCTAGAATAGTCATCAACAAAAAAAATAAAGTACCTTTCACCATAGTATGATCTTGTTTGAGTTGGTCCACATAGGTTTGTATGCACTAGATCCAATTTGTTCTCTGTCGAATTATGCTTGCTTCTAAATGAATTCCTCACATGCTTTCCCATCACACATTCCCTGCATATTGTATCAACTAGTTTTTCAATGTTTGGAAGGTCTCTTACTACCTTTATGTTACTTATCTTTACTATGTTGTCAAAATTGATGTGACATAGTCTTTTGTGCCATAGCCAACTGTCATCTACTTTTACAAAAAAATAACTTGCTTCAGGATTAAGCTAAAAAACATTACCTTTAGTCTTTGAACCTGATGCAATAATTTCTCCTTCCTTGTTATTAATGATGCACTTGTTGTCTTTGAATTCAAATTGATATCCTTTTCCAAGCAACTGTCCAACACTTAGTAGGTTATGCTACAAACCATCAACATAAAGAACATCATCAATGTTGTTCTTTCCATCCAAGGTGATAGCTCCTCTACCTATGATAGGTTTAGGAATGTTGTCTCCAAATATAACCATGCCACGTTTGTATCTATCTAGATGTACAAATGTATCCTTGTCTCCTATCATGTGATGTGAGAAAACGTTGTCAATGATCCAATCTGTGCTGATGTCATCTTGTGAAATCAGTGCTAACTCTTGTGCTTTATTTTCATCTTCAAGGTCCATTTCATCAAACATTTTCTCCACGTCTTCAAGAGAAATGAATCCAATTTCATCCTATATTGACTCTTCATCTGATACTCCATCACCAACATAGTAACATTCTTTTGTATACTTAGGGTTGTAGTTAGTTTTGAACTTCTTGACTCTTGTAGGACACTTAGAAGAAAAGTGACCAATATTATTACATGAAAAAAAATTGAATGGTAACTGACCTTCATATTTTCCTTTTCCTTTAATTCCTTTCTTAGAAATCAAAGAAATGAAATCATCTAGTTCTTTCTCTTCATAATCATCATCAAAATTACCAGAAGTGTTCAAGGATTTCTTACCATGGACTGAGGCTTTGAAGGTTGTCTCACTTTTAGGTTCTGTATTCAAACTTGATATCTCAAAAGCTGAAATCTTACTGATTAAGGTCTCTCTTTTGAAGTCTTTTGAGAATTGCATAGTCTCATCTAGGATGTTTATCTTGCTCTCATATTCTGGTGTCAAAGTAGTCATCAAATTATCCATTATATCTTCTTCTGAGATCTCTCCACCATTATTTCTAATTCTTGTAATTGCTTCATTAATCCTTTGATTGTGGGCTCTAATGTTCTCTTCAGGTAGCATCTCCAATTTGTATTGTACTTTTTCTTCCATGTCTTTCTGCATGCATTCTTGGCTTGGACATCTCCTTCAAACATGTCTTCTAGATACTTCCATATCTTGTTGGCTTTATCTACTTTCTTGATCTCTAAAAGCTCACTGTCAGACAATGCGCTGATAAGGGCTTCTTTGGCAATAGCATTTTGAGTGAACATCTCCTTCTTCTTATGAGTTGCATCTTCCTTTGCAAGATCTGCTAGAGAGGGAATATGAACTTCTTTGGTAGCTACTTCAAAAATCTCAAAGGCAATGCACTATAAGTGTGTCATCATTTTTTTCTTCCAATCAAGATAGTTCTCTCCATCAAACTTAGGAATTTATTTTCTAAAGAATGTCATCTGATCAAACTCAAGTTGTTAAAATTTCTCTCCAAGGCACTTGACTCTGATACCAATTGTTAGGAATAGGTGCAAGAGATAACTGAGAAGGGGGGGGGGGGGTGAATCAGTTATCTAAAAGATTCAATTCTTTATCCAATTAAGTATAGAAGAACATTTAAGTATAAACACAATATAAGAACACTTAACACAACACCACAATTTTAGTTATGGGAAAACCCAAATAGGCAAAAACCTTGGTGGGAATTAGCACCCACTATAAACTACACTAGAGTATTATGATCCATGTTAGAAGATCTTACAACCCTATTAGGAGTTGATCTTTACAATGCATTAAGTATAGTGACCTGGTCAAGGGTCAGACCCTTTTAGGAGTCTCTTACAATTAACCCTATTAGGGGTGAGGACACACTATCCGAAAGCACACTGCTCAAAGGGGTGAAGGATGTAACCTTTTGTTTAACAGATACACACTATATCTAGATCTTCATGAATTGCGTGTAGACTTGTTGTGTCAATTTGTTCCAATGAATAGCATATGCTCTCTACTTTATCACATAGACCTTTTTCTGATGGCTCAACACTTCACACCTTCTGTTCTTCTCTTATCTTTCGACTCTCTGCCATACTTAGCAATCACAAATGACTTCCTATAAATATCTTTCCTCTAAATGACATAATCAAGTCAACCTATTGGAATCATCTTGAAATTATAATAGAGAAACAATACAACTCTCCAATAACACCTTAGGTGGCTCTAGTAAGCACACAACACAAATTAGGACCGCCCAACTCAATATGAGTAGACATGTTGCTTCACACTATCAGATCCACCAAATTAACTAATAATTTCTTCTCATGCTAAATTACATCATGTGCTCTTAACCAAACATTTTTAACTCTTCTCCAAACACTAATCCAAGCATGCATATCAAACTGATTGGAGCAACTACTACAACAATAAAAACAATGTCGTCTCTACCAGATAAAAATAGGAAACTATGATTGTCAACTGGAGACTTCATAACTCAACTTGTACTACATATCTGACTCTATGTCCATGAACATAGTATCATACATATATTTACAACATAGATATAAACATGCAAGGCTCCATTACAATCATATTGTAAATCACATACAAAACTCTTCCTGGGACCTGTCAGGAACACTCACTGATACAGACTACTATATTACTGACTTTACTCAGAATCAACCTCTGCGTCTATGATATCATGCTAATAACATATCTAGGAAACATATACTCAAGGCTCTCTCCATTAGGCTTCCACACATGCTACTTACCATATGTTGTCATCAATGACAAACATACGGTCAACACTAGCTTGCTGACAAATCTCCAACATAGATGACTTTGTATAAGTCTATGATTGGTAAACTAATCTATCTTACTCAATCTAGACCTGATATTTCTAATGTAGTTGGTATTATTGGAAGATTTGCAGTAGAACCTAAACAAAGTCATCTTATGGAAGTAAAGAGGATATTCATATATTTGAAAGGAACTATAGACTATGGTTTATGGTATCCTAATTCAGAGAATGTATAACTTCATGTGTACACAGATGCAGATTGGGCAGGATGCATGGATGATAGAAAGAGTACCTCAGGAGGAGTAGTATTTCTCAGAGATAGGCTTGTTACTTGTACAAGCAAGAAGAAGAATTATATTTCCCAGCCCACAATAGAAGCAGAGTATGTAGCAGCTCCATTAAATTGCTCTACAATTGTGTGGATCAAGCAGATGATAAAAGATTTTGGAATTTAGATTGATTATCCAATTATTATTCATTGTGATAACACTAGCACTATCAATATGTCAAAGAACCCTATGATGCATGCAAAGACTAAACACATTGATATAAAATATCACTTCCTAAGAGAGAGAGTTGCAAAGAAATAGGTAAAATTGGACTATGTGACCACAAAAGATTAGCTAGAAGACATATTTAGAAAGCCTTTACCAAAGGATATATTTGAGTATCTCAGGGAGAATCTAGGAGTAATTCCCTTTCATGAATTTGATTAGAGTTCATAGGAGTGCATGAGTCCTTAGTGACTGATGAATGGTTGACTACTCTACTTCAGGAGTAGTACCGGTGCTTAATTTTTTGGCACCCTTTTTCATTGATGTCAAAGGGGGATTATATATAGTCATGAAAAACAATACAAAAAGAGAGAGTATATATAGTTGAGGAGTATGAAGTATGGGGGAGTTTTGTTGAGGAAATGGAGAATGTTATAAAAGAATTGTAGAAAGGGGGAGTGAGTATTTAGCAAGAAGAAAAAAAACAATAAGAGATGGAGGATTCATCATTGGGTGAGTTTTGTTGAGGAAATAGAGAATATTAGAAAATAATTGTACATCTAGATTGGTGGTGTTTTTCATTCCATATGTTTCCATCAATGCCAAAGGGGGAGATTGCTGGAGATTTGCTAGCAAGCTAGTGCTGACTGTATGTTTATCATTGATGAAAAAATATGGTAAGCAATGTGTGTGGAAGCTTGATGGAGAGAGCCTTGAGTATATGGTTCCTAGATATGTTATCAACATGATATCATAGACACAGAGGTTGATTCTGACTGAAGACAGTAATGTAGTTCTTTGTATCAGTGAGTGTTCCTGATAGGTCCCAAGAAGAGTTCAGTATGTGATTTGTAGTATGGTTGTAATGGAGCCTTACACATTTATATTTATGTTTTAGACATGTGTATGATGATATGTTAATGGATGTAGAGTCATTTGTGTAGTACAGGTTGAGTTATGATGTTTCCAGTTGATAGTTACAGTTTCCTGAGTTTATCAGATGAAGCCAACATTGTTTTTGTTGTTGTAGTAGTTGTTCCTATCATTGGGATATGCGTGCTTGGATTATTGTTTGGAGAATAGTTAATAATGTTTGGTTAAGAGTGCATGACGTAATTCATCATGAGAAGAAAGTATCAGTTAATTTGGTGGAGCCGACAATGTGAAGCGACGCGTCTACTCATATAGAGTTGTGCACTCATAATTAGTGTTGTGTTCTTAGTATAGCCATTGAAGATGTTTTTGGAGAGTTATATTGTTTCTCTAATATGATTTCAAGGAAGTTCTAATAGGCTGACTTGATTATATCATTTAGACAAAGATACTTATAGCCGATCAAGTTGTGATCGCTAGGAATGGGAAAGAATTGAAAGAGAAGAGCAGAGCAGAAGGTGCGAAGTATTGAGCCATCAGTAGAAGGTCTATGTGACAAAGAAGAGAGTGTATGCTATTCATTGTAACTGATCTAGAGAACAGGTCTAACTCATAGTTCACCAAGATCTAGCTATAGTGTGTATTTGTTAAATAGGAGGTTGCAACCCTCACCCCTTTGAGCAGTGTACCCCTAGACAGTGTGTCCTCACCCCTAACATGGTTAATTATAAAAGACTCGTAATAGGGTCTGACCTTTGACCAGGTCACTGTAATTAATGCATTATAAAGATCAACTCCTAACAGGGTTGTAAGATCTTCTAACAGGGATCATTATACACTAGTGCAGTTTATAGTGAGTGCTAATTCCCACTGGGGTTTTTACCTATTTGGGTTTCTCTGTAGCCAAAATTGTGGTGTTGTGTTAAGTGTTCTTATATTGTTCTTATGCTTAATGTTCTTGTATAACTAATTGGATAAAGAATTGAATCTTGTACATCACTGATTCACCCCCCCCCCCCATCTTAGTTATCTCTTGGGACTATTCCTAACAGGATTAATTAAATCAAGAAAATCATTTAATTGTGTAATTAATCTAATTAATTATATAGTTGAATTTAAATCAAATCCAACCCATTCAAGGGGTACACATGGCTAAATAAATTAAATAAATCAATTAATTAATTCCTAAAATTTCTCACCTACTACATGTGAAAGAATTAAATCAACCAATGGGAATTTAGAATTGAGCTCACATGGATTAAAGCCAAATTGAATCTCAATCACTCACCTAGAGAAGAATCTTGACCACTCATTTTGTCTCATTGTCCCAAGCTTTGAGGACAAAATATTTAAATTGTCTCAACATTTGAAACCATGAACTTAACCCAAACTTGATCATGATTAAACTTACCCCACCCCCTAAGCTTGGAGAAATTTATATATAGAAAGAAAAAATTAGGAGAAAAGGATCCCATTATCATTTTAGAATTGCATCCTTATTATATTCAATTTGATTTGCAAGCATGGTTGTAGCATATTTTGATAAAATAAGGCTTTATTTCATCATTCTTAGCTTAATATTCTCATTTTAGAGTTGTCTCTAATGGATACTTGCTGAGAGAAATTCATTAGCATCTTTAAATAGCGATCCATGAGATGTTTCTTATTTTAAGCTTTCAATTCATTATGTTTTAAAGGTTAAATTAGCTCAATTTGGATTGATTCTTAGAAAAATAATCTCATGAAGGTATTTCTTATATGCAATATGGCATCCACCATGGGGAATCTTATCTCTACAAGCTAAATTGCAGGTTTATTTGACTAAATTACATGAATTCTTGTTTCCATTATTTGTCTAATAGATGAAATAGTGCATATGAAGAAAAGTTTGACACATTTACATAGTCAAACAACATTTATAAACTAAAGTTCGATGCCCTTACATGGACTGTCAGTGCATAGCGAATGTTTATATCTTTTTTCTCACTTTCTCTCAACGCTTATACCCTAACCTTGTAGCTCGTATAAGAATTTAAATTGTTAAACTAAAACTAATTAACTACTTGGAGAACAAAATGAAGGATGTAAAGATTATCATCGAGTTACAAAGGTATATGTGAGACATTAGATTAGTTATTATATTGTCATTGATGTCAACTAGTTTTGACTGTACTTATCATGATAGTTGCAAATATATGAAGAAGGTAATAATGGTGAAGGAATGAGATATTATTATGAAAATGAGATGCATGAGTAAGATATGATTATGGTATTCATTGGGTAACTTATTGATGAGTCTATGATATTATGATAGTGATTTGATTGTATTACATGATTTTGTTAAGTATTGAAGATCAAGAATGTACAAGTTAATGTGGTCTGTAAATGAAGAAATTAGTATACACCGAGTAGATACAGTGTACACCAATCAAGTGTAGTGTATACCAAATATAGTATTAACCGAGCAGGAAGTCACCAACACATCACAGTATTGACTAAGTGAAAGAAATAATATAGAACATGTGATTGTCAACTAAAGATGATGAGCTGGATGAATATGGATGTTTCCAAGGTTAAAGATAAAGTTTGTTATAAGATCTACGACTGAAAAAATTCAAGGAAGATTAGATGATGAAGATTGAAACGTGTTTAAGGAACAAGTTCTAAGGAAGGTTAAAGAAACAAAATCAATGATGGAGATTAAGAGTAAAAATCTATGGCTGGGAAGAAAATGGTTTATCATGTCTATTTAAGGAGATAAGAGATTTAAAGTATGTATGCACATGAGGAGAATATTGTATTCATGCGAAGCTAGTCAGACAAGTTGAAGTAAGACCTAAACAATTCTATAGACTACACTGAGTGTTAGAAAGGAGATAATTGAGCAGAACAAATTTGGGGGATAAAAGGAAATCAAAGAGATTATGATGGCCAGAGGTATTTTGAGCTTAGCATAGATCTGAATATCTGCAAAGGAAGTTGCATTTGAATTAGATCATTTACTATTGCATTCTAACCATTGCTACCTAAACAATCTCTTAACTGAGCGGTACTTAATAGTCTTTATTTATTTCATCATGACATTCAATGAATGTTGATTGTTTTCTTGTTGACCCAAGTGAATGAATGGTCACAAAGAACTGTTAGTGATAAAAACTCTAACAAGGTCACACCTTATAGTGTGTTTTGTAACCTTTAACAGGGTTAGCTCTTAACCAAGCTCACTTTAGAAGAGTGAAATTATTTTAGGTACTGGTCCTAGGTGGTTGTTCCCCTAACAGGGTTTCCACATTAAAATAAAGTTTTATATGTGTATACATGTGATAATTTTTTATTTTACTTTACACATTACAATTACTAGTTTGATCGGTATATACTAGTTGATTTAACTATCAATCGATAAATGAATCAGAAAGACCATTCAAGTGTTTACTAGGCTATTTAAGTTTATATGAAAGATTTTTTTATACATCTAAGAGTATGTGGGACTATAGGATAACTGGACTTAACTAATTCACCCCCCCCCCCATTCTCAGTTATCTAACAATTGGTATCAAAGTGAGATTACTTTAAGAAAGAATTTTTAAGGACTTAAGTTAAAGAACACAAGATTTATAAGAGAGAGGTACCAAAGTTGAACAAAGAAAATTTCTCAACATGGAAAATTAGGATGAAGTCATATCTATTAGGCATTGGAGATTCTGCACTATACTATTTGGAAAATGAGTTTATAACTCCCACTGGTCCTTTGATTGTAACATAGATGAAAGAGAGATGAGAACATAATGCTATGATGATTGAGATTGCTTCTTCTCTATCAGATGCTAAATTTGAAGACATTAAGACCTACAGGTACAACTACAAAAGATATGTGGGACAAACTAACAGTAGTTCATGAAGGAGATCTGAATGTGCTCAGGGTAAAAGAAAAAAGCTTAAGAGGAAAATTTCATGATATGAAGATGAAAGAAGGTGAAAACATCACTCAGTATAGCAACCGAGTCAAGGAAGTGATGAATTCTATCTGAGGAGAAGGTGGAATTATTGAAGAAGACACTATGGTAAGTAAAATTCTCAGAACATTGTTGCTTGCATATGCTATAAGAGTCTCAGCAATACATGAAATGAGAGAAGTTTCGGGTAATGATATTTATCTTGATAGTCTAATTAGTAGATTGACTGTATTTGAGCTTAAAACTATGATAATAGTATTTTACCTAAGGTTGAATATGTATTTATGTCATCTTTGAATATTGGAAGATCAAGCAACAAACATAAGATAAGAAATGAAAGTGATAGTGAAGCTGAAGAAGATGATCTTGATGAACTTGAAGCATTAATGGCTAGAAGGCTACCGAAAGGCAAAGGAAGATATAGAGATAAGATACCCTTGGTATGCTTTAAATGTAAAGAGATTAGTCATATTTCTATAGGATGTCTTGATAGGAAAGATGATGAAAGAACAAGTGAAAGATCAAATGAAAGGAAGAATGAAGGAAGAAACTATCAAGATCACAGAGGTAACCGATAGTAAGGAAATAGAGACAACCGAGACTACAAATATAAAAGTAAAAAGGAATGCTACCTAGTTGAAGAAGAAGATGATGATACTGTGACTGAAATATATGAAGACATAAAAGTGGTATTTGTTTCATTGTAGGAAGATTCCAAAGAAGAAGAAAGGTATGTTGAAAAGGCACTCATTTCTAAAGTTAGCAAAAATGATACTTGGATTATTGATAGTGGTTGCACACATTATATGACTGGTGATGAAGAAAAAATTGAATATCTTAAACATTATAATGGTGGATCTGTGAAAATGGGAAATGATACACCTTGTCAAGTGAAAGGTAAAGGATCTATACCACTGAATAATAAGATCATATGTGAAAATTCTTATTGGGTGAAAGGAATTAATGATAACATGTTGAGTGTAGAACAACTGAATAATATAGGTCACCAATTGCATTTGAGAAAAGAAAGGTAAAGATCTATGATGAGACTGAAAAACTGATTAGTACTAGTGAACAATCAAAAGGTAACTTATTCTATCTAGACACACTACTACATTTGGGGCCAAATTTTGACATCCATTTGTTGGATTTGCAATGCTCATTTGTTAGAATTTCAACACATGAGTTCATCACTATTTTTGCATAGAAGATTGCAATAGAAGACCTACCTGTCAGTTTACCAACACCATCTCACGTCGAAAAGTTGCAAATGACAACAGCTTTGAAATGGCATTTCCTGTGGTTCATCCATCAGAATCTGATAACAAGACCTATCAGAATACCGACAGTTAGCATCATATTTTGACAGATCTACCTATCGGTGATATGACCTCATTGTCGAATATTTTCTCTTTACAACACTTAAACTGTCAGAATAGCGACAGTTCTGCACTATTCTCTAACAGGTTTCCTTGTCAAACATATAGCATTAATGTCGCACGAAATGTCATAAATTATTTTTTTCTGACATTTTGTCTATCGAATGCATAGCACTTCTGTTGGAATTAATTATGAATTGTCAAAAAATTGATAGATAGGCACATTAAAGTTAACATAGCTCAAGAGACCATCATAGGTTGTCTCTTTCTTTGGTCTATATTATTGACAGAATGTTTTACCTTTCATTAGCTCATCAAATCTAGGGATTTGAAAGAATTTAATAGAATATTTTCATGAAAACATATATTATTTAAGTTGACATTGCACTAATTTATCTACTTCATGAACTTGTAGACTATGAGGATGACCATAAAGAAGCATTGCCATGGGAGGAGATGCTTCTTTATCACCATCTTCATAGTATACAAGTGCGTGAAGTAGATAAATTTGGGCAACGTCAACTTAAATAATATATGTTGTCATGAAAATATTCTATTAAATTCTTTCAAATCCCTAGATTTGATGAGCTAATGAAAGGTAAAACATTCTGTCAATAATATAGACCGAAGAAAGAGACAACCTATGGTGGTCTCTTGAGCTGTGTTATCTTTAGTCCTAGCTACCTGTCGATCGTTGAGAATAATCACCGCCTTGCATTTATGTACACTACAAAAATTGATCACAGTCTTGCAAAAACATTTTACACTTGTACATCTCATCAATACTAGAGGCCTAAAGTAATTTTATATGATCACTAGCACATTTCATGCATGGATGAGAAAACACTATCCAAAGTTTCTAGATAACCATTTTTGAGAAGAGGAATGAGTGGAGGCCAAAGAAGGGATAATTGTGAAGGTTTTATAGATGTAGGTTACTGAATCATCATCTCTGCACTGGTACTCAATCTAGCCTCCACTCCATATACATCTTCTCAGAATCTAAAAACTCTCCATCATTGATTCTCGGCATTTTTTCAGCATCTCCATGGACTGAGACCTTAAATTATTGAGCTTCTCTTTGTTTTGAGAATAGTTTAACATTCTCTACTTAATAGGGCCAACCACGTGAAGGTGGAAGCTCACCTAGCCCCTCCTAGGAGCCTCTTATGACCCTTTATGACATTTTAAGACCTCTAAGATGTATTCTTAGGGATCGTAAACAGTTGTAAAGGGTCATAAGGGGTCCTGGGACACAACAACTGAGAAACATAAATGTAGGCATCATGGTCACAATTTTTTGGAGACACAACATAATTGAGTGGTTTTCTGAGATGATGCAAAGTAGTGGTTTCTTTGCATCATCTGGGAATAGCACTCAATTATGTTGTGTCTCCAAAAAATTGTGACCATGATGCCTACATTTATGTTTCTCAGCTATTGTGATATGTACATCACAGTCTGTCATTGTTGCAATAGCAGAGCCTATATTCCACAACAAAAAGGAAGACATCTTTTTAGCCCGGGTCTCGATCCTACCCCAATTGTTGAAGGATCCAGGGCTAGGCTTGAAAGATTTCTTCCCATTCTATCTACAACATTGTGTCCATCCATGATCTCAGGAACATCATTGTCTTTTCACTCTTCATTTGCCAAAATATATCACTTCTTCAAGCTTGCAGAGTAATCTTATTAATAAAAGAACTCTTGCCAACAATAGGGTACCCACAGATCAAAATAGTTGATGTTATTGGTGCTTGTGCTCAAGAATATCGATTCACTATTTTGAAATGGCCAAATCATTTTTATTTTGATTATAGAGAAAAGGAGTGGGAGAAAATGAGGGGGTGAAAGCTGATCGAGAGTGAGAGAAGGCATTACATTTTATTTGATCATAAATGCTCTCTAAAATGACCAATCATGTTTTCTTTTCGATTCCTTTTGGTGTTTTTTTTTTCCCATATTCAGTAGATAAAAATCATGGCGGTAGCCACTTAGCCATCTTTTTGATGTTCTAGGTATTTTACAAAGATATAGGTATGTGGATTTATCATTCAATTGCTTGCAGTTATTGGTCAAATGCAAATATTTTGTCACGTTGCAAGGGCAAGATATCAGTTTGGTGTTTTTGGTTTATGTTAAAAGTTGATTTGGTAAAATCCTCAAAAAACACACTACATGTTCTAAAATGTAAAGAAGTTGAATGTTAAATGTAAGATATATATCTCATCAATAGTAATCAAAAGAAAGGACATGAAACTTATAAGGAGATTTACCAAACCAAAAATATAAGTGAATAGGAAAGATGGATTGGTACCTTATGAATTGGTTTTTGAGGTGCACAATCTTCATCAATCTCCTCAAAACAAGATCCCTCCTCATGAAAAATGCATTTAACACAAAAAACAAATCTACAAAATTGAACCAATGGCATGTTTAGAACAAAGAAATAGATTGATAATAATATGCTAAAAATTCTATTATGTTTAATACATGCAAAAGGACCAGTCCCAACAATTCTTAAACATACTTTATCTAATATGATAATAACATGCTAATTAAACTGATAAAGGTGTTATCTTCATTTAATCTACCAATTACTAATTACACAAAAAACAAATTTACAAAACTGAACCAATGGCATGTTCTTCGTATGTGATTTCTTCATCTTTCGAGCCTCTGGCATCATATTTGACTGCAAATGTCAAATGCATTGCATTTTATTTGATCATGAATGCTCTCTGAAATGACCGCATTCTACTGGTGTCATGCCCTAGCCCGTGCTTTATCTCCATTATTTGATGTTATTGGTGCTTGTGCTCAAGGATATCGATTCACTGTTTTCAAATGTTTTGATCATTTTGGTCGCGACTATTCCTCTAGTACATAGTCAGGAAATGTAATTGTCTAATGATTATATGTAATATTGAATGGATTAAATGATTTATTCTTGGTAGAAGTGAATGGAAGGAATAGTGTTGGTGTTAGGTTTCATTTATTATTGAATTCAATGGTTTCCAAGATGTGTTGAGGAGTTTTCTCCTTGTTTAATGTTAACTATTCCTGCACAATCCACTCATACAATAGTGAAATGCTATGTGATTGACAATTTCATACAACTGGTCCTTTGCCATGTATTAAATACAATCTAGTCACTTATTGAATGCTTTGGAGACTACTGGTTTGACTGTCCATGCATTACAAGTGACTGAGATTCATTAAAGGATACAAAACCCTTCATTTTGGGGTTATTGTGTGTGGATTCAAATGTAGGTTTGATTTGGTTAATGTTTAGAAGAGATCAATAAAGTATTTAAAGACAATCTTACATGTTTGGAGAGGTTTGAGAGGCACTTATAATGACTGTACCCTCACAAACAACAACATAGACTAGTTTTACTAAGTTTCCTTTCTCTACCACAGGGGTACAGTCAGAGGGTTCATTGAAAAAATGATCTTTTGAATGGTTACTATGAATATGAATGATTTGATATAGCATATTGCTCATTTACTTGAAGTTTGGAATAGCTTGTGCAAGGGTGAAAGTAGTTTTGATCATTTTGGTCGTGACAGTTCCTCTACACAGTTAGAAAATGTAACTGTCTAATGATTATATGTAATGTTGAATGGATTAAATGCTTTATTCTTGGTAGAAGTGAATGGAGTTTCCAAGATGTGTTGAGGATTTTGCTCCTTGTTTAATGTTAACTATTCATGCACAATCCACTCATACAACAGTGAAGTTACAAAACTGAACCAATGGCATGTTTACAACAAAGAAATAGAATGATAATAATATGATGAAAATTCTATATATTCTATTTAATACATGTCAAAGGACCAGTCCCAACAATTCTTAAACATACTAGTTATCTGATATGATCAATTGTTAATAAAGGTCTAATTCTGTAGACTGCTAGCACGAAGGAAGATTTGACCTAGCCAAATTTTCCTTGTACCACACAAAAAAAATGAGTGATAACTATATCTACTCCAACCTTAATTGTTTAAGAATTCATCATATCAAATAAAGTATATTTAAGAATTGTTGGGAGTTCTATTAGACCTTTGTTGTAAACATGTCATTGGTTTTCAAATGTTTGGATTCACATTTGTTGATATTACTGGCATATATGTTTAATGAAACCATTGTATATTGATGTCACTAAAATGACCGCATTCTACTAGTGTCATGCCCTAGCCCATGCTTTAACTCCATTATTTGATGTTATTGGTGCTTGTGCTCAAGGATATCCATTTTTTTGAAATGTTGACTATGGTTATCAAATGGACAGCCCATGAGCTTCTAGCTAAGCATCATTTGTATTGATAGCTTAGGGCATCAAATGTATTGTATCATTGATAGTTGAAACTTTTTTAAAAGGAAATAGGACAAAGAATGATTCTGATTTAGTTTCTCTATTTTGATCTCTAAGTGGCTTACAACCCTAGAGAAGTATATGCAGATTTACAAATGTAGTTGTAGGATACATAGCGGTTGATAATTCACAAGAACCATGCATCCAATTTGAATAGAAATTAATACAAAGAAATAGGGTCCTCCAATGGCCCAATCATCTGAACCTTGACTGTCCCCTCAACCAGTGACCCTTCAAAACTGGGTTATCATGCAATTAGTGAGTGATCCTTCATTCTCCTGGTTTGCCCTGCATCCAAACATATTGGAAATAAACAATACAATGATAACAAGTCTTTCAAAATCCCCTTTCCCTCAAGGGACACTATCAACCATCCCTTCCACATAGCATTTCACTGTTGTATGAGTGGATTGTGTAGGAACAGTTAACATTAAATAAGGAGAAAACTCCTCAACACATCTTTGTTGTAAACATGCCATTGGTTCAGTTTTATAAAAAAAATTTTTGTGTTAAATGCATTTAAATGGAACATTAAGCATAGTAATAATATGCTTAATCTATTAGTAATTGTAGATTAAATGCCCATAACACCTTTATTAGTTTAGCATGTTATTATAAGATACTAAAGAAGACCTACTATTTGTTAGAGAAATCTTCACTGTCCCCCACAATGAAGACAATGAAGATTGACCTCTTGCCCCACAACAAAGAACATTGTAATAAGAATAAGATATAAAATAGTGTTAGAATAAAATTTTAACAAAGACATGTAATGCTTAAGTTAATGATCTAAAAAGCTGCAAATATAGGAATTGAAAAAGAAGATAGTGCCAAGAAACATTTTCACAAATATGAAACATGAGGAAAAGTAATAACATTAACAATGCCAAGATTCATAGCATTAAATTTCACCCGTGGATGAGTTTCTGTAGTGGGTTTCCCAGCATCAAAAATATGTTGAGTTGCATTTGAGCTGTAACTAAGAATATCATGTGGAACAGACCCTAAACTTTGAAAGCGTTCTCCAACCTGGCAATTCAAAATTCAATCTAGGAAAGCATCAGTAAGTGAAATAAATTATATACATCAACATCAACATCATCATAATCATTAGAAATAAACTTTAAAGACATATTTTGGATAGTACTATGTTTCTCGAAAGTTTTTGTGATGCTTCTAAACTTTAAAGACATATTTTATGGCTTAATGATAACATGGATTAGTGTTTTGTTTTCTGATGGAATGTTGTTGATCATTCATGGTCTTGAAGAAAATTTTGATTGTTTTGATTCTCAAGTCTTGACGTTGTTTCTCAATGTGATATAGACTGACCACAAGATGGTTCAGTTGGTCCTCTCTTTCTGTTTAATCATTTGTCTTCTTCATGGTGTAAGTGTCAATATGTTATAATCCAACCAGCATGTCATACCCCCACTTCTAACAGACCGCACAACATGTAAATCACAGCCAAAGACTTGGGTGATCAACATACACAAATAATGATTACCCTTAGGAAACAGTGATCATTAATATTCATTAATGGCGAGCGGTGATTCCTTGGTAATAAAGGCATTAACAACATTCATAATCATATAGCTCTTTACCTGATCTAGTCACATCATCAACATCAAGGTCATTTTGTTTGGCCTCGGCCTCAACCTCAACCTACTCATTAACAACAACCTCTACACTCTCTACAACTGCAATACAAATTCTTACATTAATCCAAACACCAATTGCACTTAAATTTGTATTACTACACCAATCAATTTAAGATGTTTACTTGTATTACTATGATGCACGTCCTCATGGTCATCAACACGCATAGGTTGTGTATGACAAGAATCAGCAGGCTACATTTCAATTTCATACACATTCATGTTATCACTGTTTTCTCACTTAAAACAAATTTACTCACTTTATGTTGGAACTTAACATCAAATGCTTCTTTATCGCCATCCTAATAGTCTACAAGTGTGCAAAGTAGATAAATTCATGCAATGTCAACTTAAATAATATACGTTGTCATGAAAATATTCTATTAAATTCTTTCAAATCCCCGGATTTGATGAGCTAAGGTAAAACATTATGTCAATAATATAGACTAAAGAAAGAGACAACCTATGATGGTCTCTTGAGTTGTGTTATCTTTAGTCCTAGCTACTGGGTAAGGCCTGGAAGACTTATACCTATCGATTGTCAAGAATAATCACCGCCTTGCATTTATGTACACTGCACAAATTGATCCCAGTCTCGCAAAAAACATTTTACTCTTGTACATCTCATCAATACTAGAGGCCTAAAGTAATTTTATATGATCACTAGAACATTTTGTGCATGGATGAGAAACAGTGTCCAAAGTTTCTAGATAACCGTTTTTGAGAAGAAGAAAAAGTGGAGGCCAAAGAAGGGATAATTGTGAAGGTTTTCTAGATGTAGGTTACTAAATCATCATCTCTTGTTGATATATTTTAGATTCTACTCCGGAATGAACAAACTATAGAGATCTAACATAGCTAAACATAGAATAAAGTAAACAAGAAGGGATAGAAGATACTCGGATATCAACCAAGTATACTCTAGTCTATATGCCTCCAAACTGTACTAACAAAGGTGCTAAGGAGAACCTAATTAGTACCTTAGTGTTAGTGTATTGAAGAAGAGTCCACTCCTAATAGAGGCTTCTAGCCCTAATCAACTCATAGTTAACATTGCCAATAATTGCTAGTTGTATGGATCAAATCATAATCTGATCTTTATTCATGCTCAGACTTGTTCTTATCTATTAGCCGAAGCTGCTTATCTTTCACACTAATATATGCTGATCTGTGACTGCAGTTTGCACCAATAAAAATCACTAAATATTGTGCCTTGATGAATTCACTGTTATCTCCCTAAATTCATAGTTGACTCCATATTCATTGCTTCCTCTATGAATTCGCCACTGCCTCCATACATTGCTCTTAAATTCGTTGCTTCCTCTAAGTTTGCCTAAGGTAGAGAATCAAGGTTTTGGGGGAGGGAAGCACATTATGTTTTTGGTGCTTCTCTCCCTAGAATCCAACACCATATATATATGAATTGAATTATCTTCAAGAGGGTCGACCTGGTCTTATTAAATATATTTAATGTTAAAGCCAAGAGGCTGACCTTGGGCCCTTAACTAATTCAACCAACACATATATAGATGAAATAATAATCTCCTTATTATTATAAATCACACAAGGGTATTTATTTGATTAGTTTGATCTTGGCTGAAAAGCTATAATTATTAACACTCTGCACTGGTACTCAATCTGGCCTCCACTCCATATATGTCTTCTCAGAATCTAAAAACTCTCCATCATTGATTCCTGTCATTTTTTCAACATCTCAATGGACTGAGACCTTAAATTATTAAGCTTCTCTTTGTTTTGAGAATAGTTAAACATTCTCTACTTAACAGGGCCAACCACGTAAAGGTGGAAGCTCATCTGGCCCCTCCTAGGAGCCTCTTATGACCCTTTACAACATTTTAAGACCTCTAAGATGTATTCTTAGGGATCATAAATGGTCGTAAAGGGTCATAAGGGGTCCTGGGACACAACAGCTAAGAAACATAATTGTAGGCATCATGGTCACAATTTTTTGGAGACAACGTAATTGAGTTGTATACCCAAACAGTGGAGAGAAACTCCTGCACCTCTGATTCCAAGTTGACTACATCTGTTGCTCATGAATACAAGGTCCTCCAACAAATGTATTCAACTTGGAATTGGGGGTGTAGAAGTTTCTCTCCACTGCTTGGGTACACAACACAATTATCTCCAAAAGATTGTGACTACGATGCCTATAATTATGTTTCTCAGCTATTGTGAAATCTACATTTATGTTTCTCAGTTGTCGTGTTTATGTGCATGTTTTTTATGTATTTTGGATAGTAAGTCTAATTTAATTTCTCCTTTGCATCCAAAATGAACTCATTCCAATCCTTCACTGGAATAAAGGGAGGACGCACAAACTTCAGCAAGACTTCATACCACACATGTTCATAGATTACATTCAATGCGTTATTTACATTCATAAATTAGCGTTGCATACAAATGTACAGACGGTGCATGGTATGAAGCCACACTCAAGCTTGAAAATGATAGTCAATCCATAGTCAAGGTCAAGGAATAAATGGAACAACCAAGAAAACACTATACGTTAAATCATGTGATTGATAGCAGATTGGGGCTCACCTGAGCCATAAACATTTGTGTATTAAAACTATTCACAACTTAATAATATTAGGTAATCAAATGCTTAAATCAATGTATTCAAGTTGTGGGAATTCATGGGGCTATTCTGTATCTAACACACATGCACTCGTAAGCTCACCGAAATAGTAGGCAAAGAAAGAATAATTTAAAAAGTTTGAATCAATAGTAACTATATTATTTTAAGATTAAATATAAATCCACTAGTTAAGTCTTAAAATGTCAAAGACACTAGTTAAGTCTTATAATGTCAAGTAGGTAAAGCAATAATAAGAATATTGCATAAAAATAGGTAACGATGTCCAAACAGTAATACATGTAATGTACTTGTCATCATATCTTTGAAACATGTCATTATTATCCAGGAGCATTCTGATACCACCATTACTATCTTACATGTGTGGGACAACTCATTACATTTGTGCCATTTGAGAAAGACTGGCCTACTCCAAAAGTGGCAGGAAGGCACCGTCATTCGGTACCTTACGTGCCCAAGATGGCAGCTAGGCATTAATTATGGCCATGCCTGTCACAGTTAGGAGCAGATCAATTCCCAAGATCTTTTACTTCCCCGATAAACCAAGTTAAGCAAATTAATGCCTAACTATGAATTGATCAGAGAAGTAAAAGATCTTGGGAATTGATCAGAGAAGTAACTGTGACCTGGGCATGGCCATAATTAATGTCTGGCTGTCATCTTTGGCATGTAAGGTACAGAATGATGGCACCTTCCCACCACTTTTGGAGTAGGCCATTCTTTCTCAAATGGCACAAATGTAATGAGCTATCCCACACATGTAAGATAGTAATGGTGGTATCAGAATGCTCCTGGATAATAATGATGCATTTCAAAGATATGATGACAAGTATGTTACATGTATTACTATTTGGACATCGTTACCTATGTTTATGCAATATTCTTATTATTGCTTTACCTACTTGACATTATAAGACTTAACTAGTGTCTTTGACATTTTAAGACTTAACTAGTGGATTTATATTTAATTTTAAAATAATACAGTTACTATTGATTTGAACTTTTTAAATTATTCTTTCTTTGCCTACTATTTTTGTGAACTTATAGGTGCATGTGTGTTAGATACAGAATAGCCCCATGAATTCCCACAACTTGAATACATTGATTTAAGCATTTGATTACCTAATATTATTAAGTTGTGAATAGTTTTAATACACAAATTTTGTGAGCAAATTTGTGTCAATCACATAGCATTTCACTGTTGTATGAGTGGATTGTGCAGGAACAGTTAACATTAAACAAGGAGCAAACTCCTTAACACATCTTGGAAACCATTGAATTCAATAATAAATGAAACCTAACACCAACACTATTCCTTCCATTCACTTCTACCAAGAATTCCAACACAAGCACAAGCTATTCCAAACTTCAAGTACAAGCTATTCCAAACTTCAAGTAAAATGAGAAATATGCTATATCAAATCATTCATATTCATAGTAACCATTCAAAGGATCATTTTGTTAATGAACCCTCTGACTATACGCCTGCGGCAGAGAAAGGAAACCTCAAAATAGAGAAAGGAAACTTAGTAAAACCAGTCTATGCCATTGTTTGTGAGGGTATAGCCATGATAAGTGCCTCTCAAACCTCTCCAAACATGTAAGATTGTCTTTAAATATTTTATTGATCTCTTCTAAACATTAACCAAATCAAACCTACATTTGAATCCACACACAATAACCCCAAAATGAAGGGTTTTGTATCCTTTAATGAATCTCAAACACTGGTAATGCATGGACAGTCAAACCAGTAGTCTCCAAAGCATTCAATAAGTGACTAGATTGTATTTAATACATTCCAAAGGACCAGTTGTATGAAATTGTCAATCACATAGCATTCCACTATTGTATGATTGGATTGTGCAGGAACAGTTAACATTAAACAAGGAGCAAACTCCTCAACACATCTTGGAAACCATTGAATTCAATAATAAATGAAACCTAACACCAACACTATTCCTTCCATTCACTTCTACCCAGAATAAAGCAATTCATCCATTCAACATTACATATAATCATTAGACAGTTACATTTTCTAACTGTGTAGAGGAACAGTCACGACCAAAATGATCAAAACTACTTTCACCCTTGCACAAGCTATTCAAAACTTCAAGTAAAATGATAAATATCATATATCAAATCATTCATATTCATAGTAACAATTCAAAGGATCATTTTGTCAATGAGCCCTCTGACTGTACCCCTACAGCAAAGAAAGGAAACCTTAAAATAGAGAAAGAAAACTTAGTAAAAGCAGTCTATGCCACTATTTGTGAGGGTATAGTCATGATAAGTGCCTCTTAAACCTCTCCAAACATGTAAGAATTTCTTTAAATACTTCATTGATCTCTTCTAAACATTAATGCATGGAAAATCAAACCAGTAGTCTCCAAAGCATTCAATAAGTGAATATGAATGTTTGAAAACTTTCCTCTCAACTTCCCCAACCACTCCTAATCAGTTAGAGGGATTAGTTGAGTGTTTAGACACTAAAACTTCTTAAACATACTTTATCTGATATGATGAATTTTAATATCAACAAATGTGAATCAAAACATTTGAAAATAGTGAATCGATATCCTTGAGCACAAGCACCAATAACATCAAATAATGGAGATAAAGCACTGGCTAGGGCATGACACCAGTAGAATGTGGTCATTTCAGTGAGCATTCATGATCAAATAAAATGCAATGCATTTGAAATTTGCGGTCGAATATGATGCTAGAGGCTCGAAAGACATTGCCCGTCAAAGATACCAATCAAAGATGAAGAAATCACATACCTTCTCTTGCACTTAGCTTGCACGAAGGAAGATTTGATAGCCAAATCTTCCTTGTACCACATGAAGAACATGCCATTGGTTCAGTTTACCATGTTATTATCATATTAGATAAAGCATGTTTAAGAATTGTTGGTAAGGATAGGAATAGTGGAGATTCTAGAAATATCCCTCTAACTGATTAGGAGTGGTTGGGGAAGTTGAGAGGAAAGTTTTCAAATATTCATATTCACTTATTGAATGCTTTGGAGACTACTGGTTTGACTGTCCATGCGTTACCAATGACTGAGATTCATTAAAGGATACAAAACCCTTCATTTTGGGTTATTGTGTGTGGATTAATCGGCTTTAGCCAAGAAGATCAAGAAGATGGGGTAGGAGGACATTGTGGTAGAAGAAGTATTTAAAGAAGCAACAAGAAACAATAGAAAAGTTTTTAGGAGTTTGGGACAACATTTCAGAATCCATGAATGGTATGGGTAAGGTGACCTTCATTCTTGGTTGTGACTTCAATGAAACATTAGATATGGCTGATAAGAAGAAGGGTCACTTGTTGATAGAGTTCCTTGAGGGAAGGGGGATTGTGAAAGACTTGTTATCATTGTATTATATATTTCCAATATGTTTGCATGCAGGGCAGAATAGGAGAATGAAGGATCACTCACTGATTGCATGATAACCCGGTTTTGAAGGGTCACTGGTTGAGGGGATAGTCAAGGTCTGGATGTTGATAGTAATTCGTTGAGGGAAGGGGGATTGGAAAAGACTTGTTATCATTGTATTGTGTATTTCCAATATGTTTGGATGTAGGGAAGCCTAGGAGAATTAAGGATCCTTCATTGATTGCATGATAACCCAGTTTTGAAGGGTCACTGGTTGAGGGGACAGTCAAGGTCTGGATGTTGATAGTGTTCCTTGAGGGAAGGGGGATTGTGAAAGGCTTGTTATCATTGTATTTTGCATTTCCAATATGTTTGGATGTAGGGCAGACTAGGAGAATGAAGGATCACTCACTAATTGCATGATAACCCAATTTTGAAGGGTCACTGGAAGAGGGGGGAATGAAGGATCACTCACTGATTGCATGAGAACCCCACCAAGCATTCTTTCCTTTAAGCTTCCACAATATCTCAAAATATGATCATTATTCTTTACTTTCTTCTATATGTTATTCTTTCTATGGTTTTGTTATCTCAGAAATATATCGAAAACATTGCAGATGTGCATATAAAAGTAAAATATTGTCCTTCAATTGTTCCACATTGAAGCATTTCCTCTTGGGAGTATTCTCTTCATTTGTACAATATCTGTCAAAAATGGTTCCCATATTTCCTGCAACTATGAAAGGAATAGTGTTGGTGTTAGGTTTCATTTATTATTGAATTCAATGGTTTCCAAGATGTGTTGAGGAGTTTTCTCCTTGTTTAATGTTAATTGTTCCTGCACAATCCACTCATAAAACAGTGAAATGCTATCTTAAAGGGATGGTTGATAGTGTTCCTTGGGGGAAGGGGGATTGTGAAAGACTTGTTATCATTGTATTGTGTATTTCCAATATGTTTGGATGTAGAGCAGACCAGGAGAATGAAGGATCACTCACTGATTGCATGATAACCTGGTTTTGAAGGGTCACTGGTTGAGGAGACAGTCAAGGTCTGGATGATTGAGCCATTGGAGGACCATAGTTCTTTGTATTAATTGTTATTCAAATTGGATGCATGGATTTCTTGTGAATTATCGGCTGTTATGTATCCTACAACTAGATTTGTAAATCTGTATTTATTCTCTAGGGTTGTAAGCCACTTAGGGATCAAAATAGAGAAACTAAATAAAAATTGTTCTTTGTCCTATTTCCTTTTAACAAAGTCTCAACTATCAATGATACATTAAATTTGATGCCCTAAGCTATCAATACAAATGGCACCTAGCTAGAAGTTCACGGGATATCCATTTGATAACCACAGTCAACATTTCAAAAAAATGGATATCCTTGAGCACAAGCACCAATAACATCAAATAATGGAGTTAAAGCATGGGCTAGGGCACGACACCAATAAAATGTGGTCATTTCAGTGACATCAATATACAATGGCATCATTAAACACATATGTCAGTAATATCAACAAATGTGAATCCAAACATTTGAATACAGTGAATCGATATCCTTGAGCACAAGCACCAATAACATCAAATAATAGAGATAAAGCACTGGCTAGGGAATGACACTAGTAGAATACGGTCATTTCAGAGAGCAACTCCCTTAATAATAAAATGAAATGCATTCGAATATGATGCCAGAGGCTTGAAAGATGAAGAAATCACATACCTTCTCCCGTGCTCAGTTGTCGCTCCTTTTCTCCCGCTCTCTAATCGAAATAAAAATGATGAGGTTGTTTCACTTTTTTTTTTAATGTATACCCTGAATCTATCAGAATTACGATGGTTAATTAAACACCCATTGGAATACCAACATCATCGGGGCCTATTACAAAAAAAAAACACCAAATTCGTAAGAAAAAGTTACCCGTCGGAAACTTCTATCAAAATTTGGCCCCAAATGTAGTAGTGACTATGTTGAAACTTCTTGTTTGTTGGCTAAAAATGAAGATGTTTTCTTATGGCACAAAAGGTTATGTCATGTGAATTTTGACAACATGGTTAAGATCAATAAGTCAAGAAAAGTTAGAGGTTTACTGAGTATATCTAAACCTGACCATGTAATGTGCAAATAATGCCAAATGGGTAAAATGTCAAAATCTAGTTTCAAGAGAAAACATTACTCATCTAATGCTATTATGGAGTTAGTTCAGACTGAATTATGTGGTCCAATGAGAACTTAAAGTTATTATGTATATAGATATTTTATCTTTTTTTTTTATGATTTCTCTAGGATGATAACTGTCATGTTCTTAAAAGAAAAATCAGAAGCTTTCAAAATGTTTAAGTGGTACAAAGCAAAAGTGGAAAAAGAAAGTGGTAAGAAACTAAAATGCTTGAGGTCAGATAGAGATGGTGAATTCATTTATGATGAGTTTACTAATTTTTTTAATGAGCATGGAATTAAGAGACATGTATCTTCACCGAGGACATCTTAGTAGAATTGGATTGCTGAAAGGAGGAACAAATTGATTGTTGATTGTGCTAGAACACTAATTATTGAAAAAGATGTTGCACAAATTTACTGGAGAGAAGCTATTAGTACTGTTGTTTATACATTGAACTGAGTACAACTAAAGAAAGAATAAAACAAGACACCTTATGAGCTATGGTATGGTTATACACCTAAATTGAGTTATTTCAGAATATTTGGGAGTAGATGTTACATTCTGAAAGATGATAGAAATGGAAAATTTGACTCTAAAGGTGATGAGGGCATATTTCTAGGTTATTCTACTAAGATTAAGGCTTATAAATGTTTGAATAGGGCAACTAACAAGATGATTGAAAGTGAAAATGTGAGAGTTGATGAGTTTGCAAAAAAGGATGATGAAGAAAGTAAGAAAGAGCCAGAAGACTGGTAGATTTGTTTATATTGAAAATCCTGAAACTCTACCTAAGTAATAGCCTGGTGTCACTGAGCAACAAAATACTACTACCGAGCAACAATCCTTATAGACCGAACAATATAAAATAGTTACTGAGGAGAATTATGATCATTAACCGAGTGGAGAAAATACTAAAGAACAAAGATATGAGCATGTACTTGCAAAGTATGTAAGAAGATACCATCCACAAGATTAGATAATTGGAGATAAAGGAGCGGGAATGATGACTAGATGTAAGTTAAGAAATAATACATGTTTTCTTTGTGAATTTGAACCTAAAACGGTTAAAGATGCATTAGAAAATGATGATTGGATTAAGGCAATGAATGAGGAAATTGAGAAAATACAGAAAAACAAGAGATGGACATTGGTACCAAGAAGACAAAAATATGATTGGCACTAAATGGATATTCAAAAACAAATTGAATGAGAATGTATATGTAACAAGGAACAAAGAAAGACTAGTTTGCAAAGGTTATGCATAAGAAGAAGGAATTGACTATGGAGAAACTTTTGCACCCATTTCTAAACTTGAAGGAGTAGGAATAATAATTGCATATGCTTCTTATAAAGGATTTAAGTTATATTAGATGGATGTGAAATCTGCATTTCTGAATAGGATACTTGAAGAAGAGGTATACATTGAACAACCTAAAGGTTTTGTTGATCCTAATCAGAAGAACATGGTATGCAAGCTGCACAAGGAATTATATGGACTAAAGAAAACACCAAGAGCATGGTATGAAAGATTGCATTCCTATCTCATAAGAATTGGATTTTTTAGAACAAGTGATAACAACAATTTGTATTTGAAAAATGAAACTGATGACAAGATTCTTATTGTTGAAATTTTTGTTGATGATATAATATTTGGAGGTCATGATACTTTATGTAATTTTTTCGCTGATGAAATGAGAAAAGAGTTTGAAATTTCAATGTTTGGAGAGATCAAATTATTTCCTGGTTTGTAAATACAACAACTGAAAGAAGGCATCTACATCACACAAACAAAGTACATTAAATAAGTCTTGAAGACATTTGGTATGGAAAATTCAAAACTAGTTGGTACACATATGGTAACTAGATACAAGCTGACCAAGGATGACAAGTCAATAGAGGTAAATCAAACCTTATATAGATCTATGATTGGAAAATAGATGTATGTTGTGCATAGTAGACCAGATATTGCACACGTTGTTGGCATTGTAGCTATATTTTATGCTAATCCTAAAGAGTCACACATGACTGTTGTGAAAATAATTTTGAGATATTTAAAGAACACTAAAAACTATGGATTGTGGTATAAGAAAGAAAGCAATTTTGAACTCATAGTTTACACTCATGCTGATCGGGTTGGAAACATCAATGATAGAAAAAACACTACTAGTGGAGCATTCTTTTTGGGAGAAAGATTAGTAACCTGGATAAGAAACAAGGATGCATTTCTCAATCCACTGCTGAAGTAGAATATGTAATTGATGCTGCTAATTGTTCAAATATTGCATGGATAAATAAATTGTTGGAAGGTATGAATGAAGAGATCACCAATCCATTAATAACCTATTGTGACAATACAAATGCTATTAACATTTCAAAGAATCTAGTGATTCTTGCAAAGACAAAGCACATAGCTATTAAGTATCACTATTTAAGAGAGAAAGTTCAATAAAAATAAGTAAAATTGGAATATGTAAAGGGGTAAAAGTACAAAGTTGTCTCACACTTTTATAAAGGAAAATGTCAACAACACACAAAATTTTTAACTTTAACGACATAAAAATGACATTTATGTTTAAAATTTGGAGATGATGTAAACTAATGAAATGTGTAAAACTGGATGAAGTTTATGCCTATAATTTTTTTAATTTTTTTTAATAAGAACTAACATAGTTTTTAAATTTTTTAAGTCCATTTTTTACTTGCTGAAAAATGCTGAAAAACGAGGGTCTTGTTCGCACCAAAAAAATATATGCAAATAATCTTTTTTTCCTTTGATTTCAAAATATGTCATAGATAAAATGTATAGCTAGTGCAGAAAAGAAGAAAAATTAGTTTTCAATTTATATTTTCTCTGTTATAACTACTCAAAGTCAAACATACCTGAAATCGATAGTTTTCATCTTGCGTCAAATTTCCCCTATCAAATCTACACCATTCAGAAAATAAATTACACACTCTTGAAGATAACTCTCTCCTCTAGTGTTAAATATAAATTTATAATTTTTTTGATAAGTTTTACTATTTTTTTCTATTTTTGAAGCATCTTGTTCTCGAATGTTAAAATACCTACTTGTAGTATTTTAAAATTATAATATATTAGATCTACTTAAAACACTATAAAAATTATATGATGATAATCTTGACTCTGTGCTCTAAAAAAGGGTATTTTTATATTTGTAAAAAATATCATTAAAAATAGTAAGAGTTATTGAAACATCGCTTTTCTGAAATAATTTTATTTCTTTAGTAATTGTTATAAAACATGCATTTAATAGATATTTCCAATTGGAAAAGGTGAAGAACTTATCTAACTTAGCTAGAATGAGTCTAGCTAGACCATATGTTTGACAAAAAATAAATTTAGTTAGAAATACTCAAATTCAGTTGTGCTGATAAGTTGTCCTGAAATGTGACACAGCTTTGTGCTTTTACCCAAAGTCACATAAGAAACTTGCTGATATATTCACAAAAACCTTACTGAAGGATACATTTGAATACTTGAGAAGTAGACTAGGGGTCCATACCCTGTCTAATAGTCACTAAGGTGATATGGGGTTGCATCAACATGTACTTTATCAAAAGATTTAATGATGTTGATGTATGATGTTCACACTTTGGGATTCCTAAGGTTGTGAAGAAGCTAGAAGACAAGCTGAAATTGCATATCTGTACATGCAAGGTACAAGAATCTAAAATGAAAAATAGAGATACTTATTTGGCTACTGAAGAGATGATTACTTTTGGCATTGTTTTCAAAAGGAGAGAAGGTGACATTAAATATTCAAAGAAATGGAGAGATGATCATGAAATGTCAGTTAGAAATGAAGCTAACTGAAAGGAAGAGATAGATGATGTTGTGTAGTGATTAAACATATTAAATGCACAAGCTAACGGTGAGTTTACAGAGTCACAACATATAGATAGAGTTGTAGATGCTTAAGATGTTTGGTGTTCTATGACATATTTCATATTGTGTTTGTGTTGCCATCAATGTTAAAGGGAGAGATTGTTAAACTACAATTGATTAACTCTTTGGAGAACAGATTGAAGGATGTAAAGATGATCACCAAGCTACAAAGGTATATGTGAGACATTAGATCACTTATTATATTATCATTGATGTCAACTATTTTTTACTATACTTATCATGATAGTTGCAAACATATGAAGAAGCTAATAATGGTGAAGAAATGAGATATTAATATGAAAATGAAATGAATGATTAAGATATGATTATGGTATTAATTAGGTAACTTATTGACAATTCTATGACATTATGATAGTGATTTGATTGTATTACATGATTCTATTAAGTATTCAAGATCAAGAATGTACAAGTTAATGTGGTTAGTAAATGGAGAACTTAGTATACACCTAGTAGATACAATGTACACCAAGTAAGTGTAGTGTATACTGAGTATAATATTAACCGAGCAAGAAGTCACCGACACATCACAATATTGACTAAGTGAAAGAAATAATATGGAACATGTGATTGCTGACTAAAGATGGTGAGTTGGATGAATATGGATGATTTTGAGGTTAAAGATAAAGTTAATTATAAGATCTACCACTAAAAAAATTCAAGAAATATCAGATGATGAAGATTGAAACATGATTAAGGCACAAGTCCGAGGAAGGTTAAAGTGGAAAAATCAATGATGGAGATTAAAACGCAAAATATATGGTTGAGAAGAAAATGGTTTATCATGTCTATTAAAGGAGACAAGAGATATAAAGTATGTATGTGCATGAGAAGAATATTGTATTCATGTGAAGATGGTCAGATAGGTTGAAGTAAGAACCAAGTAATTCTACAGACTATACCAAGCATCAGAAAGGAGATAACCGAGCATAATAGAGTTGGATGATAAAATGAAATTGAAGAGATTATGATGGCCAGAGGTATTTGATCTTAACATAGATATGAATATCAGCAAAGGAAGTTTCATTTGAATTAGATCATTTATTGTTGCATTCTAACCATTGTTATAGAAAAAATCTCTTAACCGAGTGAGAATTAAAAGTCTTTATTTATTTCATCATGACATTCAATGAATGTTGATTATTTTCTTGTTGAACCAAGTGAATGAATGGTCGCAAAGAACTGTTAGTGATAAATCCTCTAATAAGGTCACACCTTACAGTATGTTTTGTAACCTTTAACAGGGTTGTCTCTATTAGGAATGAATGCAAATTATTTTGGCAGTCATTTTGTAGTAGTTGTTGTTGCATTCATGACTTGGATTGTCATTGATGTCAACATAGTGATATTCTGGATATTAGCAAGAAGGTAGGTATAGTTTTGTTTTGTGCACATGTTGTATTGTAGATTGGCTTTTGTGTAGTTGATGGTATGTTTTTTGGTGTGTTATTAACCTATGGTTAATATCACAAAAAGAAATTCATTCATTTGTGAGAGTTATGAGCATTTTGGTGAAAGCAGTGTTTAGACAATGTTTCTGTGAAGCAATGTTCAGAAATCGGAGGATATCTCTTAGCTGGGATGGAATCTGATTTTGTGTAGTTAAAGGGATGTTGGAGACTCATTAATGATGATGTGGTTCACAGGTGAAAACTTTGAAGATATGTTTGGAGAAAGTTACAGTATCTGGAAGCCGACAGTTTTATGTGAATTATGTGTGTAGCGTGTAGAATTTATTATTTTGTAATTGAGGACCGACTCATTTGTAATTATTTGAGTTTGGTATATAAGAAGGAGTTTTTTCCTTTTTTTAATGTGTACTATGAATATTGTGATGTGAATATATGCATGAAGTGAAGAAAAGAGCTAATTCAGTGATGAAGGAAGACTTGTGAGTACAGAGATCTGGAATTGTGATCTTGTGTAGCAGAGAGTGTAGTTTTGGCATAGTGTGAAGGAGGTAATATATTTCATATTATTCTATTGAATAATTCTAAGATCTTTTGGACAGTGGGTTCAGAGATCTTGCCTTGAAGCTATTTGGGCAGTGGGTCCTTTTGTCTTCCATAAACTTTTAACCAGGTTAGAATCTTTTAACAGGGATTCAAAATCTCCTAACAGGGATTTATATGTACTAAATGTATTTCATAAGACTCCTAACAGGGTCCATCCTCTAACAAGGAACTTTCATATTAGTGCATCATTTTGTGGGCATCATTCCCACCGGGGTTTACTCTTTTCAAGAGGTTCCCTAGTCAACATATCTTGTGTTATTGTGCAATTGTGTATGATTATCTTTCTATGGTTGATCAGTACATTGATTACATTGTTTAAAGTAGTTGAATGGATAAATTATCTGATAACTGATTCACACCCCCCCCCCCCCCTCTCAGTTATCTTGGGGATCTTTACTTTCTAACAATTGGTATCAGAGCCAGGTTCTTGAAAGAAAAGTTTAACAACTTAAGGAGATCCATGTAAAATTTTAGAAAAGAAAGCCCTAAGTTTGATGGAGTAAATTTTGATAGCTGGAAAGAAAAGATGAAGACACATCTATTGGGTTTAGGACCAAGTTATTGGTTGATTACAAAGAATGAGAAGACTATCATTGAGGAAGACAATCTAGAGGCAGGAACTAAAGATGAACTAGATCTATTCATGTGTAACATACTTGCAAGAGAAGCACTTTTGTCAGCACTACCAGAGAATGAATATAGTCAGGTAAGATGTTTGAAAACATCTCATGCAATTTGGAAAGATTTACATTTTACTTTTGAAGGTGATGAACATGCAAAGAAGGCTAGATTACATAATTGGATTTGTGCATTTGAAGATATCAGAATGATGGAAGATGAATCTATTAGAAGCTATATTGGTAGGATGTCTGAGATTGTGATAGGAATAAAGTCTTGTGGAGGTGATAAGATAGAGAATGAAGTGATATAGAAAATTCTGAGAACTTTGACACCAGTATTCAAGCAGACAATGCAGATGATTGAACAAGTGATACCTTGTACATCGAACTTCTCAAGAGAGACTCTTCTTGGAAGATTAGAAATAGCAGAGATGAACTTGAGATTATCAGGAGAGCTACCTAGAATGGAAACAACATTTAGTGCTCTTAACATTAGACCTACAAGGAGTACTAGTGTGAATGGAGACTATGCCAGCAGTAGCAGATCTGAGGAAGATAAGAAGATTGAAGAAGGTATTGCATTACTTGTAAAAAGAGAACCAAATGGTAAGAAAATCTTTAAATGTTGGACTTGTCAAGAATATGGTCATTTTGCATCTAAATGTCCTAAAAGAGTTAAGAAGTATAGAAGAAACTTTAAACCTAGAAGATCTAAAGAATGTTATTATGCAAATGATGAAGATCTTGAAGCAGGAATTCAAAAACATTTAAGTGACAGTGATAATGATAACTTTGAGGAAATAGGATTTGTAGCAATTAAAGAAGAAAGTTTTGAATCTGATAAAAGGGAAGAAAAAGCATTAGTTTCACAAGTTGAAAAGAAATCTGATTGGATTATAGACAGTGGTTGTTCACATCATATGACTGGAGATAAAAGAAAGTTTGTTAAGTTAGATAATTATGATGGAGGAATTGTTAGCGTTGGTAACAATGCACCTTGTTTGATTAAGGGTATAGGATCTATTACTCTTGATGGAAAGACTAACACTAATGATGTTTACTTTGTTGATGAGCTAAGACATAATCTACTAAGCGTTGGACAATTGGCTGATAAGGGTTATCAAGTTTGGTTTTCTAAGAAAAATTGTGTGATAAAAGATAAAGATGGAAATCTGATTGGAAAAGGATCCGGAACTAGAGGTAATGTATTTTAGTTGAATCCTATTGAGATGACATGTTTGATAACTAGGATTGATGACAGTTGGTTATGGCATAAAAGGTTTTGTCATATAAACTTTGATAATATTGTCAAGGTGAGCACTACACTTGCGATAAGAGATTTACCTAGAATTATGAAACCTACTAACATGATTTGCAAAGAATGTATGATGGAAAAATAGAAAAGGAGTTCATTTTCCAACAAGAAGTTCACATCGACAGAGAAGCTGGAGATTGTTCATACAGACTTGAGTGGTCCCACTAGGACTAGAGGATTCTATGGAGAAAGGTATTTTATGATTCTTGTTGATGATTTTACAAGAATGATGTGGATTGCATTTTTGAAAGAAAAATCTGAAGCATTTGATAAATTTAAGATCATGAAAAGCAAAATTGAGAATGAATCTGGAATGAAGATTAAGTGTCTAAGATCTGATAGAGGTGGCGAATTTACATCTAGAAAGTTTAACACCTTTTGTGAAATGAATGGTATTAAGAGACAACTTTCAACCCCTAGAACACCAGAACAAAATGGTACTACAGAAAGAAGGAACAGGTCAATAACTGAAGCAACAAGAGCTATGTTGTTTGAAAATGATTCGGCTAAGATTTTTTGGAGAGAAGCAATGAACACAGCAGTATACACTATGAACAGAGTACAAATCAGAGTAGATACAAACAAGACACATTATGAATTATGGTTTGGACATACACCCTCAGTTAAGTATTTTAGAATTTTTGGAAGTAAATGTTATATAAAGAGAGATGATGATATAGGAAAGTTTGATCCTAGAAGTGATGAAGGAATATTTCTTGGATATTCTTTAAAAAGAAAAGCATATAGATGTTATAACAAAAGAACTAAGACTATTGTTGAAAGTGCAAATGTAAAATTTGATGAGAAGTTTAAAATTTAGGAAAGAATGCTTGATTATGAATCTGATGGAGAAGCACAACCTCAACCTAACATTGAAAATGCAGAATTATTTTTTGAAACTAACAGTGATTTGCTGAATGAAAGTCATGATGAAGAAAATAGAGAAGAAAACAGAGAAGAAAGCAGAGAAGAATCTATAGTCAGAACAAGATCAGTAACTATGACACCTAACAGGTATACTTCAAGACATCACCCTATTGAGCAAGTTATTGGAAGTTTAGATAGAGGAGTTTTGACTCAAAATAAGGTACACTTATGTTTGATTTCTCAAATTGAACCTAAGACTACTAATGAAGCTTGTGAAGATGAACATTGGATTAATGCTATGAAAGAAGAACTAGAGCAGATTAAAAAAAACAAGACATGGGAATTGGTCCCTAGACCTGAAGACAAGAATGTGATTGGAACAAAGTGGGTATTCAGAAACAAGATGAATGAACAAGGAGAAGTGATAAGAAACAAAGCAAGATTGGTATGTAAAGGATATTCACAATGAGAAGGAATTGACTATGAAGAAATTTTTTCACCTGTGGCCAGACTTGAAGTAGTGAGAATGTTTCTAGCATATGCAACTTACAAGAAATTTAGAGTGTATCAGATGGATGTGAAGTCAACATTTTTGAATGGTGAATTGGAAGAAGAAGTCTACATTGAGCAGCCTGAAGGTTTTCCTTTGACACAAGAAGGAGATATGGTATGTAAGTTAAAGAAAGCTTTATATGGATTAAAACAAGCACCTAGAACCTGGTATGCAATATTGGATAAGTATTTATTGAAATTGGGATTTATAAAAGGAACAACAGATAGCAACTTATACACAAAAGAAATTGAGAATGGTTTGTTGGTTATAGTTATATTTGTTGATGATATTATCTTTGGAGGAGAAGATGAAGCTAGTGACAAATTTGCAGATGAAATGAAGACTGAATTTGAGATGAGCATGATTGGAGAAATGAAATATTTTTTGGGATTACAGATAACACAAAGCAAGGAAGGTATATTTGTAAGTTAGACTAAGTATTTGAATGACTTATTGAAAAGATTTGGAATGGAATATTTTAAACCTATTGGAAGACCTATGGTAACTGAACATAAGTTATCTAGCAAAGATGAGACACCAGCAGTTGAGTAGAAAAAGTACAGATCTATGATTGGAGGATTGTAGTACTTGACACATACAAGACCTGATATAGCACATTTAGTGGGGATTGTAACAAGATTTCAAGCAGAACCTAGAGAATCACATTATGTAGCAGTAAAGAGGATACTGAGATATCTAAAAGGAACAATGGATTATGGATTATGGTATGAGAATTCTGATGATTTTACTTTATGTGTATATACTGATGCAGATTGGGGAGGCAGTGTTGATGACAAGAAAAGTACCAGTGGTGGAACCTTTTTTCTTGGAGGAAAATTGGTCTCTTGGCTAAGTAAGAAGTAGAATTGTACTTCACAAGGCACAGGAGAAGCAGAATATGTTGCAGTAGCAAATAATTGTAATCAGATTATTTGGATGAAGTAAATGTTGAAGGATATTGGAATAAAGTTTGATGAGCCTATTGTTATACATTGTGATAACACCAGTACAGTGAGTATGTCAAAAAATCCTATTTTAAATTCTAAGACTAAACATATTGAGATCAAGTATCATGTTGTAAGAGAGAAAGTTGCAGAAAAAGAAGATTGGAGTACATAAGTACAAAGGAGCAGATAGCAGATATATTTACAAAGCCTTTACCTAAGGATACATTTGTATATCTGAGAGGTATGTTTAGGGTTATGCCCCAACCTATTTTTGAGAATTGATGCAGATGATTGCATCCATCCAGTGGTATATGAGCCCTATCTTTCTTCTAGATTGGATGTTGGAACTTCCTCTATGGGGGAGTTTATGAGCTAAGTCATGAGGACTCTTGTTATTGTATTTTTCTGAAAAGTGTCTTTTGACATTAAGTTGTTGTTGACTTAGTGATGGAATTTCTATCATTGATGTCAATGGGGGAGAGATATACATGAAAAACATTGTGGATTGTATGAGAGAGCTGAATAGGAAAACGAAGCAAGATTTGATTTGATATTTTGCAGTGATGTTGCAGTATTGGATTTTTGGAACATTGGATGTTTTTCATCTATGTTTCCATCAATGCCAATGGGGGAGATTGTTAGGAATGACTACAAAGTATTTTGGCAGTCATTCTGTAGCAGTTGTTGAATTCATGACTTGGATTGTCATTGATGTCAACACAGTGATATTCTAGATATTAGCAAGAAAGTAGGTACAATTTTGTTTTGTGCACATGTTGTATTGTAGATTGGATTTTGTGTAATTGATGGTATGTTATTTGGTGTGTTATTAACCTATGGTTAATAGCACAAAAATAAATTCATTCATTTGTGAGAGTTATGAGCATTTTGGTGAAAGCAGTGTTTAGACAGTGTTTTTATGAAGCAATGTTCAGAAATTGGAGGATATCTCTTAGCTGGGATGGAATCTAATTTTGTGTAGTTAAAGAGATGTTGGAGACTCATTAATTATGATGTGGTTCATAGTGCAAACTTTGAGGATATGTTTGGAGAAAGTTATAGTATCTGGAAGCTGACAGTTTTATGTGAATTATGTGTGTAGCGTGTAGAATTTATTATTTTTTAATTGAGGACTGACTCATTTGTAATTATTTGAGTTTGGTATATAAGAAGGAATTTTTTCCTTGTTTTAATGTGTACTATGAAGATTGTGATGCGAATATATGCATGAAGTGAAGAAAAGAGCTAATTCAGTGATGAAGGAAGACTTGTGAGTACAAAGATCTGGAATTGTGATCTTGTGTAGCAAAGAGTGTAGTTTTGGCATAGTGTTAAGGAGGTAATATATTTCATATTATTCTATTGAATAATTCTAAGATCTTTTGGACAATGGGTTCAGAGATCTTGCCTTGAAGTTGTTTGGGCAGTGGGTCCTTCTATCTTCCATAAACTCTTAACCGGGTTAGAATCTTTTAACAGGGATTCAAAATCTCCTAACAAGAATTTATATGTACTAAATATATTTCATAAGACTTCTAACAGGGTCTATCCTCTAACAAGGAACTTTCATATTAGTGCATCATTTTGTGGGCATCATTCCCACCGGGGTTTACTATTTTCAAGAGGTTCCCTAGTCAACATATCTTGTGTTATTGTGCAATTGTGTATGATTATCTTTCTATGGTTGATCAGTACATTGATTACATTGTTTAAAGTAGTTGAATGGATAAATTATCTGATAACTGATTCACCCCCCCCCCCTCTCAGTTATCTTGGGGATCTTTACTCTCTAACAGTCTCTTAACCGAGATCACTTCAGAAGAGTGAAATTATTTTGGGTATCGATCCAAGGTGGTTTTTCCCCTAACAAGGTTTTCACGTTAAAAATCAAGTGTTATATGTGTATGCATGTGATAGTTTGTTATCTTACTTTACACTTTACAATTACTCATTTGATTGATATATACTAGTTGATTTAACTGTCAATCGGTAAATGAATCCAAAATACATAGTCAAGTGTTTACCGAGCTATTTAAGTTTATTTGAAAGATTTGGTTTATACATCTAAGAGTATGTGGGACTGTAGGATAACTGGACTTAAATGATTCACCCCCCTCTTAGTTATCTAACATAAATAGCACATACAAGTATTTAAATAGCATGCACAAGTATTTAAATAGCATGTACAAATATTTAAGTAGTACATACAAGCATCTAAGTAGCACGTACAAGGCATTAAATATTGCGTACAATAGATAGAATGATGTGTACAATAGTTTTTGTAGTGCATAGTACTAGTTTTATAAAAAATTAAATTATGTCAGAAAATGATTAATTCCCTATGTTTTGCAGAGAACAGAGCATAAAAAAGTCTAAAAACCAAAGACCGGAGTTAACAGGGAGGACAAGCAAACAAAAAGGAGGTTGAAAAAGGAAAAGCTATTTCAATTAAATTTTTTTTTGGAGGATTCAAAGCAAGAAGAAGCATATGAGAGGTACTTGCAATTAATTCAATCTTACAAATCTAAATTTGTATCTCTTAATTGGATTTTTGTTCCTTAAGATTCATCAATTTTAATCATATTAAGGAAGGAATAAAAATTTGAGTTGCTTGGATATCTTCACTTTTGCTTGGAATTTGTGTTGAACTAACAATTTTGAGAAGAGGATGCTAAGAAGCTAGAACAATCACCACTAGGTGAATATAAAATGCATAAAATAAAATCTAAAAAATTCCCCTATCTTTGCTAGCTTCGAAAAGGTATGCCTAAAACCTTATGCATTTTCTTAAATTGTGGCAATTTGAGTTAAATGTAGCATAATTAGAGATCTAATATTGTTTGTTATATTTGATAGTAGGCCTATGCTATTCACTTTTTTTAGAGAATCAAAATGCCAAATCTATCAAATTCTTCAATTAAAAGAAAGGTCAAGGAATGAACAAACACTAAATAAAGCCTAATTTTTTATGGAAGAGAGTATTAGGTGATTATTATCTTCACCTTTTAGGTGAATCAAAATTCTAGAAGTACTCAAATTCCCTTAGATTAAAAGAGTCTTGGAAATTGAACCATGTTAATTTTGTTTGGAAGTGAAAAATAGTAGGGATGTGATCTTTACCTTTGGTGAATCAAATTCTAAAACCTATTATTTCATTTCTTTTATGAGAATGTTACAAATTTAGTGGGTTCACCTCCTGAGAACATGCCTTAACGAGGTCAGTGAGAGGGACAACCCAAAGTGGTTTACAATTTCTTTTTTCACAAAAATCTGACCCACTATAAAATAAAATGCATTCATCCTTAATGGGGTGAATGAAAAAGGAAGATCAAGAATCGAACCTCCTCGAGTAGTCCTTTGAGATTGAAAAAAACTCCAACATACCAATGGTGGGAGGCCCCTATAATGGGGGATGAAACTTGATTTTCTTTTGAATGGAATCTATACTAACACCTTGATAAATTAGCAAGACTACCTCATTAGAGCCATTTTAAAATCCAAATTTTACCTTAGGTAGATTGCTTGGAAGATTCTCTTGTGATAATTGAAAAGCCATTTTTTTTGTGCTTGTTGTGCTTGAAGGTCTATGATTAGAAAAAGGAAACATCCATTAAGATTAAAAAATTAATTAACAAAAATAATTCAAAAGAATATTCTATTTACAAAAATTCAAGATATAGAAAAAGAAAGGAATACATCATCCAACCAATCCTCATTAAGAACAATGTTTGCTTATCTCTATGATCATAATCCTACACCCATGTCTTTATCTTTTTTAAACAAAAAGACTACTCCAAAATCTCACATCAATTGTATATTTGATAAAAAAAATCATAAACATCCTATCTTTGATAACCAAATCTTTGATAAAAAGAAACGTCATGAAAAACCTATCTTTGATAAAAAATATCCTAATGGTAACACAATCTTTGATAATGAACCTATTTCAAAATATCAAGAGAATCTCATCTTTGATCAAGGAAATCAAGATAAATTAGTCCTATCTCAACAATCCTCATCACATGAAAACAAAAAATTGGATAATCCAGATTTTGAATATCACAGCAGTTCGTCGGTCAACCTTCTTTTGTGTGCATTCAAAAGAATGGTGTCCTTCCTCTCCATAGTTATAGAAATTACCCTTAAAGATAACTCTACCTATCTTCTTCTTTGGTTCCATAGGTTTCTATTCATCTTCTACATCAGTCGACTTATCCTTCACCAAGTGATCAACCTTTTCTTTCCCTCGGGAGTTACTAGGTTGTTTCCTTTTCAACTTATCTTCTACCTTTAGAGCATACTGATAAACATCTTCAACAGAATCAATTTTCAACATACCAAGCTCATCCTAAATATTGAATCTCAGACCATTCATATACCGAGCTACCTTTTCCTTACCAAGCTCTCAATGTCCAAACTGAATAGTAAGTTTGTAGAACTCCTCACTATAATCTTCAATAGACAAATCCTTCTATTTTAGATTCTGCAACTTCTTAAACAAGTCAAGCTCATAGTTAGCCGGTATGAACTTAGCTTTCAACTTAGTCACCATCAATCTCCACCGATTGATCTTTGTTTCACCTTCATCTTCTTGGTCTCTCTATAGTTCCTTCCACCAAAGAGAGGCATGTCCTTTCAACTTTGTCTGTGCTAATCTCACCCTAAGAGGATCTTTAATTTCTTCTAGCTCAAAGAAATCTTCAAGTTCACCAATCCAATCAATCAGATTGTCGGGCTTTAAAGTACCAGAGAAAGTAGAAACTTCCATTCGGTAATTACTAAATCGAGTAGCAAGTCTAGGAAACCAAGTAGATCTATTCCTCCGATCATCACCACTAGATCTAGCAGTTTCAAATTCTTCAAAAGCTTCTTCATAGCCATCCTCAATACCAACATTCTGAGGTATACCTATTATACACTAAGTTTGCACCCTTGTCTCAAGCTCTCATAGTCTTGATAACCTAGTATAACATGGAAATCATCTCCAGGTGTGGGACCTATGCTAACTAAGATGAGACCTCCAAGTTCTAGGTTGGTTCCTCTTGGATAATCACCTTAATTTGCTTCTTGACATGAAAAGTAAATCTTTTGAGAGAAAGGGATAGGAGGAATTCTTGAAAGGGAAATGACTGAAAGAAAACTACCTACTAGGTGATACACCAAAAATATGGTATGAATTGCAGTATAAAAGATGAAATCAATGAATAGACTTAGGCCTAGGTGATCATAACTCACTGAATAGGTTTGCATAAGTACTTCATAGAAGGGTCTGTAGGTGAAAAGAGCTATTCAGGGAAAGAGAGATTATTTCACAAACAATAACACCCTTTGGAATTAGATAACAATCTATGACCTACAAATAAACATTCACCTCTACAACTAGGTATAGGAATGAGACAAGATAGTTAAGGGGTTGAAATATACCCACAAAAGCACTCACATCAAATCATCCACAATGATACACAAAATTGTAGAAAGAAAGAGGGATCTAGAACCCTAAGATATCACTGAGAAGCATGTAAATACTAAATTCATTAAGAGATAACTCACACAAGAAGGTGTAGGGACATGAGAAATGTCACAAAATATCTTCAATATTTGAATTATCAATGGGAATTTACAAGTGTAGAAAACTAGAGGGCAAGAAGAATACCATAGATAGATTTCTAAGAAAAGATATATTTTCTCTTTACAATTGCCCAACTCTTCTTTTTACAAAAAATTTCATTCTGAGCTCTAAAGCTCTCAAAAAACATTATATACATCTCCTCTAATGCACATAGGTAGGAGCAAAAAATCTAATTAGGGTTTACATAATTTTTCATATAATAATCAAACCCTAATTCTATCAAATTCAGCCATAAATGCACATGAAAATATCCCAGCTAATTAGATATCTATGTTTGCATGTCCATTTCATGTTTATATCTACAAAAATCCAGCCACCATGATCCATCTACCTACCTGCAACTCAGGCTCGCCATAACTATTCAAATTTGATACTGTGAGATATTTGAATTTAAAAAATTGATAAAATGGTCATAGGTGGTGCTAAAATTCCCTATCGACGGTTGACATTCAAAAATCAATCTCACTTTAAAACACGACCATCAGATCTTCCTTTTTACCCGAGCTCGGCATTTGACTACAAATTTAACCTTAAGTCTACCTCAGGTTCTATTTCCCTTCAGTTGCAGGGTTGTTTAAACTTTTAGTTGACCCTAGTTAAGTCTGGCGACCATGAAAAAGCTCTTTAGTCATAGATTTGTGGAATACTCTTAACCCTAGGCCCAGAATAGCCACATGCCATTCTTTTATTCACCCTTGACTACTCTGTAGGCATACACCTTGATAAGTTCTGACACGGTCCCACTACAGCTTAGATTCCAATCCAAAGGTGGGCGCATGATCCTATAGGGTCAAAAGATTCTATGAGATCATATGACCAGTATAGATCTTTTCCTTTCTGACACATCCACAGACCCTTTGACACGGTCCCACTGATAGATTCCACATCACCAGCTCGTAACCAATCAGAAGCTTTACACATCGGCCCATCTAACAACATGGACCCATGACCTTCTTTATCTTCATCAGATGGTTGTCATTATACCGCCAACTTAAATAGCATGCATCTTACCTTGGCGGTATAACAATGACCTTCAATCCTACTCGAAACTTAATCCTTTGAGGAAGCTAGCCCCACTGAAAAACTTCCACCTGTTCAAAACCCCAGCCAATGAGGAGCGAGCACATCAGAAAAGAGGACCCACTGTCAGAGCCATGGCAATAAAGCAGCATCAACAACTATCGCATGATTGCAAGGGCAAGGATTATTCCTTGTGAACACATGACAACCATCAGATCCTTGAGGAAAGATAGCCACCGAGCCCTGCTAACACCTCTCCATGTCACCAAACTTGTGGCCAACCAAAAGAAGACACCTCAAACTACATGGCAATGGACCCATTTTCAGGAATTACTGAGAAAAAGGGAAGATCGATGGTTGTCGCAAGATCACAAGCCTCTGACAGACCCAATGCAAATTCACGACAGCCATTGATCTTCTCTAACTGGGACCCCACATTAAAGACCACCGAAAGATTAAAAGAACTGGAGACCAAAGGAAGAATTATGCACATGGGAATTGGGACTTTTAAGTTGTAGATAAAGTAACATGAAAATAGAATGAGGGGCTTAGGGTTTGCAGGGTTTATTTAGCTCAAACGACTACTTTTTTGAATTTTTTCAACTATAGACCAGGGAGTAAAACAATTTGCAGAGGCTAGAGGACATGGCATAAGATCATAAAAATTTCAAGGATGCTTGGTATGATAAAAAAAGAGACCTTGGGATAGATATTAGCCAAATTTGCATGCATATGAAAATTAGGGTAACAATACCAGCAACAGTCCTCATGATCTCGGTGACCATATCATTCTTCATCAATTCCACCTCAGATCTGAAATCTGATTTCACCTTCTTTGTGATCCAGGATTCAACAGTATCAAAAAGATCAGAAATAACTCTAGGGTCCAATCTTATCAAAGGCATCCTTAAAGATAAGAGAAATCCTCTATAACAAAACCCTCACCGACCACCTTGTGATAATCTCCAAGTTGCAACAAGTCATATCTTAACCTGCAATCTTGTAAATAACTAGGGCATAATTTCACAAGTTTAGTTCTTTGGATTTGTAATCCAGATTGCGCATAATCTCTACTTCAATAAGATCAACTTCACAAGATCAACCTTGCTAGGTCAAACTTATGCTTCAATAGGAAAAAAATTCACTCTAATACCACCTTATGTAGTCAAGGATGGTGGATCCAATGAAGTATAGTCCAAACCTTGCAGCCAAAAGAATTACATAATAGATTACTCAATAATGCAACACAAAGTAATTATTCAAGACTAATTTTCATTAACATGCCCAGCTATAAGGCCTTCCGGGTTAGGGCCAATTACAATTAGAAAACAATTTTGCAAGATCCACCACCAGATCCAATACAATCTCAGCTAGTTTAGTTTTGAAGACAATCAGAAGCTGATGGAAACCCTAAGGCATATCTAAACTTGAGCTCGCAAGCCTCCAAGAAATCTCCTTGTTCCCAAGTATGCAAATCCCTAGCTCTGCTACAAAGGACTATCAGATTACAATATGATCCGCAAGAACATCAAGAACTTTTCCATAACTTCTCTCTTAGGCTTCACATTTGAATTCCAGATCTACTAAGTTCTTCCAGATCTACTAAGTTCTCCAAGTTCTGATCTCTCCAATCCATCCCTAAACATCTACCCAAGCCTTCCTTAAATACTAATCATTAGCCATAAGTCGGCTGGATGAAACCCTTAAATCCCCAAAACAATAATTAAATGCCATACAAGTCATCTTACAAATGTATACAAACATTTAATTCTGCATGTTGGCCCAAGACAATGGCTACCAATAATTAATTCACCAAGTTGGTTCAACAAATCACATAGAACTCCAGTCGGTAAGTCAGATCTACTGAGCGACAGTAAAATTACCAAGCACACCAGGTATCACCGAGCACCAGTATCAACTGAGCATCGTAGGCATGACCGAGCAACCATTTCACCAAGCGCCAAAGACTACCGAGCTCCTTCAGTGACTGAGCTTCCTTCAATGACTGAGACCGTTAGTCAAAGCTGCAACTGAGTAAAAACTAGCCAAAATACAAACACTCCATGCAGTTTACCGAGGACACAGAATGCCCCTTCCTTAACCTTGAATGCCCTTGCATCAAATTGACATGTGAATTCAAAGAAGAAATAAATATTCAAGAGACCACATAGGTCCATAAAGAAAAAGGGAAAATAAAAGAAAATGTGGGTTCCCAAATCCCTCATTGAAGAAATGCATTCTAAAACATCAAAAAACAAAGAAAAAGTGGATTCCCAAGTCACTTTTGAAGGACTTGGACACAAAAAAGAAATGAATGTTGACATTCAAGATTCCAAAGAATTCCAATCCATAATATCCCAAAGACATTCCATATTATCCATCCATTTTGGGTCCTTGTGTCCCAAGATCCATATCCTCTTTTACATCAAAACCTTCAATTGTTTCACCCATTTTTCCTCCATTATTCCACTACCCTTCAAGGTGTGTGTCAATTTTTATCTTGCTAATACTTATTATCCTCCTATTTACTATCCTTATATCCCCTTTCTCACACCCACACATAGAAATATGTATTATCCTCTCATTCATTATCCTTCCATTTCCCTTATCCAATCCATCACATAAATCTTTAGTCACCCTCTATCTTATCCACCATATCACCTTTCCATCACCCTATCAGCATCTTTGAGAAAACATTTCAGTGTCCTTGGCTTGTCATATCATACCTTTTTAGGGATTATCCAAAGAGCATGAGGTGTGAGTCCCTCCAAAACTCAAAAATACAAAAAATAAAGAAAAATAAAGAGAAATGAATTCATCCTATGCTGAAAACCACTTCTTTTGGCACCTTGGACAAGTACCATGATGAAAACCTGGAAAATAGGCATCATGCGTAATTCCTCTCTCTTGCACTCTATACTTGGGGGCAAGTTCCATCCATCATATCCTCCATATTTCTATAATTTATCCTATCATATTTCCTTCTTTCATCTTTGATCTTGACAAGGTTGAACATATCCATGAACACAAGGTATCTTGACATATGTTATGCTTTCCATCAGCCTATTCACTTGTTTCATTCATGCTACCCTATCATGATCTTGCTTGTCCTAAATCCACCTTCATTATTCCTAGAAGTCTTTCCATAATCCCAAACTATCATCTCATAGCCTCCATCACCCCTTTATCATGATTGTGTGATCCTATCCATATGGACGCCTTGATCTTGATCCAAATGAAGAATGAAAGCATGCAAAAATATGTTATAAAAATTCTCTTGATATGTCCACTCCTTTGGACCGACATCATCACACCAGGTCATTATTCCATATGCTATCCAACACCACATAATTGGTCTACATTGTGATAATATTTTTCCCTATCTTGGATAATCTTGAGGAGATGGTTGTACAGGTAACACACTTGCTTCATCCACCATGGCCTATTCATTGCCAAGTCATCAGTTTGTAATTCCATCTTTGATGTCATATACCTTACTAGACATTGGGGCAAATAAATGTGATCTTGTTTGAGAGATGGTAATCTCTAAAATCTAAAATAATAAAAAATATCTTAAAATTCCCAAAACATCTAAAAATATCTTAAAAATCTAAAAACATCTAAAAACATCAAAAACTTAAAAATTCAAAAAAATAAAAATAAAAATTCTTAAAAATCGTAAAATCTTAAATAAACTCTCAAAAGTTGCATTGACCAACAAAGCATTATCTTTTCCAAATCAAACTAGGGGCACTAATCTAAACTCAATGAGCTTAACAAAGAAAACATTAATTGGCAAAAAGGCTTAAAAAATGAAAAATTATTACACTTGAACTTATTGATCAGTGTCACATTTCAAACATCCAAACACTTGATCTAAACAAAGAAAAATATTTGACACATTAAATCTTCAAACAAGAAATCAAATCAAAATCTAAAAAGCTTAAACATAACTAAGGATCGAAATGGATGAAGTTATACTAGAAATATGGATCTCCAACAAAAAGAAAAAATGTTCAAAGTGTTACTAAATTTTTGGAATCATGTCTTTTTAGAAAATCAATGAGGTTTATGACTAGATGAGCAATGATAAAGGAATAATAGTTTCTTGATTTCTACTTGAGTGCTTGTTATGTTGATTCATAGAAGTATGCAAGTTCATCTAATGACATGATCATCAAAGAATCATCAAGGACATTTTCATATGAAAGGGATCAATTATTTATTTGTTTACTTGCAATGTTAACATTCGAGGAAAGAGGTATTCATATCATCATGGTTGAAAATATAACAACTGAGGGTTGTACCAATTTCATGTTTAAAAAATCTCAATGATGAAAAGAAGCATCCTTGTGATTAAAAGAGACAGCTAGCTACATCCATATAGATTAAATTTTGCATGTTAAAAGTTATTGATTTTCCTTAATTAGGGGGTAGAGTTATCATCATCAAAGGACCATATATATACATAAATTTCTATACCCTAATATATCAAGGTACATCATTAAATGTCCAAAAGTATATATATAATCAAAGTCCTGATCAACATCATCAAAGGTCTAAAGTATCCATCATCTAAAATCATGCTCAATCTGATCATCAAAGGTACATCAATATCATCAAGATACATTATCAAATATTTGATCCATCAAAGAATCCATGCTACATCAAGGACATCATCAATGTTCAATCACATTGATCATACTAGGGGAAACCTACACCAAAGGATGACCCTACACCAAAGGATGACCCTTCTCTTCTACCAATCTCTAAATTTTGCCTCATGAAAACATCAAATCAACCCCATATCATCGAAACATCTAACTAAGAATATAAAATAAAATATCAATCGGTCACATCATCCAATGGATCATCTAAAGTCAATCAAGTTATCCTATCATCCACTTTCTCATCTTGAACGCATCAAATTTCCTAACTCTAGATCTTAAGGAAGGAAAATCATTGTTTTGTCTCTCTAGATCTTGAGAGTGAAATATCAAACCATCAACCTACTTATCTTGTTAGATTTACATCAATGCAACATCAACCAAGTGATTCTAACTAACATCAAACAATATCAAAACATCATCAACTTATCTGAAGTATCAACAATATTTTTTTCAATCAAAGCTTTTCTCATGACCAAGGCATATTTCAAATTGATTTTATCAGGAAACAAATCAAAATTTCCCAAACTCAACCAAATCATCCAAAAATCATTTTGATTCATTTCCTAAGGAGTAAAGCTATCATATCATCATCGATATCAATATTCTAAAGAAAATTAGAGATTCAAATCAAGTGAATCAAGAAAATCAGAGATCGAACATAGAATTTTTGAAACTCATGAGTGGGACATCAAAATTAGGAAATCATTTCAGATCAAGCATCATATCCAGAATCTATCATTTTGACCATCAACATCATCAATAAATCAGGGTTTCATTAGAGAATCTGCTTCATCAAGATCAAATCAAGCATCAGTTAATCAAACATCGTACACTCTTTGAACCAATGTGCTTCACACATTGATTCAAAAAGTGGCATTTGTAGACACCTAAAAATGGTCAAGATAATCCAAGTGAGAAATCAAAGAAAAATTAGAAATTAATTAAAATCAAAGCCAAAAGAGGATTGATTAAATCAAGAAAATCATTTTGTTGTACAATTAATATAATTAATTATATAGTTGAATTAAATCAAATCCAACCCATTCAAGGGGTACACATGGCTAAAGAAATTAATTAATTAATTCCTAAAATTTCTCACCTACCACATGTGAAAGAATTAAATCAACCAAAGGGAATTTAGAATTGAGCTCACATGGATAAAAACCAAATTGAATCTCAATCACTCACCTAGAGAATGCATCTTGACCACTCATTTTGTCTCATTGTCCCAAGCTTCGAGGACACAATATTTAAATTGTCTCAACATTTGAAACCATGAACTTAACCCAAACTTGATCATGATTAAACTTACTCTACCCCCTTAGCTTGGAGAAATCAATAAATAGAAGGCAAAAATAAAGAGAAAAGGATCCCATTATCATTTTACAATTGCATCCTTATTATAGTCAATTTGATTTGCAAGCATAGTTTTAGCATATTTTTATCAAATTAGATTTTATTTCATCATTCCTAGCTTAATATTCTCATTTTAGAGTTGTCTCTAATGGATTCTTACTGAGAGAAATTCAATAGCATCTTTAAATAGGGATCCATAAGATGTTTCTTGTTTTAAGCTTTCAATTCATTATGTTTTAAAGGTTAAATTAGCTCAATTTGGATTAATTCTTAGAAAACTAATCTCATGAAGGTATTTATTATACACAACTACCACTAATTCAATAACTCAAATGAAGCAAAGAAATTACAAGGCACAAAAAAAAAAAAAGAGAGAATGAGAATCCTCGAGTAGATTTCATGGAAATAAAGGCATTCATCCAAATTGATTAGTGAAATTTATAGGGAAGCTAGGTCAAAAGGAAAGCTTATAAATAACTAGAGAAATTAAAATTTAAAGGATTTTCACCAAACATTCATGTGTGCAACGCTTGTTCTAGAAATAGAGGAAGTAAAGTGCATTAGATAGGAAAAGAATTGTAGTATTTATAATAAGGTATATTTGTTGATGAGATTTAGAAAGAAAGTAAGAATTTAATGTTTGTCAATACATAATCTAGGTTGAATCCCAATATTATTGAATTTATAATTGAACTCCTATATTTATGTAGCTCATTGTTATACAAGGGTCAAGTTTGTAATGTCACTCTTATACATTGATGTGTAATTTGGATAACCCTTATATGCATGTGATATTGTAACAAGAATACTCCACAAATTACTACCCCAACCATAGGTAATAGAGGGAAGTGAGAGTTACTAACTATTCTTGAAGCACTTGAAACAATTAAAAATGTTAAGAAATTTAAAGATGGAAGGCAAATGAAGCATGTTTCCTCAACCCTCAGAAGCACTAGAAGCACTAAGACTGGAGATGTGGGGGCTCCCCATGTTTCCCCAAGAAGACCCTTGAACCAAAAAAAGTCAGCTTTTGAGACCAGCAAGAGCTTAGCGGATGGCAGTCAAAAAACCATCCTAGAGTCTAGCCCATTCCTTAAATAATGAAGTTGATCTCTTGGAATGTGAGAGGATTAAACAATCCTCATAAGAAAGCCATGGTCAAAAACATGATCAGAGACAATAAGCCTGATATTGTTCTTTTATAGGAGACTAAGATATCTAAGGATAAAGTTGAGAAAATCCAATTTTTTAGTAATGGCCTATCCCATGGAAGTGATGCGGAAGGGGCCTCTGGGGGTATTGTGACTAACCAGAACTGTAATATCATTAAAGGTGAAGTTTTATCTTATGGTAAAAATGTGACTAACATTATATTTTGGCGTATTAAAGATGGCACCTCTTGGGTTTTGACTAATAATTATGCTTCGAATACCAGGTGGGGGAGGAAATATTTCTGGAGAGAAGTTTCTAGTTTTAGGAGAGATTTTTCTAATGATGGTTGGATCATTATGGGGGACTTTAATACTCCTTTGAAGGAGAATGAGAAATTTGGGGGTGGCCAACCCAATCTGTATAGCAGAACTGATCTTATGGAGTTTATTGATAGTCAAGAGTTACATGACTTAGATTTGTAGGGAATTAACTATACTTGGACCAATAGGAGAGAGGGAAATGAGCTTATTTAGGTTAGAATTGATAGAGCTCTTGTTAGTGGCAATTGGTTCAATCATTATTCTTGCTCCTTATCTGCCTATATCAGAGCTAGTTCTAACCACTACCTGATAACCACAATAGCTGATTTCAATGGCCTAAAAAGGAACTTTCCTTTTCGCTTTGAGAAAATGTGGACAATCCACCCTAACCTAGGAAAATTGATTGAGTGGTGGAGTATCAGGATTGAAGGAACAACAATGTTCAAAGTTGCTAAGAAAATGAAAAATGTGAAGGACAACATAAAGAAATGGAATAAAGAAACTTTTGCAAATATTTTTAACAACAAAAAGAAAATTGTTGAAGAACTAAAGGAGATCCAGGACAACATTTAGATAAATGGGTATAGTTTTCATACAAAAAATGAGGAAGATACTAAACTAATTGAATATCATGATATCATCTCAAAAGAAGAATGCTTTTGGAGGCAAAGGTCTAGAAATATTTTCTTAAAGGAAGGGGATAGGAATTATAAATACTTCTTCATGACCATAGTGAAACATAGAATGGGCAACAAAATCTATAGACTGAAGGTCAATGGAACCATTAGTGAGAAGGAGGAGGATTTTAGAAGTGAGGCCAATAAATTCTTTGGAGAGCTCTTACAGAAAGCTGAGAACCTGGATATGGAGTGCCAAGAAGAGTTGTTGGATGGTATTCCCAATATTTTGAATATTGATCACAATAGAGCTATTACTGCTATACCTTCTATGGATGAGATTCAAAAGGTTGTGTTTTCCTTTGAGGAAATAAAGCCCCTAGTCTAGATGGTTATCCTCTTTTCTTCTTTCAAAAGTATTGGAGGATTTTGAAAAATTATGTTACTAATGTTGTTAAGGAATTTTTTGGGGCAAGAAGGATCCTCAAGGAACTGAATGGCACCTTTATTGCTCTAATCCCAAAGAAAACTGGGGCTGATAGTTTGGACCAGTTCAGACCTATCAGTTTATGCAATTCGGTGTATAAGATAATTTCTAAAGTCCTAACTTCCAAAATTCTCTCTTTTCTTCCTTCTATTATCTCTAGATAGCAGAATGGCTTTGTCCCTAGAATGCAGATCCTAGATTCAATCATCTAGGTCCATGAAAATATACACTCTCTAACCATGTCTAAGAAGGAAGGTTTTTTACTAAAACTTGACCTGTCCAAAGCTTATGACAGGGTTGACTGGGATTTTTTGATGGCTACTCTAGAGGATTTTGGTTTCAATAAAATAAGTAGAGACATAATCCACTATTTGGTCTCCTCTGCTACCTTCTTTGTTCTTGTGAATGGCTCTCCTACTCCTTTCTTCAAATCTTCTAGAGGTCTTAGGCAGGGGGACCCCCTATCTCCTATTCTTTTTGTTATCTTGGCGGAATGTTTGGGAAGACACATTGGCAGATTGGTTAATAGAGGTGACTTCAAGGGTTTGAGACCTTCCTCCAAGGACCTAATTTTCTCACATTAGTAGTTTGTGCATGATTCCATAATAATGGGTGAAGCATCTATTAAAAATGGAAAAACCATTAAAAAGGCTGTTGACAACTATGCTGGAGCTACGGGCCAGAGCATTGATTGGAATAAGAACTCTATATTCTTCATTAATGTGCCTAAAAAAAGACAAGAAAGATTAAAAAGAATTTTGGGTTGTGAGGTGGACTATCTCCCGGGGTCTTATCTTGGCTTACCTCTATGCCTTACTCCTCCTGACTCTTTTTGGCAGGATATGATAGATAAATTTCACAAAAGTCTTGCTGGTTGGAAGGGTGCTCTTCTTAGCCAAGCTAGTAAGATTGTTGTTCTCAAAGATACCCTTCAAAGTATTCCTCTCTATGCCTTGAGCCTTTTCAAAATACCTAAGAAGTTTTTTGAAAGTATAGAGAAAATCCAAAAGAACTTTCTTTGGTCCGGAGTCGAGAAAAAGAAAAGAATGGCTCTTAAGGTTTGTAAACTGAAAAGGAAAGGGAGTCTTAGTCTTCACGCTATTAGAAGTATAAATGAGTTTCTTATGGCTAAACTCCTTTGGAGAATGTTCAAGAACTCTGGAGAATGGAGCACTATATGGAACAACAAATATAATAGGGACAACTCTGACTTCAATAATTTCTTAAACTCTAATCCTATCCGAGGTGGATCATGTATTTGGGGCAATGCTTTAAGAAGAAAGGATATGATAAAGAAGGGAGTCAAATGGAAGGTTGGTAATGGAAAGAAAATTCTCTTTTGGGATGACACATGGCTGCTTGATAAACCCCTTAAGGAGGTACCTATTTGGAATGAAATGCTTATCCTTTGCAAATAGATTTTGGGCATTCATGTGGAGGACTATTGGGGAGGGGACAAATGGACTGATCTCGCCAGGATTAATCCTTCTCTTAGGATTTTGAATAACCTTTTGAATGTTGTGGTTATTATTGATGATGAGGATACCCTAATTTGGAGACATAATGCTAATGGCCTATTCTCGGTCTCCTCTCTATACATGCATAACTTTGAAGATAGTCCTGAACCATGTTGGGCTAAATCCTAGTTCAAGGGATTAACTCCTAAAATTAATGTTTTCTTTTGGATCTTATTGCAGGATAAAGTTCTTACAATTGACAATCCCAGGAAAAGAGGCCTTGTTCTTACTAATAGATGTTGTCTTTGCAAAAAAGATGAGGATAATATCAATCATATGACCATCCACTATTCTTTTTCTAGGTAAATATGGGAAAAAATCTTTGATAAGATGAATTTGGAGTGGGTGTTCCCTCAAGACATTTAGGAGTTGTTTACTTGTTGGAAGCCACTGACTAACAATAAGTTCCTAATCTCCTTTTGGAATTTCTTCCTTCCCTTCTTTTGCTGGGGGGTTTGGAAAGAAAGGAGTGACATGATTTTTAGGAACAAGGAGTTCAATTGTGATAGTATTTTCCACAAGATCAAGAGAGCTCTATTGGAGAATTTGGGGTTGATTAAGAATTATCAAGACCCAAAGGATGGTTGGGAGGCAAAAGCATATAAGAATTGGAATTTTCAAGGAAGGAAGGTTCAAGATACCAAAAGAAACCTGAGAAGAGAGGCTAGGTGGGACTGCCCCCTAATGGTTGGGTTAAAGTCAATTTTGATGGTGCCTCTAAAGGCAACCTTGGAACTGCTGGCTGTGGTATGGTTATCAGAGATGCGTATGGGAATTGCAAAGGGGATTTGGCCATTCCTATAGGTTTTAATACCAATTAGGTGGCGGAGGCCAATGCAGCTCTTCATGGGTTGCTATTAGCCAAAAGGAAGGGTTATACTAAAATCTGGATTGAAGGGGATTCCCTAAATATTGTTAATTGCTTGAAGAATACCATGACCCCCTCATGGACCATAGCCAATATTATTAGCAAGGCTAAAAAAATTATTGAGTCCTTTGAAATGTGCATGATAACCCACATTTTCAGGGATGCCAACTCGATGGCTGACTGGGCAGCGAATGTGGCTTGTAAAAGCCAGATGGAAATTAAGTGGAATGATGGTTTTGATCTCCCTTGTGAAGGGTCATCATTAATTAATAAGGAGTGGAAGATGAGTAAGAAACACATTATGAATGAAGGGTTTATTAATGAGTATTGAGTGTAGTAATCTATGTGATGATCATGAAGGACAGTGGGCTAATTTCGAGACAATTATTGGGGTCATTTGGCATGATTTGTGGGTTCTGCAGAACATCAAAAGGTTTTATTACAATTTGAAGGCTAACTTGCAGAGTGCGGGAAATTATCTAGAGAAGGGATCTCTATTCTCTTACATAGCTATGGGAGGCAGGAAGAGGAGGTGTGAGCTGGTGAGCTGTAGTGATTGGAAACAGAACAAGGAAATATGGAAGATTGTCGAAGATGGGGGTCTGGTGGCTTATATGGAGAGATTGCATGGAGGGAAAGTTGTCGTGACCAAAAATTTCATCAAAACTTGGAATAAGGGGAGTGTTTTGGTTGGTACACAAAGTATGGAGGTGACTGAGGAAGTGATTAAAGAAGCAACTAGCTTGCTGACTAAGAGCATCGACTTCTATAGGGATAGGAAGATTTCGGACAAAGCTTTGGAGGCATTTGCACCCATGGAGCAGGAGAGGAATCGAATGGTTAAGATGGACAAATCACACTTTGATCCTAAGTGTATTTCCAGGCCTTGGCACCTTGTTTTATTTGTTATTATTGGCTACATTACCTTGGATGGTCATTATAATAAAATATACAACCATCATCTTACCCTTCTGAACCACTGTAGGCATGGGGTAAAAATTAATTTTCCTTTTTACTTGCTGATCTCTTTGAATGCCTCTATCCTCCACTGGAAAAGGGACCCGAAGGGTGATCATGCCTGCCATGAAGGGCTCATGGTCCTCATTTTTGAGGTGTTGAAATCTAAGAAGGTGGAAAGACCCCAGCTTAATAGAAAAGCCCTTGAAGATTATGACACTGATGGGAAGGATTCTGGGGAGCCTTTTATGGAGGACACGGAAGAGGAAGAGGGGGACTCTGAGGAGTTTTTGGAGTCTAGCCCAAAGAGAAATAAAAAGAAAAGGAAGGTGGAGGAGTTGACCACAGATATGGATGTTGAGGATGAAACGAGCAGGGAGGAAAGTTCTAAGAAATAGGGGAAAAAAAGAATGGTGCCCATCGACAAATGCACCAGAGCCAAAAAAGAGAAGAAGAAAGTTGTGAAAAGGGTTGTTATTTCCTCTGATGAGGGTTCTTCCTCTTAGGAAAAGTGTAATTAGGAATACCATGTGGACACCAACCCTACTATGGAGGAGAGTGTGGAAACCAGAAAAAATGTCTGGGTTGAGGAGAATATCTTGAACAAGGTCGCACAGGCTATGAATAACATTGGGAAAGATGGGTACAAGAAGGATAAGGTCAACATGGAGAAGGAGAATATGGAGAGCTCTAAGGAGAAAATGGAGGATGGGAACAAGGGTCTTAAGAATACAGAGGGAGGGAATATGGATTTTTAAAATTTGAGATGCTTGGCTTTTCTGACTACCCTCAGTATTATGAAGAATGACATCACTATGATGAAGACCCATATTCACCGGTTGCAAAAAGAGCTGGAGGTTCTTAAAAGGATGCACCTGGGGGAGAAAATCATGGGCCAGACAATTGATGAGCTCACTGACACTGTCACCAGGGCTGAAGGTCTTACTGTTTTCAATGACAAAATTACTGCCATGGAGGTCAAATTTGAAAATAGTAACGGTATGACAAGGAAAATTGAAATTATGGAAAAGAGAATTGACAAGCAGGAGAAGACCATGGGGAATATCACTGAGAAAAGCTATGCTATCCTAAAAGCATCAAATGAGCACATGAAGATCCTGGTGGACAAGCTTGACTATGGGAAAGGGAACCAAGAGGTCACAAACACTAAAGATGATCAGGGCCCTAGCAGGCATACGAGGTCCAGGTTAAAGAAGATGGAGGATGGAAACAAGAATGACATGGATGATATGAAGCTATCTATTGCAAACATGTAGATTCTTGCTGATCAGGCATCAGAACTAATGAAATGTGTTTAGACAACAACTTGTTGTCTTGCTTTCCTTTTGTTGTCCTTTGTCTTTTGGCTATTCTTTTTGTTTAAGGACTCATTTGTGTGGTGTTTTTTGGTGTTTTTGCACTTGTCCTACTGGTGCTTTATTGCCTATTATGTTCTCCTTTTGTAAAAGGTTTCGGGTCCTTTCAAAACCTATTTTTACGTAATCAAAACTATTCTTGAAGTGTTGGTAGAACTATATTGCCATCAAATCTACAAAATGGAGCCCTTCTCAATAGTGCCCAATAAGTAATTAGATGATCCCATCCTTGCTAAGGATTGATGAATGTTATCTCAATAACTTAACCAAATGATTTTTCTTATCGTGGTAAAACAAGAAGCTTTTCGCAATTGAAGGTGACAATCCTCCTAATTTATTTCATTTATCTCATGATTGTTGAGGTATAATTTCCTTGTAAGAATTGTAGCAATACTTGGTCCACCAAATGAGTAAGTAGAGAGTGGTATTGTGTTAAAAAATTTATAATCAAGAACTTTGTATTAACAAATTGGTCTTAAAATCTCCAAATGTTGTGCTATCTCTCACTAATTGTTTATGTACTCGATCTAGTTATTTTACACATGTAACATTATAAATTGCATCCCTATGTAATTTGTTTCTCCCTCAAGCCCTATTTAGCCTTCCTATACTCTCGTGCCTGATATGTAAAATTCTAGTGTCTACTCATTATTTTGGACTTTAAGTTCAAATTTGAGCCTACATTGGGGAGACCAAGTGGCCTTGGGTGACCTATTCCCAGGTCAATCAAGGCCCAAATATGAACTGATTAATGGTTAGCTTACAAAAGTGGTACTTTTAATCCTGTACTAGCTTGTCCAAAATTAACACCCAAAAATACTTGTTGAGGTATAAAAGAAATCTTTCTTCACTCATTTTAACAACACAGTAATTAAACTAAAGCTCTCTAAATTACATTTTTTCCTTCAAGCATTCAAGTCCTCAAGAATAATAAATAAAGCATAAAGGAATTGAAGATAAGTAATTTATAGAACTATAGAATTCACAATGACATTCATGATCTTCTTTTCCTAAATTCAACTTTACAAAGTCAACATCAATATCTTCATAATACTACACATACTTAGCTCTAGGGAAGTAGATCAATATAATAATACCCTCAACCCTATGTAACCTAAACTTTGTACTATCAATCTTGTACCCTAAACTTTATATCCTACATCCTATTACCTAAATCCTATATAAGAGAGGGAGAGGTGATGACCTAGATAGTGTAGGGAGAGAGAAGAGGAGAGACTAAATAACTGAAACAAAGAGAGGGAAATTTGGCTCTAGCATTTTAAAAATATGTTATCATTAGGCATTCGCTAAATTATTTATATTGAAAAATACCAATCCTTTGGGTTAGATTTTCATTGGGTATCCAACTCAAATGCCAAAGATGTGTTTTTGAAAAGGTAAAAAAAAATCACACATTTTTTGTTGTGGTGTCTTTTAGGTTTTCATATTTTTTAATGTACAAACTTAAAAAATGTCATGATGGCATTAAGCTCTCTCTTAGATTTTACATTTAGATTACAGTAAGGTTTTCATCTTTTATTTAAATCATTAGTGTGTCTTTTTTTTTTGTCAAAAACCATGTAGTATTTTGTGTATGGATTTTTACTCATTCAAATTTTCAAATGAATTATAGTTTTAGAAACTAGACTTCATTCTAAAATTATTTTAAAAATTAATTTTTTAATTGGTTTTCTAAAATTTTAGGGGGTGCATGCTCAAATTTCCTTTTCTTGAGATGTGTCCACTCTGAAAATTAGTACAAAATTATATAGTGATTTAAAAATTAGCCAAAATATTTGACATGAAATATATGTTGTTAGCTAATTTTTCACTAGAGCAATTTTTGAAATTTTATATATATAAATAAATAAATATATATATATATATATATATATATATATATATATATATATATATATATATATATATATATATATATATATATATATATATATATATATATATATATATATATATAAGTTAACATTTTAAGGGGGAGCGTTAGGATTAGGTAATACTAAGAGGCGGGGGGTGAATCAATATTACAAAATTTTGATCTCAACTTTAAACAAATACAAATAATCCAAAGTAATGTAGAAATAAAAGGAACATATAAGCATAACACATTACTCATGACACCATGATTTGTTCTCGAGGAAACCACGACCAAAGGGAAAACCCCGGTGGGGATGGTACCCATAAATATGCACTAAAATATAATATCCCTATTAGGAGATCTAGCCCCATTAGGAGCTGATTGTTACATAGTACATTTCCTTGTTAGAGGAATAAAAAAACCTATTAGGGGTAAACAAAACACCTAGTTAAAGGTGGTGAGAACACTGCTCTTACAATCAATACTTATCTCAAAATAGTTCTCAAAAGGGGAACAATACAAGCACTTATCTTGCTTAGATAGTTCCAATTGTAGCACAACCTCTTATTGATCTTGCATCTGATCTTTTCTCTTGCAATCACAACCTTACTCTATCATCATCATCATCATACCATACTTCTCTTTTACAGAAACACTCCATACTTATAAAAAATCTGCCTTCCAGTCGACTTCACAATTATCATGCAAAACATAATAACAACTCATGCAAATGTTATCTATGGAGTTGACACTCTTACAATACCAAAGAGTCAGAAATATACTTTATTCACCTATCTTAGCATGTTACCATATTCACTTTCCTTCCTTAATCTCCACAACTATTCATATACCCTGTTGCACTATTTTACCACCTTCACATATCTTCCGAACACTGTATCTCATAGATTTGATAACCAAAACTTATGTGATCTTAATTGAAGCATGTGTATATCCCAAAATACCTCTAGTTAACTTCACAAGCCCTAATATCTCATATATCTTCATCGCTGACCAAAACTGTGCCACTGTACCCTTTCATCCTGATTTTGCACTTAGTCATTTTCATGACTAAGACTCTGGTGGCAATCTCCACAACATCCGATCACTCTATCATAAGTGTTTCCATAAATAAAAACCCTTAAGTGATTTCCAGTACTCCAAAACATCACATGCCAACAATCTCTCCCTTTGGCATTGATGGAAACACTTAGAAAAATGACTAAGTGTTACAATACAACTTTCTTTTTCTTTCCTTTTCTTTCCTTCTTTTCTAATAAATTTTTTGTTTCTTTTCTATTAATTTTTATTTTTATTTTATTTTCTACATAGAACTCTACATATTTCTTTCTCTTCCTCATTTTTCCTTTTTCTCCCTCTCCCTTTAACATCAATGGCAAAGGTATTCTCAAAATTATAGAGCTTAAGCGCAAGTGGTTTAGTGCTTACTCACCAGATTTAAGACATCTTGGAAGGATATTTCCAAGGTCTTAACTTATTCAATCCATGAACTTATCAGTAGTTCACTGACATGGATTAATCCATTCAGTGCATATAATGTTGTATCTTCTACCTTAAGCTCAGTAAGAGTAGATACTAACATTGAACCTTCAACTTTTATCATCTCTGAGAGATGAGTCTCCAACATTGTGAGCTTAGGAGTCAACAGGCTTCTTAATAAGCCAAATCTATCTACAAATCTCCCTTTCTCCATTTCCAGTACTCCTATCTTGTCCAATAGCCTAAATGTCTCCTTATCTACCTCTCCCACAGTTTGTGAAGATGATCCACAACTTTCCATTATATTGTCAAGGCTAGCCATGTCTTTGGCTATGACCTCCTCAATATTATTTAAATGTATGCAAGGGTTTATGCAATAGCTATAAAGTTTCCTACCTTGTGCTATACAACTTTTGGCTTTAATAGTGGTAGCTTTAAGAATGCCTAAGTCCCATGAAATGGACTTATAAACTTTGCTCAACTTCTTCTCCAAGAATTTATTTTCAGCCTTTTCCTCTGTTGTCTTTAGCAATGAGTCAAAATTATTATCAAAGCTATCCAATAATGTACCAAGATTCTCAACCTCATCCTTATCTTTGAGGATAACTAGTGAGGGGAGTAGCTTGTTTACCGTTTCTACAGCCCTGGCCATTATCTTAGCTCTTTTGTCTCCTTTCTAAACTGATCTCTCCTTAGCTTTAGTAAAAGCCATAAATAAAAGTCTCATCATCTCATCTTCATCCGTGTTGTCCACATCAAAACTGACTAGTTTGGCCACACTTACCAACAACAGGGATGTATCCAATCTGACCTCAACAACTTTTTTTGATTTTGGTTGTCTTTCTTTCTTTTCTTCTTGTTGTAATTCCTTCTCTTATGCTTTTTCTTCTTGTTTCTCTTTTGATTTTCCTTCCTCTATCTATTCCTGATCTTCAACCTCCATTGCATTGTCTAGATTGTCCATAAATAGGTCATTTACATCCTGTGAAGTGTCAAGGCTAATAGGCACACCAGTGACAAAGAAGTTTGGTTGCATGCTAATTTGAGCACTTTTATCTATTTCCTTTGAACTATCTCCTAAACCCAAGGATATATGATTAGAAGCCTTAGGAGGTGAAACCTTTTTAGGCATGTCATACATTAGAACTTGGTCTAATTCCTTTTGGGTGTCCTCAATCACCTCATCATATTGTCTAGCCATAATCTTGACTAGTCTGGCCTTTGTCCTTAGTAGGGGTTTCAGTGCCTTTATGATTCTTTCTCTATCTTGAATTGACACAACCAGAAACATATCATCAATTATTTTATTTCTTATGTTCTCATCTTTCGAGTGTGCTAACTATTTCTTGATTTCTAGTTTTCTATATAGGGCTTTGGGAATGCTTGCTTCAATTTCCAAAAAATTCTTCTTAAAGACCAGCAGATGTTCAATCATAGTATCTTCAATGACTTCTTGGTTCTCTAAGCTATATCTTTCATACTATTTATTCACTGTTAATAGATTTCCATCTTTGATAACTCTTTTCTGTAGTGATTTCATATCTGGTTTCCATAAGGGCTGTGGACTCTTTTGAACTATTTTCTCTTCCTCTTTCTCCATTACCTTCTCTTCCTTCTTCTTCCTCTTTACCTCTGTCTCTTTTTCCCTTAGATTGGCCTGCTTAACTGTCCTTTTTGATCTTCTTGGAACAACTATAGTCACAACTTCTAGTGTTTCTTCCACTTGAGAGACTAACAAATCAACAATGTCATCAGTGGGAGCTGTTGTCTTTTCTTTCTCTAAGGGAGTGGGTGCATCTGTGGCCATACTGGAAGATGTCTCCATCTAATTTTTCAAATCTAAATATTGTCTCTTTGTCATTCCTACCTTCACAGTAATTTCTTGAACAATCTTTCTTACTTTTCTTTTCCTTGTCACTTTCTCTTGTTCTTCTCTAAAATTCTCATATTTATCCCTATATGTACCCAATATTTCTTAAGTAGGGTCATTTTCTTCTACCAATGCATGATCTACTTTCATAGTCAGTACTTTAGCACTTACCTCATATCCCATAGGATAGAACCATTTGGTTCTAGGCTCAACTGCCTCAAAGAAGACACAATCAATTTCAACCATGAAATAGATAGTATCCTCATATTTCTCTACTAAGTTTTCTAGAATCTTGTACCTTTCTTTCATCTGCCTCTACATAATCTTAATCATGCCAAACAATTCTCCATCAATCCAATCCCTTTTCTATCTTATATACTATTCTGAGATCTGTAGTCCAGTGGGTTCATTATCTTTCCATGCTCTAGGATGCATTCTAGGAAATTTGTGAATGATATGAATGTACATGTGAACTAGCAATGAACCAAACCTAAATGGATTATATTTATCCTTCTTTATAGCTTTTACATTCTCAATGAATTATTGAGCTAGAATTTCACAAATATTGTACTTCTTGTTCTCTTTTACCATTCTTAATGCCATCATTATAACACCAGCTGATACAGAATTAAGTCTAGAACTATAAAATATCTTGTATCCTATCAGCATTGCTACCAATCTGACATCTTGTAAATAAACATCATTTACTGTCATTTCCCTCTTATTCCATTTAGAGTGTCTTAGGGTTTCAACTTCTTTTCTCAGGTTCTTCTCACCAATAGGTAGGGCTCCTTCATTGTCAAGGCCCGTGATATCATGGATCAACTGAGCACATATCTTAACAGGTTGATCACCTATCCATAAGAACTGATCATGAAATCTACTCAAAATGATTTTGAACTACTCAACTTCCGTGAACTCTATGAGTCAGGTTAACTTGAGTATTGATAGATCTTTTAGGTGTTTAAATTCTTCCACCAAAGACCCATTTACTTCTAACATATTGTTCAACTCATAGAAGATGTTAACCTCCCCAATAATCTCATACTTGTAGTTTATGTATGCCCTAATATCCTCTACATGTAACACACCTATGGGGGTTTGAGAAAAATGCCCCTTCTGGATCATCCTCATAGGATTTGAATGGATGCCTTTTGAATTTGTATCTAGGTTTGTCTACAACATCATAAACTACTAGTGCATCCATGACTTTCCAAAGATATTAGGTCTAAATACCTTAAACACACTCGAATCCAATGTTTGGCTTCATGCAAACACAAAATCTCTTTGCTAGATCACTGCTCTACTTTCACACTTCTGCTCTCCTTAGTTGCTGATTAGTAAATGGTGTAGGAATGAAATCCTTCAAGTCTTTTATCTATCACAAGTTGAGTGTGTGCATTAAACATAGGTAACTCAACTTTGCATGTCGTCTAGTCAATGCAAAACTTGTGAACATAAAAGATGAATCTTCAAGTGCTACAATCTCATCCACAGACTCCACAACATCTGTACACATCACACCTAAGCTCGCATGAGCTTACTCCACTTATACAGGGGCTGGATAATTTTTGTTATCTGCATCCAATGCTCCCCATAAGGCCATGAGGCCTTATAGTTTGATACCTCAAATAATTTATCATGTGAAGAAACAACATCATCAGTTGTCTCTCCCTGAACCACTACCTTATTTAGAACTTTACTTTCCATATCTTCTCATCCTCTTATTTCTTGTATTGACTCTCATATACATTCATGTAATCATTTAGGCTTTTACCACTTTCACCAACATTCTTCCTTATAACCACAAGAGGTGGTCCTTCTGGTTCACTAGATCTCCTTGGTCCTCTTCTTTTTCCATCTCCATTATATCTAAAAAACTTTGCAATGTGACCTCGATTGTTATGTTTGTAACAAATAGGTGGTCTTCTTCTTTCTTGAATAGTCTACATCTTACAGTACCTTGCTGCGTGCCCAAACTTAATGCATTTATGACATGTAATCTTGGCTGCAAATTCTTCTCTGACATAGTCTTTCTTATACCTAGACTGATCAGGTTTTCTACAATCTTCCTTCTTGTCTCCATAAGCATAGCAATTAAAATAGTAGTTGGTAAAGGGCTCAGAGTTACCTTTACTTCTGCAATCTCTTTTCATATGTCCAACTTTTTTGCATCTAAAACATCTACCTCTAAAGGGTCTGAATTGTTCTCTAGGTTCTTCATTTGTAGGCCTTTCTTCAGGAATAGGTCTTTCCTTAGTCTTGGCTTCTTTCGGTTCTTCTTGATTTTTGGAACTTTCAGCTTCATTGAATCCACTCATATCTCCTTTAGGATTTTGTCTTTCTCTTTGTTCATCACTCTTGTCACTGCTCATGTGTAACTTTTCAATGAGTAATTTGGCTTGAGTGAGTTCACCTTTAATGATCTGATTGTATTTATCTAGTTCTTGATACTTATCCTTGTAGTGGTCAAGTTCGATCTTCATTTTTCCTATCTACAAGTTAGCTTCTTTTAGTGACTCTTCAACTTTGTTTCTTTCATCCTTTTCATGCTAAATCTCTTTGATCATCAAAAGATTGGATTTTTCTTTTTCTTGCTCCAACATCTTTACTTTATCTGATGTATCATTTTCTAAACCTTCTTTGATCTTCTCCATAAGGTCTTGTCTTTGACTTTTTACAATCTAAAGTTGTTCTTTAAGTTTCCTCATGAAACCTTCTGCTCTTCTTAACTTAAATTTTAGTTTGCCATTCTCAACTTTCATCTTATCCAAATCTTCAAGTTCAAAGTTCTCTTGCAAAAATTTTGAATCCATTCTGATCTCCCTTAAGTTGTTAGACTTTTTCTTCAAGGGCCAATAGCTCTAATACCAATTGTTAGGATTAGGTAATACTGAGAGGGGGGTGAATCAGTATTATAGAACTTTGATCTCAACTTAAAAAATTACAAATAATCCAAAGTAATGCAGAAATAAAAGGAACATATAATCATAACACATTACTCATGACACCATGATTTGTTCTCAAGGAAACCCTGGCCAAAGGGAAAACCCCAGTGGGGATGGTACCCACAAATATGCACTAAAATATAATATCCATTGTAGGAGATCTAGCCCTATTAGGAGTTGATTATTACATAGTACATTTCCTTGTTAGAGGAATACAAAACCCTGTTAGGGGTAAACAAAACATCTGGTTAAAGGTGGTGAGCACACTACTCTTACAATCAATACTTGTCTCAAAATAGTTCTCAAAAGGGGAACAATACAAGAACTTATCTTTCTTAGATAGTTCTAATTGTAGCATGGCCTCTTATTGATCTCGCATCTAATCTCTACTCTTATATTCACAACCTTACTCTATCATCATCATCATGTCATACTTCACTTTTACAGAAACACTCCATACTTATAAAAAATCAGCCTTCCATTCGGCTTCACAATTATCATGCAAAACATAATAATAACTCATGAAAATGTTATCTATGGAGTCGGCACTCTTACAATACCAAAGATTCAGCACTATACTTTATTCACCTATCTTAGCATGTTACCATATTCACTTTTCCTTCCTTAATCTTCGCAACTGTTCATATACCCCGTTACACTATTTTACTACCTTCGCATATCTTCCGAACACTGTATCTCACAGATCTGATAACCAAAACTTATGCGATCTTAATTGAAGAATGTGTATATCCCAAAATACCTCTAGTTAACTTTGTAAGCCATAATACCTCATATATCTTCATCGCTAACCAAAATTGTGCCATTGTACCCTATCATGTTGATTCTTCACTTAGTCATTTTCATGACTAAGACTTTGGTGGCAATCTCCACAACATGCAATCACTCTATCATAAGTGTTGCCATAAATGACAACCCTTAAGTGATTCCCAGTAGTCCAAAACATCACATGCCAATAGGGAGCACACAAGACACTATGTTATGTTTTTTTTTTTTGAAATATATAGGTCCAATTTGTGTGCTCCCCCTTTTTTAAGCCCTTAGTCTTCACCATTTTTTTAAAAAAAGTAGCTTAGAAAGTAGATTCAAAACATTACAAATTTTGTTCTTTTTTCATTTTCAAACTTTGAACATAAATATCTTCATTTTATCATTGAAGATTATACATTGCTTCAAAAAAAAGTTAGCATCTTAAGACCCCCTTTTTGTGTCACATCATGGTGCACTTATCCCATGCCATAATTTTTTTTAATGTATATTATAAAAAATTGGCTTCTCTATTGACTAGATTCTACTTTCAAATTTATAAGATATTAAAATATAAATTAACATCAACATAACCATTTCACTCCTATTACAATCTTGGTTTATAATTGTCAAGTCATTAATCAAAACAATCAGACATCCAAAAGCAAAAGGTAAAATTTAGAAAGAGAAATAGTAACTTCAAGGCAAATCATAAACCTAAATTCAATATTGTATTTGAAAGTTGTATTATCAAAAAATATTATTCTATAAATAAGATAATGTAAATTAAATCATTATATCTTCTAGACATATATAAAATCATACTATTTAACATGCTAAGTCATATATAACTTGCTATCAACTTAAACCTCACATCTCCCTCCTACACAAATGTTACTTAATTAGCAAGCAACGCCTTCCTATACACATACAAGTTAATTAGCAAGAAAAGGAAATTAACCTAACAAAAGGAGATCCTTGGCTATCCAACCAATTAAATCTCATGTATATAAAGACAATTTTTAAAAAAAGACTTAACCTCATGCATATAAAAATAATTTAAATAAAAATAAAAATTTAAGTGTGCTTTTAATAAGTCATTTTTTTTTGTATCGATGAAAATTCAAAGTCAAAATCTTTTAGGTACCTGCAACATGACTTTACCACTAAACTAAGGAGTTCAGACTATATCAATTTGAAGTCAGCATCTTTTAGGTACCTACAACATGACTTTACCACTAAACTAAGGAGTTCTGACTATATCAATTTGAAGTCAACATCTTTTAGGTACCTACAACATGACTTTACCAAAGGAGCTTGGACTATATCAATGTTTCATAATCTTTATCTCAAAAGTGGTAAGGATGTAATGACCCCTCTTTGGGACCTTACTTGATTTGATCTAAAATTCCTCTTTAGGGTTTGACTACTTGTAATGTTTCATACTAAGAGAATTTCAATTCCCAATAATTATCATATGTCATTATGCATTAAAGTCATATTTAAAAATAATACATACTTAAGCCTCAATTCCTTAATCCTCTCATAAACACTAACCCTAAGGTGGATGGTAGAATTACTATCCTCGAGTATGGAAATAGTCTATAAGAGGCTCCCTCATGATTATCACCCATTTTGGAAATCTCTACCTCAATGTGACCTGATTACTCCTCTCCCTTCACAGTCTCCCTACCTCTTAATCATATTAATGAATGATTATAGAATTAATCAAGTTTATATATATGTGTGTGTGTGTGTGTGTGTGTGTGTGTGTGTGTTGGGAATGGGAACACTGAGAGGGGGGGGGGGTGACAGTGTTCACTGTATTTTATCTTTTTACTTATACTTTAAACTGAACTTAATTTCTTAAGTATTGAAATGAACATCCATATAAACATGAAACATGAAATCAACACATAACACCAATATGGTTACGGGGAAACCCAAATGGGTAAAAACCCTGGTGGGAATTGACACCCACTAATATTCTGTACTAGTGTTTTATGATCCTTGTTAGAAGATCCTTAACCCTGTTAGGAGTTTCTTTACAATGTATTAAGTACAGTAGAACTTGTCAAGGGTAGGACCCTGTTAGGAGTCTTTTACAATATTCCCTATTAGGGGAGTGGACGCACTATCCTAGAGCTCACTTCTCAAGTGGTGAAGGCTAAAACCTTCAGATCTCAGATACTCACTATATCTGCTGGATCAACTGTCACTGTGACACTGCTTGTCAGATGAGTTCCTTTGATGCAATGATGCTTTGACCTCTTGCAAAGCTCTAATACATGTTATAGTCTCTTCACACACTTTTTCTCTACATATCACAACTCTATATCAACTTCCATGCCAATTACAATGGGTGCATCTTATATTTATATGCGCATACAAAAATAAACAACTAGGTTGGTCCTGAAACCTTTTACATACAATGCTTCCAAATGAATTGGCTCAAGTATGTTTACAAAAAAACATATATACATGTCAAAAACCTAATTACAATAGGCACATAACCTTTACATCCTTAGAATATAAGCGCAACTCAAAATGATAAGAGTCAGCTGCTTACTTTGTTCTTCACTGGCACACATTGGCTATGTAACTTCAACTGTCTGTATCTTTCTCATACTTGCATATCTGGTCATGCGATCATAGACTAAGCATGAATATAGTCTAACCAAGTTAACTTTGAGGGTTCACACCATACCTTGGTCATATGTACATGCACTGATGCTCTGAGCTTCATGAACTCTATTTATTGTCTAGTCTTCAACACTTAACCAATTTCTGATCTTCTTATCAAGTGTGTTGACTCCAAACTACTATATGACTTTGTTCCCATAATGAAAACACTATATTAAGTCATATACATTAGTATAGCCAACTTTCCAACAATCTCCCCCTTTGTCATTGATGGCAACAAAGGAATATGGCCAAGTTGCTAACTGTCCTTAATACAAATAACTTTTGTCTCCCTATACATATATTTCTATCTTATAACTCCTTATAAATATCTATTATCCATATTCTATACATAATCCCCCTTTGACATTAATGAAAAAGGTGTGTCAAAATTGAATCTTCAAAAACTTACTGTGATAGTACATTCAAATATGCAATCTGTATATTTTGGATCTCCTTCTTCCAAAATGTGATTAGTGAATTTACAATCTGTAGATGGGCGCATAAAGTATACTGAAGCTTCTCCATTTTTTCCAGATCAGTGCTAGGGCCTTGATCATATGTCACCATGCTAGCATTAATCTCCTTGATATTCTGATTTACTATGTCTAATGAGGGTGCAAGAGCATTCCTTAGCTGAGTTTGCCTTCCCCTTATCTTAGTCATCTCTTTTTCTTCCTTTTCAATTTTATCAATTTGACCTTGGTAGACATTATTGCACATGTTCACATCCATTGATGGATCTTCCACTGATTTTCTTATGATGTCTATCATAGCTTCAACCTCTTGAATCTTCTTGTATAGTTCACCAGTCAGCTTTTCTTGGTTCATATAGTCAGCAATGATTTTCCTGCCTTTTGTTGCAAACTCCTTCAAAGATGCTTGACCAAACTTTAGTGAGCTTAGGTCAAGTGCATAGTTTCTAACCAATTCAATCAATCTCTTCTTCAAGTACTTCTCCTCTGCAACTAAGGATGCTCATTCTTCCAGGATAGAGAAATTGCTTTTGAATTGTGAAATGACTGAACTTACATCATCAACAAAGTGTACCTTGGATACTTTCTTGTCTATAGGTAACAAACTATTTAGTATGTTTACTAACTCTATAAGGAGAGGATTACTCATCACTTGTTTTTCCTTGGCCTTCTCCATGGCTAAGATGTTGAACTTAATCAGGTCTTCTTCTCCCCATGAATCCAAAATGGTTGTGTCAGGTGTCAAACTTGACAACAATGCTACTGAGGGAGTGATGGGAGTGCTATCCATCACTTCTTGTTTTACCTTGTTTAGTTCAACTGATGGTTCATTACTCTCTACTTCTTTTTATATTTATTTCTTTTCTTCTTCTTTTTCTATTTTTTCTTTTTCTTGTTTTCTTTTTCTTGTTCTTTCTTCTCTTTAATCTTTTATTCTTCTTTCTCATCTGTTATATCTTCAATCAATACTTCTTCTTGATGAGTGGGAGGTGTGTTTCTACATAAAATTTCAGCTTCTTGTGTGCTCACAAAATGTTCTTCAAACTTATCCAATTCAGTGTCAGTGGCCACCATGGCTATCTCTATATTGTCAATGATAATGGTGCTATCTTTTAATGACTCTGTCATGGGCACAGACTTATCTGCCTCTTTTTGTGTTTCCACTATAGGCACTGAATCCTAAGGACCTATCACTAATGCATTAGTGGGCTCTGCCACCTTGACTTCCTTTATGGGTACTTGTGCTGTGGGCGTAGTAGCTGGATACATGTGCCTATTCATGAATACTTTCTCAAATGCCTTCTCTATTTCCTTAGCAACAAGATCATAGTTCTTGTCCATAATGTGCAAAGTTCTTGACTTTTTTATGAGATGTGGCTTCACTAAGTCTAACAATAAAGACTTCTCCTCTAGAGAACATACATGAAGGGTATCATTTAGAATCTTTTCCCTTATCCATAGCTCTTCTTCAATAGTCTGTCTCTTTTGGAATTCTAGGATGTTCCACACATTATCAGGGATCATAGTCTTAAGTTCCAAGACTATCTTCTTGAACTTCAACAAGTGTTTGACTATCATAACATGTATCTCCAATTTGTCTATTTCACTATATTTTTCATAAAACTTCCCTATTTGATCAATTCTTTCCTCATCAATTATTCTTGAACTTAGCACACTGAGACTAGGCTTGAAACTTACTTCAGGAGGTGCTGTGAGTTCTTTCTATTCCTTGTGACTCTTGAGGATGGAGGACTAGTGTTGATCTCTTTCTTCCTCTTTGGCATTACCTTATACTCAAGAGGAGTAGTAAGGTCAATGGTTTCCTTGGGTGCAGAAGGAGTAACATCAGTTTTACCCTTCTATTCATCAGATATTTATATCTTCACCTTCTTTAGCTTGGGATCATTTGATTCTGCCTTTGCTGCATCTGCGCTTTCTAATTCCAAAGCAATCTTTTGTTCCCTTACTTTGTCTAGGTCTACTTGAGACACTCCATGTATTCTCAAGATTTATGAGGTAACCTTAGCAACCTTTCTTTTTGTTGCTGCATTGTTCAAGACTGCATCAATTTCTCTTGTCTTCTCCTCATAGGTTCCCCATCTTGGCTCATTAGGGTCAGGAGGAGTTGAAAGCAGTACTTGAGTATATGCTTCTAAAACTTGTTCATCTACTTCATATCCAAGTGGATGAATCCAATTTTTTCTAGGTTCAACTGCCTCCATGCATGTTGTGTCTATAATAAACCATGAAGCAAATAGTATCCTTGTACTTTTCCACTATCTTCTCTGGTATCCTATACCTCATTTGCATCTTAGCCCTGAATTTCTTTAGCTCCAATGTCATGTAATCCTTCAAGGTGCTCTCAATACATGCCTTGAGAGATATTTGAGACATTGTGGGAATGGATTTGTCTAGATACAAATTAGATACTTTTCCAACAATGTGAAAGTACATATAGATGATCAAAGACCCAAATCTAAATATTTTGGTCTTATCATGCTTGATTGCCTTAATCTTATCAATCAGCTGTGCATGCAAGATTTCACACAAGTTGAAATCTCCATTTAAATTAATAATTCTTATGGCTGGAAGAATTGTGGCCGCAGACACATTGTTCACCCTGCTAGTGTGTTGAAATCTATATCCAAGTATCATAGACATCAATTTGATGTCATTTTTCTTAATAGGCTCTATGGTCATTCCGCGCCTATCACTCCTTGACTTACAAGTCTATTCAATAATCTTCCTCACATCTTTACCCACAAGAAGGACAATGCCTGTCCTTGAGAGTCATGTCATTTCATGAATTAGGTCACTAGTAATTTTGACCGACACTTCACCTATCTAAAATAGGTCATCATGAATCCTGCTCAAAAGAATCTTGATCCATTCTGATTCATAGAACTCATATGCCATAGCATACTCCACTATAGGGTGATTATCCCACCGTGCATACTCATCCAAGAAGGTTTTGTCTAGTTTTAACATGGTTTCCATGTGCACCCCTTAATCTGTCCAATCCTACTGGTTCTTTCTTACAGTAGATGTATGCCCCAATGTCCTCGACATGCATAACACCCATAGGCATGAGAGAAAATGCCCCTTTTAGGTCATCTAGTGTAGACTTAAATGGATGCCTCTTTAACACATATCTTTTCTTCTCTACAAAATCAAATAATATGGTAGTAGCCATCACTTACTTGTGTATCACTTTCACAAAGGTTTCCAAGAGATTCTGAATTGGAGCGACAAGCTAGGGTTTCCACAATCGATCAAATGCACAACAAATCACTTGATGAATCAAACTACAATCCTTCTCAATCAACTGCTAAGATTCTTCTACTCTACAAACACTCTTAATTAGAATGTAATGAGAGATCTTCTAACTTTTGTATACTTTAAAGTAGAATTTCTGCCATTAATGCTTGTCGTGTAAACCAGGCCTATCACTTGGAAATTTATATCTTTCATTCTGCATACAATCAGCTAGTGCACTCTTACACGAAGGTTTCTATAGTCCTCCAAAAGCTTAAGTCCAAAGGCGCATACTCTGAGAGTGAGTATACTAGCCACACAGGGGTCTAGAGCTAAAATAGCTCCCCCTATGACCCTGAGGGCCATTCATCCATATGTAGAGGGTGCATCCACTGTGGAAGCATCCAATACATACTTATCAACCTTATCCTTTTTTTCTTCTGACCAAATCATGCTCGCATTCTCTAAGGCTTTCACAAACTTGACTTCTCCTTCGGGATTCAGTACTGGTTCTTCAGTCTTTTTTAGGGCTTTCCTAACCTTGCGTCCTTGATCTACAGAACCTTGAGATGTGTCCATCCTTGTACAAGAGTGACAAATGACTGGAGGCCTTATATTCCTCAGTGCATTGACAGGAGTCACCATCTTACATTGTTTAGCTGAGTGACCATTATAGTTACATATTTGACATGTAACATTCTGAGAACTTCTTACATTTGATTGATTTTGATTTCTTTGATTATGAGTCCTATTCTTTTGGCTTGTCTTGCAATTCATAGCTCTATGACCAAATTTATTGCATGAATAACAATAACCATTGAAAGGTCTTACCTCTATACAGTTCCTTGCTATGTGTCCATGCTTGTTACATGCATAACAAGTGTGGTCTACAGGCTTGCACTCATTCTTAGGTGGTTCACCATTATCTTTGGTTTGATCTTCAGTCTTCTTAGTATCAGTAGAGTCTTTTTGTGCATTCATTCTTGCTCACATGTTGTCAATCTGATTCTATGCTTCATTGTATCCAATGTAGCTAGTATCTCCTTTAGCTCTTCTTGCATACAACTGAGATTCTATCAAATCATAACTAGTGTGTAATTTATCAATGTGATTCTTAGCCTCTTTCAATTTAGATTCCAAGATTTCCTTGTTGTTTCTTAGTTCTAAGATTTCCATGTTTTCTTGCCTCAATTCTTCATTCAATTGGAGGTTCTCTTTGACCTATTCATCATAGACTTCTTGATTGTTAGTCAACTTATCATCAAATTCTTCAAGTTGTTCTTTTAAAGATTTATTTTCTTCATTCAGCTTCTTGACCATTGTCCCTAGATCACTGGTAGAGCATTCTTTCAAATCTTTCCTTATCCTTTTGATGACTAATTGAGCATCACTGAGTTTTTTCCCTTAGTTCTTCATTTTCTCTTTCAGATTTTTCCAGGTCTTCAAGAGAAGCTTCTAGATTTCTTTTCAAAAGTTTCATTTATACTTTGTCCATGATCTCCTCAAGTAATTAAACTTCTTTTCTAAGGACCAGAGCTCTGATACCAATTGTTAGGAATGGGAACATTGAGGGGGGAGGGGGGGGGGAGTGAATCAGTGTTCACTGTATTTTATCTTTTTACTTATACTTTAAATTGAACTTAATTGCTTAAGTACTAAAATGAACATCCATATAAACATGAAACATGAAATCAACACATAACACCAATATGGTTATAGGGAAACCCAAATAGATAAAAACCCCAGTGGGAATTGATACCCACTAATATTCTATACTAGTGTTTTATGATCCTTGTGAGAAGATCCCAAACCCTATTAGGAGTTGATTTACAATGTATTAAAGTACAGTAGAACTTATCAAGAGTCAGAACCTGTTAGGATTCTTTTACAATAGTCCCAATTAGGGGAGTCGGACACACTGTCCTAGAGCTCACTTCTCAAGTGGTGAAGGCTACAACCTTCAGATCTCAGATACTCACTATATGTGTTGGATCAACTGTCACTATGACACTACTTGTTAGATCAATTCCTTTGATGTGTTGATTCTTTGACCTCTTGTAAAGCTCTAATATATCTTATAGTCTCTTTGCACACTTCTGCTCTTCTTATCACAACTCTATATCAACTTCTATGCCAATTAAAATGGGCGCATCTCATATTTATATGCGCATACAAAAATAAACAACTAGGTCAGCCCTTAAACCTATTACATACAATGCTTCCAAATGAATTGGCTCAAGCATGTTTACAAAAAACCATATATACATATAGGCAACCTAATTATAATAGGCACATAGCCTTTACATCATTAGAATATAACAACAACTCAAAATGATAACATTCTGTTGCTTACTTTGTTCTTCACTGGCACACACTAGCTATGTAACTTCAACTGTATGTATCTTTCTCATACTTGCATATCTGATCTTGCCATCATAGACTAAGAATGAATATAGTCCAACCAACTTAACTTCAAGGGTGCACACCATACCTCAGTCATATGCATGTGGGTTGATGCTCTGAGCTTCAAGAACTCTGTATACTATCCAGTCTTCAACACTTAATTGAATTCTAATCTTCTTATCAAGTGCGCTGACTCCATACTACTAAATGACTTTTTGCCATAATGACAACACTATATTAAGTCATATACATTAGTATAGCCAACTTGCCAACATATATATGTATACATACATACATACATACATACATATATATATATATATATATACACACACATATATACATATATATATATATATATATATATATATATCTATGTATATATATATGTATATATATATACATATATACATATATATATATAGATACATATATATATATATATACATATATATATATAGATATATATATATATAGATATATATATATAGATACATATATATATATAGATATATATATATAGATATATATATATATATATATATATCTATCTATATATATATATACATATATATATATATATATACATATATATGTATATATATATATATGTATATATATATATGTGTATATATATGTGTATATATATATATAATGTATATACATATATATGTATATATATAATGTATATATATATATACATATATATGTATATATATATACATATATATGTATATATATATAAATATATA